>CM076460.1:20711254-21126254 GCA_038419695.1 Scomberomorus guttatus | reverse complement strand
TATCTTTGTAGAGCACACCATGTGAAATTACTTTTCTCTGACTGTAGTCTCTCATGAGCTCCCACTGCACTTCCTTGAGTCCTCAGCAATACACCCGCCAAGTGTGAAGTCGATCGGATGAACGGTTGTCGAGAAAATCGAATATTGGCTGCCGGCTGAGGTAGAGAGGTAGACAATGCGGAGAGAGAGAGAGAAAGAAAGAGAGAGAGAGAGAGCATAGCCCGGAGAGCAAGACAGCCAAAGCGATAACCTTTTTAACAGTGATGAAACTAAGAGTATTATAACATGATCATGATGTTGCTGTTTCTGTATAGATACAGAAACGACGATTGATTGGCTGCTGTATGTTGCAGCTATGTGTCTGCGCGGCCGCCATATTGGAGAGGTCAAGATCTGCTAGTAAATAAAGGGAGATTATCAAGACCTCTTTTTTGTCTTTTACTATTTTAGTCGAACTTTTGTGTGTCAATAACACAGCGCAATTGAGCTTCATAAACTAGTTTCCTGATGACACAGGTTGCAATTACAACGAGCACACCAGCCTCTGTCAGTATTCAAATGTCACCTTCTTTGTTACAGTAGCTAATTTGAATGTCCTGGGTCTTGTTTTGGTCTGCAGTAGCCATTATATGGGCCACTGACATTCAGAAACTTTGGCTTGCAACTTATTCTTCCTCTCGAGTAATGTGAGTAAATTGGGTTTTTCCAGTAATTTTCCAAACAAATGCTGCAGATTTTGTCATTTTTTTTTAGAGATTGCAGCTGTGAAAAATCTGGATGGTATGATTACTGTTTACTTAAACCTTTTGATTACAAAATTAAAAGAAATTTCAGCTGACACTCATATAATAGATGGCGTTAAATAAACTGTAGCTTGAATCAAACACAGCATCTTGCTGTTTAAACAAAGTCTGACGACACCGTACAGAAGATCAGTAAAGCACTGAAGGATTTTTTAATTACTTCCCTTGTTCAAATCTGATTTGCACTTTGTAAATTTACTTGTTTGAAACCATTCATTAACTTAACTGGTTCCCTCTTGCCTGATTATATTTTGTGGTTTCCTGTTAATGCTTTGTAGAAGCATTTTGGCCCACGTTTCCATGGATGCTGCGGTTTAAGCACGGCACTTATTTGGATATGCCAGACGCTTTGCCTGTCTACCTGTCCATCTGTCTGATCTGCCTTGCCTTGCCCTTCCTGCCATGGCACTGAATCCATCACCCCACTGTAGCTCTCCTCTATTAACGCCTCCATAGCCACATTACTATTCAACGCAGCATGGGTCCACACAAACCGATTATGCCAATGCTCAGCAAGGCCCATTGATTGCTGAGGGAAGCAAAGGCAGCAGCCCGGGTCAACCTGAGTCTGGACCTGCTGCACTCTGCCAGAGAAGTCTGCAGCCCAGAGGGGGGATTGTTACAATTATTTTAACTGTGAGTTATGTGCTTGTGTTGAGCACAAATCATCCTGTTAGCAAGGTACGAGACCTGTTTTTTCAATTAAATCTTATCTGGTTAGAAATGCCTGATGGTGGGAAATCTGAAGTCTTTCCCCTGAGCAGCATAGAGAGAAAAAGTTTAGATCTAGCAGCAAAATTTAGTTCTTTTAAAGACCAATAGATACTGGCCAATTTCTTCCAAAAACTAAATTAGCACATTTTTCCCCCCCACAATTCTCAACAGTCAATTTTGACTTCTTCCTCTGCATCTTTGTGTCAAAGTTGAAAAGTATTGCTCAGTCAAGTACTTTAGATATCACTGCTTAAAAAAGAAGTATGAGTGGATGAGCTCAAACATTGCGCAAACTTTTAGTTTTAATATTAAGTTCATTTTTCACCAAGCTAATGACAAGCTACAAGGAAAGGAGTAAAAAGGAAGCACAAGGTAAGATTTAAGAAATGGGTACCATTTAGTGCAGAAAAAGAGAGCAAAGGTTGGACGTGTGAGGATGCAGATGGTTTTAGAAGGAGTTGGTGTGATTTATAAGACAGGAAGCAGCAGATGAGTGAGGATGCAGCCCAGCAGGGCAGCAACAACAGCAGCATCAGGCTGGCAACAACAACAACAGGCCCCATTATTGATGCTTAAATAATAGATGGGAAAGAAGAGACGGAGAGAGGCAGAAGAGGCGACAAACAAGAAGTAGCAGAAGATGGAAGAGTCGCTTACTAAAAACAGATGAAAAAGGAAGGAAATGGGAAAGAGGAAGGCGGCAGGAAGTCCTCGCTAAAAACAGTAGGAAGAGAGAGACAAAGATAAAGCAAGAAAGACAGAGAAAGAGAGAGAGCGAGAGAGAACGTGAGAGAGGCACACTAGCGCATAGAAAAAGACGCAGGAAACTCGGAAAAATCGGAAGAGAACAGGTCCCATGTAGGCAGCAGAGAGGGTCAGAGAGTTCAGCAGTAGAACATTTTGACAAGTCTTCCAGCAGTGGGAGGAGGTGGACTGAGGTTGTATTCCACCGGGATGAGCAGGATCTAATTTTGTTCACCCATAAACTTGAGACAGTAAAACAATGAAATGTAAACAAGATGTTGAAAGCTTCTTAAATACAGCAAGTGTCTGCTTTCTTAAGAGGAGACTATTGTAGCCCAAGCAGACCTCCCTTTTAAAGTCATGTCTTGTTTATTGGGGATGTAAATAAATCTAGGCCTCATAGCTGCTCACTGCCTCAGAATAAAAAAAAAAAAAAAAAAGGCCCCGCTGGCCCCGCAGAGCAGCTCCACTGGCCTACATTTCCCTGTCTGTCATCTGATGCCAAATTTCCAGCCACACAGTCAATATTTCAATAACTATCCTCCGACCTTAGAAATTAGAGCGAGAGAGCATGGCGTGCCATTTGGTAAGAGCTGCACTTAAGAATAGTTGTAACAAACAAAAAGTGCCTGAAAGGCAAAATTAACTGTTCACTTTCCACAGAAGTTCACCCTTAAGGCTTCTTCTCCAAGGCTGTAGAAAAGACCGTAAAAGCCTGTTGGCAGCTGCAGATTCCCTGTAGAGAAGTAAAACTAAGTGATCCATATAAATTAAATCACGTCCTGCTCATTATTTTTTGTCATCTGGTCTCTTAGATCTCCTGGATTAAGTCAACTAGTTCAGTTTTCAGACCAAAATTGCATTTACGCTAATTGAGCCTCTGACTGGTGGTAAATTTATACAATGTAAAGCTGCCATAAAGTGCACTGGTGGTTAAAGACTGGTGATGAATACAACATTACTGCAGTGAGGAATATCACCGATCCCAGCCAGCGCAGGCCGGCCAAAACTATCAAAAGAGACCAACTTCTAGAGAAAATAATTGGCTGCCATTCTGAAAAGGCAGTCAATGATAAAATTGTGAAAACCTCTTGTGGAATAAAAATCACTGCTTCAGAGGCTTTCTCTTACTCACTGATGTATTTTTCCCTCTTTCTTTTTCTGTCTTTTCCCTCCGTTAAACATCAAATCACAGTCCAGGATTGCTCTTCATATTTCTTCTGTTCCTTATCCCTCCTTCCTCGAGATCCCGGCGAATTAATTCATCCATCCTGACTGCAGTGTTGTTTTTTTTTTTTGCTACTCTTCCTCTAGACAGAGCACATGTTACCTAATGGGAGGAAAAGGGAAACTTAATTAACCTTTCAGAAAGGTGGGCTCATCACAGACGCCGACCAATTAACTATGGACTTCAAACAGGACGAGCTGGAAGAAACATCAGTGGCTCTAGACGGAGGATAAATTAGCTAGACTCATGCAACATACATGGGCCAGTAATAACACACAGATACACTACTCCAAGTTAAGGCTGTGCAAAAACAACGATGAAAGAAAAAATGCTTCGTCTCACTCGCTGTTTACTCTTAATGCCTAAAACGTGAATGTGTAAGCATTCGGTTAAACAAAAACCAATGTAAGGACGATCAATAGGTGATTAGATGCTTTAGGATTTGAAAAGCTGACAAAAAAAGGTCATCTGTTCTGAATCCCATATAACAGCTCTGGTGAGGATGTTCAGTCATGAATAGAGCAAGACTGATAAATCAGCAAATATATCTACCGATATCTTCTTATTGCAGATATATTGATATTGTATATGGCAGCCAATAAGTAACAAGACAGGTCAGAGATCATTTGCATACACTGTTTTCATTATTTAGTTTGTCAGCCAGACATTTTTCCATTGTAAAATGTCTGTAAATATATCTTTGTCACAATTCTTTCATAACTAAATGTAATCCTGGCATCCTTACATGCTTAAGGATGTTTGTTTATGCCACGTGTTTATGTAAAAATAATATCGGCTGATCATTACCAGATTTTTTTTTTAAGCTGCAGCACTGATGAGGACGAGAGAAATGACAGAAGAAATTGGATTCAGAATTGGATTTGCAAGGCTTTTAGTCAGCAGCAGTGACATCAGACCCTTTGCAAGTGGTGACAGATCTATGCATAATTTGGATCACGCAAAGGGATGAAGAGCAACAACGACGAGTAATAAGGTATTTAAGACTACGTTCTGTGACTGCGTGTGGTACGGATTTAACGTGTTATCTTAGACTGAACATCATCTCACTTTATCCCCTTTCATCTCCAGGGACCTTATTATTACTCATTCTACAGAAAGCACGTGCACGCCCGCGCACACATAATGAAGACAAACATCTCTGAGGCTTTCAGCACCCAGACAGACTCTCCCCAAGAGACAGACACGTAGGGATCAGTCATTCTGCTAGGACAACCAGTATAGCAGAGGGGGTCAGCTGATTCCCTTTAGTTCTGAATATTAAAAAATAGGACAAACAACAAAACAAGAATCCTTAAAAGAAACATTTCATGCACCGCATTTGCTTTGCTTGCATCATCAGCTGAAGTTCACCAGAGGCTCAGTTAACTCTGACAGATTATTCTGAGGAACTAGAACTAGGACATCGAACTGTTAATTATACACACAGCTTCATCATTACCAGTCCACTGCTGACTACATGGGGGCGATAGACAGATTAGTGTAGACAGACATGATGAAAAAAAACAGAAGAAGTTTAGAGACACAGATACCACTGGTCGTCATGGCTACAACAGCATGTTATTGCCCAGACCAGGGACTTGATGGGTTGTAACTTTATCTGCGCAGTTTTTGCTTTTGGTTTTGTGTTAATGTGTCTCATTGTATTACCTGTTCAACTACGAGTAGTTTATTTTCTATGACATTTGAATAGATACAATGATCAGTTTCATACACTAATATATATATATATATATATATATATATATATATATATATATATATATAGAGAGAGAGAGAGAGACGTATAGACTATAAATAGCGCAACCTTTATCACAACCATCATTCCTATCATCTGTGATCTTTGCTCTCTGCAAAATACCACACCTTCAACAAAAGTAAACAAGGTTTTAAAAAGATAGTCAACAGCTTTTTTTCAAATCCTATACAGGTCAGAACAATGTAGCTTCCAAATATTATTTTTGGTAACCCCCCCAAATCAGTTTGTCCTTTGGAGAGTAAGAAGTATTCATGTTGCAGCTGCTGGGGACAATAAAATATTTGTCCAAAGCTAAGAGAAAATCTCCTACGTATCCATTACATCAAAGCTCTTCAATGACCACACAGAGTAGGTAGAGTGCAATGTTTTGATATTTAGACAGCCATCAGGTTTACCTTCTTTGATGACTTAACACTGTGCAGCATGAGAAAGCATGCAATATAGGGCTTTTTTTCCCCAAACCCTGCAGGTGATTTTTTTTTTTTTTTTGGTTTTTAATTTAAGCCTTCCTTACAGTGCAGGGGCTAGGGAAGGCTTCTAAATTAAACAAGTAAAACAAAAAAATGCAGGAAGAAGCAAAGCATACATGCATTTCTTAACAGACACAATAAATATCTGTCATATGCATATAAATCAAGCCCATTTTCTCTCATCCCCACCCTCTCTCTCAGTAACACACAGACACACACACACACACACGCAGGCGGCAGTATTCTAAGCCAGAGGCACTGGCCAGAAAAAGGATTACGACATCGCTTACTTTGGAGGACCACGGCTGCAAGCAGTTGGCATAGCAACGGACCAGGAAAGCCATTTCCACAGGAGGGAGGGGTGCCAGCGAGGGGAAGTTTCCCCTCGTTCACCAAGAGATGAAGAAAAAAGAAAAAAAAAAGACCCAAAATAAATAAATAAGTAAAAGAGGAGGACAAGGGCTGACGCCGATTGCTTTGCTGCAAGAGGAGAAATGTCCAGAAGGTGGTTTTTTAAAAAAATCCTCAGTGTTGATTCGGAAGCATTTGGAGCGTTTGGCAGGTTGGCTGTCAGATGCGACTACAGAAGGTGACTTCAGTCAAGGCAGATCCATTTATATATCAAGGTCTCTCTCTTCTACCAAAGCAATTACAACAGAGAAGCTTAAAAAACTCCTAATAAACCTTGACTACTGGAAATCTGCAGAAAATACAACTAATCCCAGATGGTAAGGAGGTTGCATGGCTGAAGATACAGCAACCCAACTTAACATTCAACTTCAGCAGATTTTTCTGTTGCAAGTTAAATGTAGAAACTAATTGAGTGATCTTCTAAATTCCCTTTCTTTCTCTAAGAAGCAGATGTTCCTCTTCTTTATAGATGAGCCAGTGCTGGATAAAAAGAGGGGCTTGTGCATCTGGAGCCCCCCTTGGAAGAAGACTCTTTCCTGGCTTCAAGTCATCCAAACAGTCCCCTCTCACCTCCCAAAAGCCTGGATCATTTGCCTGCAGCTCTCCTCTCCTCCTCACTCACTGTCTACGTCTGTCAAACTCCTTTCTCTGTCTCCTTTGCAACTCTTTATCTCTCTACAGAGCTCCAGCGGTGCATGTGTGTCCCCAGCAGTGCAACTCCATGGTAAGAGCCAGCGATCCCGCTCCCGTACCCCCCAGCTTCAAGCTATCGTTCCCGGTTGGCACTCACACCTCACGCCGGCATTCTTCCTCTCCCTCCCACCCTCGGAGAGAAGCTACCGTGGATAGGATGCTGCGCTGTGGAGAGCCCAGCGCTAATGGGAAACGGAGGAGAGAGTGAGAGCCAGGGAGGAGGGAGGAGAATCCAGCTGAAAAAGAATGACATCACCTGTGCAGCGCGAGAGAGAGAGAGAGAGGGAGAGAGGGAGAGGGAAAGAGAGAGAGAAGGGATGGGAGGTGGCGTGGATGAAGCGAGCGAGCGAGAGCAAGCAGGGAGAAACTGCATTAGATGGATTGGCTGCTGAGCAGATGTGGATGAGAGGGAGAGAGATGGACAGAGAGAGAATGGGAAAGACAGAGATGGAGAGGAAAGAGAGGGAGCATCTTTATTGATCTACTGGTAACATAAAGCTGAGTGTATTGAGGCAGCCCCCTCCCCTTTGTGAGCGGCATGCTGCATAAATTACAAAATACAGGGGGGGTGAAGCATAAATCATGGAGCCCCTATTAGATACAAGGACAGACGCTGGCGCTATTTTGGCGAATGTGAAGGCACAACACAATAGCACAAGCCGATAATGGGTTTTCCCCCTCCTAAGAGACCCCATCATGAAGATTTGCTACGCGGTAGACAGGATTTGACGTATGAAAGGCACATTGCAATCACAGATAAATCACTCAAGACATCCCTGAGAAAAAATACTGAGGCAATAAAGACATTAAGCTGAGATGTCTGTAGTTGTAAACTATTAGAAGCAGACCTGGTTCTGACAGTAACTCCAAATAATTCCTGAGTTTATCCAACTTCAAACATCAGATGTGGGATGCCACCCAAGTAAGTTAGACGTAGAGAAGGAGGTATTAGGAACCGGTCCTGTCTACACATGCAGTTGAAACAACGGTTATATGTAACCTTGACAACTGAAAGTTTTCACCAAATCACAAAATCAATGCTTAGAGGAGATCATAACCCCTTTAATGAGCAGAAACTCAGCAGGAACAAAGAGTAAAACCGTGACTTGAGACTATGATTTTTATTTTCCTTTCCTTGGCCTTTTTTTCTTCATTAATCATTAATGGGAACCTTGAGGCAACAGATATTCACTTTCTCACAGGAAACAAGGCATTTATCTCAAACATTAAAGCAGAATATGAAATTTGTACATTCAATTTCTTTTTTTTCCCCCCTTAGAAACTCAAAATCTAAATCTCAAGAAACACAGGTCTAGAATTTCTGACGCTAACTTAATCGAGCAGTTTATTAGACTCCTGCTATCTGACAATTAAAATAACAATAAAAACTTTACATTACCGTTAGGTCATTTTTAGAGGTATAAAGTATGCCTTTCAGTGTGTGTTGAGGATAACTTGAGTTGAAATCCCAGCTCAGTGAATGTCACATATCCTCTCCCCTTTTTTTAATGCATCTGTCATAACAACTTCTGTGTCAAATTGAATTATTTACTCGTTTAAAGCAGGAAATGCATGTCCTGCTTCACTTACTGTAATTACCTGAAGAAGTAAAAGCAGTAAAGTTGCACACATGTAAACAAGTTCAACCCTCTGCAATAATAGTTTCACTGTAAACATCTAAATAATTCAAGTTCTAATCCATGACAACATTTTAGCAGTACTGCTTTTTTCCCCCCGCCTTCCTTTCCTTCTTTCTTCGTCTGTTTATTCTGTGCAGTAACCCGCATGTGCTCGGTAGTATTTGTGATGTTGGGACAAAAGATGAGAGAGAGGAGGGTTGAATTGAAAGCGGAGACAATGGGAGCTGTCTGGCTGTTTGAACGGCTGATTCTCCTCCAGCAGAGGAGAGATGTCAGCTCCTATTACCAGACACTTCAGAGAGGGGAGGATCTCTCTCACCCTCTCCCTTTTCTCTCTTTCTGACCTCCCTCCCTCCCTCTCGTTCAGTACATTCCTAGCCCACTCACTGTCTGTGGTTTTTTTCCTCCGCCTCCGACTTTCCTCCTTCCTTCCCCTTTCTCTCTTTGATTTAGAATCCCCAATTTTTGCAATCTCTGCCTTTCCTTCATCATGTTTGCCTCAAATCAGCGGTTTCCTTTATATCCTCCTTTAATACCCCGTCTCCCTCTGAAGATCTCACTTTCCCTCTCATCTCATCATCAGCTGTCCATCTATCCGTCTCCTTTTCTCCCTGCTCCCATTTTTTACTTAATTTCAGCTTGCTGCTATGAACCAGGATCGGTACCCTCAATTCTCTCTCCTCTGTGTGTGTATGTGAAACGATACGCACCTCCCGACTAGGAATGACATCATCTTTTTACTCGGCAGCCAATCGGATGCAAGCACATGGAGCCCTGCCTTCAGAGGAGTGTTATGTACACAAGAGAGACAGAGAGAGAAGAGAGGGAGAGATAGAAATAGATAAAAAAAGGGAGACAGATGGAACGACGGATATAGGAGGAAGAATGAAGGGGGGGATAGTCGATTGAAAAAGATGAAACGGCGATGGAAGCAGTGAGAGGAACCACAGTTTGAGGAAAGGGAGTAACTATGTTATTTAAATACGCCACTACAGTGGAAACATACACACACACACACACACACCTTAACCCCAACCTTTACACATGAATGAAATTACAGAACACTGAATGGATTAAAGACTCCAGGCCTAATGGAGGGGGTCTGTCAGTGAGTGCACACACAATATGTGTGCATGTGAAGAAAAGTAAGTATGTAAGCGTCTCTCATAAGATTGCGTGATTGTGTTCAGACAGTTTGTGTGTGTGTGTGTGTGTGTGTGTGTGTATTAGTGTACTGGCTGCAGTCTTTTCCCTTTCACATACTAGTGTGCGAGGCACTACATCATTCCCTTGCCCTGCTGTCAAAGCCCCAGCCCTAATAAACACAGGCGCACATGCACGCATACGCACACGCACGCACGCACGCACATCTGCTGTGTTTGCTTGATTTCTCTCAAAGAAATATAACAAAGGCAAACTATGAGAGAGAACATTTGAAAAAAAAAAAAAAAAAAAAACTTACTTTCATAACTTTGGAGCTTTTTAGTGAAGCCCTGAGGGTTTGCAGGAACACAGTGAGGCTGCACAGAAGTCCAGCTTTTGACAATACTGGTTGGTCTTCATCCACTATAAAACACTTATCAAAACTTTCTACTAAATATTGGGTTTTTGATTTGTGCAACAAGTCAGAAAGCATTGCACTGCACTAAGAGATGCCAGTTAAACATTAGTAAACACAGACATTTGATTTGTTGGTTAAATGTTAATATTTAAAACTAGGAGAAATTGTGCGTTAGTAGCAATCAATACAAACACATATTGTAACGTTTTGATATATTTTCTACCATCTGTGTAGACATGTTTGCTCTTACTTGCTCTACTCTTTGTTAGAAATGATCATAATGACCAATTGTGCTGCCAAAGCATTTCATGACATCTGTCTTACTGAATAAAGATAAAGAAAAGAAACAAACTCAGATATAGTAAATGAACTCAGACGAAGGGCCAGAAGGACACAAACAGCCAAAAAACAAACAGAAAAAAAGATTAAAAATGAGGCAAAAGAAAAGATCAAGTCAATGTGACACCAATAAATTCCAGCTAAAGTAAATATCTCCATAAATCACTGTATTGGCACAGTCTAGACGCATTTGCCTAAATTCATTTTCACTTGAGGAGGAGGATTTGGGGGAGTTAAGAGTGACACTTTTACAAGGAATACAGGTCATTATGAACAGAGTTCTACATATTCTACAGCTGTGGTTTCAAAACATGAAAGCTTAGAGGAGTCAAGCATCTCATGTGGCTGATCTGATTTTCAGTTCAAACCAAAAAACGAAAGACACACACACACACTTGTTTACATAACACGTCTCAGAGGGCCGTTTACTGTATCTCAGTACACGATGATGTGGGATCTATCTGCAAAACACGGAGCAGGATACACGTCACACAGGAAACACTTCCTGGAACAGTCTGTATGCGACTGTGTGTGTGTGCATGTTTGTGTGTGTGTGTGTGTGTGTGTGTGTGTGTGTCTGGTCAAGTCAGTGTTTCATAGACAAGACAAAGAAAAAAAAAAAGATGCGAGAGCCATAAATAACAATTTTGGAATCAGAGAAGAAAAGTTAAAGTGAGAGACAGATGATCAACAGAGGAGTGAGAAAGTCATAGACAGACAAAAAAGACAGAAAGTCTAAGCATTTGTTTCATTAACCAGAAAATACGTAGAAAGGGAGAAATTGAAAGGAAAAAGACAAATTCAGGCAGGCGCCAAAAGACAGGAAATGTCAACTTGTCTAATGGCAGGTTGACAGACAGAGAGACTCACACGCATCAGACAGTTCGCACTGACTAGACACAGCATCCTGTGTACGTGAATGTGTATTTTAAGTGTGTGTGTTGCTCACCGAGGTGTAGCATGGCTCAGTGATTTCTGACGGGGTCCTGTCTCTCTTTTGTCACTCGGCCTGTCGCTACTGGGACAATTGCCCCCCTGGGACACCATACACACTAATTTCTGTACCCTCACATGCTCGCACAAAGTGGCCAACCGCATTGTGTGTGTATGTGTGTGTGTGTGTGTGTGCGTGTCTGTCTGGCCGGCTATTGCTCACAGCTAATCAGTTCTGCCAAGCTAATTAAAAAGTGTCAGCTGACTAAAGCCCCTGTAGCACTGTAATACACAGATGTGCGTGCACACACACAAAAACACAGAGAACTGCTGAGTTGTTAAAGGCCTATATTTCTCTGTAGGGTGGCTGTACAGCAATTTCCATAGACAGTGTGACACTTTGCCGCTTTTACAACACAACTACTGAGTAGAGATAGAAACCAGTGCTGGTTTGGTGCATCCCATATCTTTCTGCATTAAGATATCAATATACACAACAGTAAATTGCTACCACAAATTGTGTCAGGGCACTTGCATAGTGGTTAATATAACTGTTTCTGAAACATCTGTATCAGTAAATTCGTATTTATTTCTTTCTCTGTTTATTAAGAGAACATTGTGCCATCATTTGGGGTAACAATAATGCTATTATAATGTTACCTCACAGTACGGAGAAGATGGTTAAGACCCTGTTTTGCAAATATGGAGGAGCAGCTGTTCTGATGGTTTCCTGTGTACAGTAGACGTGACACAAAGAGCGCTGCACAGTCCTGCTCGCACAAAACGTACGTTTCTGCAACCCACAAAAAGAGAAAACAATGTGAATGCAGCCATCAGATCATATGCGTTTGTACATGTCAGCGTGTGTTTGTGCGAGTGTGTCTGTCTGTCTGAAGGACAGGAATTCCTGCCATTTAAACAAGCCCTTCCCTTCCTGGTCCCTGCAGAGTTACACAGAGGGACAGAGATTCAAGTCCAGAAGAGCTAGAGATGCAGAAACATAACACAGACAGTGAACATGGTATTCATCAGCAAAATATTGCAATCACACTCTTGGCCAATAGGTGAAAAACACCTGTGTTTTGACCTTCAACTGTAGGGTGAGTGTCATTTTGAAACTGCCAGATTGAAACCGTGAGACATGTACTTTCCGCACATTTCCTAAAAACTTGATAAGTGATGTCTGATGTGACGCACACGACGAACAAACGAGTAGATGAAAACAAATCCATTGTCTCCTCCTATTCCAAGGGCTTAAGTTAAACGGCGACAAGAAGGTCTTCATAAAGAGTAAGAACATCATAGCGGGTCAGGACCAGACAGAGACGTATCGAAAGCGAATAAGAGGAGACAGTGAGTCAGAGACAAGCACGCAAGAGAAAAAAGTTAAATGAGAGGAGCAGACTCGCGGATGAAAAATTTAGACAAACAGAAGGAAAGGGGGGTGGGATGAGAAGAAGGGAAAGGGCTGTCAGCGGGATTTCACAAGGTGAAGGAGAGGTAAGGGAGGACAAGTAAAAGCTTCCAGCAGGATTCAGGTTGTTTTCTAACATTTATATCTACTTATTTTCTTTTCTTTTTAGTGTCCTTGATTGAAGCTCGGCAGACAAGATATATTGTAGACTGTCCTTCAGCTCAAACTGGCTTGTTCATGAACAAAAGAGACATTTTGGAAATTTGAAGGAAATGTCAAAGCGTTAAGCTTATAAGGAACCGTTTATATATATATTTATATATATCACAATTGAAGAGAAACAAGAGTCAAATGAGAGACAGATACACAGAACAAAGCCTGAAAGTGTATTAATATGAGTGTAGAGTACGATGTGTACACACTGTGGGTCCGTGTGTCTGTACATATTTCATTGAAAGCATAAAATATTATCATAACAGGGGAGATGAAGGTTAGACAGAGGGAAATAGCAGGGAGGGAAGATGACAGGAGTATAAGGGACAGAGGTAATGGGAGCAAGGAGTGAAGGAAGGAGGAGGAGGAAGAGAGAAGAAGCAGAGAGGAATATAGAGAGGGAGTTCAACAAGGTCGTCATCTTAGTGCTGCTGATGTAATCCCTAAAATTAGCAGCAACAACAGCCGCAGATAGTGCCCCACTGGTACACTCATGCCCAGCGTATTGTACTCACACACACGCAGACACACATGCGTGCTATCAGAACAAAATTTAAGACCAATTTTAAATGTGGTGGGGGAAAAAAAAAAACAAAGCTCGCAAACAACCTCAAACACTTGCAATGAAGTCTGAGTATTTAACTGTTCTTGCATGAGAAAACACAATTTGAATTGTTAAGGGAAACACAGCACAAACAGTGTTGGTTCTGTTTAGTAAAACAAATATACTGAAATAAATGTTTTGCATATTGCACTACAAACCCTCCTCTACATTATTCAAAGAGTGAGACATGCAGCTCAAACAAAACCTCATTGCTTGTTTAAAATACCAACTTTCATAACTCTCTGTCAGATAATTTGAGTTCTTTTTCTGACTATTTTCAGAGCTGTGAAAGTGTTTGAAAATGTGCTTTGTGCATGGACGATGAAGGCAGCAGGAGTCCGGCAGCAGGGCTGGAGCACCACTGAGCGACAGAGGTCTGTGGTTTTGTTGGTTGTTTGAAGGCACCGATCCAAGACTGAGTTGAGTATTTTGGGCCTGAGTCACAATTTGAGGAAGTAAACAAGTCATTGATTGGCACATGATCACTGAATTGGACTCGCGTGTCTGTTTGGATGCAAAATATTTTGGTCTCTTTTGCTTGTTGCCAGTTATCTGATCTGTAGCTTTTCCCCCAATCTTTCACATTTGTCAATAGCAGTACAACATTTCTGCAGGTATTTTCTAAAGCCCGAGCTTGAGTTTGAACCACTCATCACCCTCTTATGAGATGTTTTGAGCCAGAAAATCAATCTTTTTGTGTACATGTGACAACCAGTACAGCTTCTTTTGATAACCTGACACATCTGTCACACAACCATACCACAGAAATTTGAAATAAAAGATGGATAAAAGAAGTAAAATGGATCAGTGGGACAAAGGTGACGTGAGGTACTTCTTCACTTCTTAACATGTGCTTCTTGTTTTAAGTATTTGATCAGCTATAATTAAGACGGTCAGATATTTAGCTTGATGCGGAAAAAAGCAACAAAAATAAACTCAAAACCTTCAGCTTTGAGGCGCTTACTGGATCGTCTTGAAGCAGTGACCTCACCGATAGACTGAGCAAGTTAAAAATAATGCCACGCGTTACTTGCAAGTACTATTAACCCTAGTTAAACCCACTCCTCCTCTACCTCCTCCTCTGACCGCCCTCCCTCGCCCTCCTGCCTTGAACCCTCTTGACCCTGCTTTCTCTCTCACCCCATCTTTCCCGTCTCCCATTAAATCCCCATCTGACCTTCCCACAACCTTCACCTTTCTGCCCCATCCCTCCAACCCCCTCGACGCACCACCCCTCCTTCCTCCTGCACGCCCACTCATTTTTTTCCATTACCTATCAACCCCCATTATCTTCTAGTCTTCATTTCACCTTCCTTTCACCTCACTCAACTCCTCTTCTCCATCTCAGCCAGGTCTTGGTCACCCTCCTTACTCCTATATATCCATCCTCTCTTAATCCTTGATTCTCAATCACTCCTTCCCCACTAATTTCTGCGTCTGTCTTTCTTCACCATGTTCAAAAAGCCATTATTTCACGTTACATGTTTTATAACTCAACTTTGGTTTCACTCATCCCATCCCAATTCTTCTCTCCTCTTTCCATCCTCCTGCCTTGCCACTTCCCCCCCTTTATTCTGTCCATGCCCCCCTCCTTCCTCTTCGCTCTGATTTTTTTTTAAAAGGTTATTCTCATGGCATCCCTGCTTCCCTAAACAGAGTGAAAGGAAAAACAGGAAAAGGCGAGAGGACGTATGACAAAGGTCAAAATCAAGATCAAAATAAAGTAGGAACTGCCAAGCTTGGTTTTCTTCCATTGGCTGCTGAATCACCTGAATGCCAATATGTTTTTTTTTCCCCCCTTTTTAGTCCGTTAAGATTGGTTTTAATGTTTTACTAGTTAGAATAAGGCAGAGTAAGAGGAAATGACGTGGAAAACCATCTATACTGTAGACAGGTTAACAATGATTATCCTGACAGAGATGAATAATGAAGAGTGAAATTTTTAACACTCGCTTTGTTACTCACTTTCAAAAAATGCACACAAACTGACTCATATTTGTAAACAGGAATAAGCAAATTACCATAAAAGGAGGTGAAATAAGTTCATATATTCAAACAATTTAACACAGCTGCCGAACCATAATAATCTCTGGCTTTCCCTTTTTTATTTTTAGATTTTTTTTCCACCATCATTAGACAGTCGGAAGTGAAGAGGCAGACAGGAAGCGATGAGCGAGAGGCTTGAAATGCAGCAAAGGTCTATTGAAGGAGTCGAACTGGGGATAATGTGGTTGTATGGCATGCTGTAACCATTCAGCTACCACAGTGCCTCATAACTCATTTTCTAGGCCTTGATACAATATCATCCTTCTGTATTACCTCATCACTGTAAATCACTGCTCAAATTATACAGCTCATTCATGTCAATTTAATATTCATGCCAACTGTCAGCCACTATAAGCACTATGACCTGTTAATGTTATTCCTTGATGATTGATAAAGGTCAACAATTCCATAATTTCATACTGGATTAGATTTTTGACTTAGTTAGGACACAATTTACTTGATACAATTTACATCAATAAGACTAAAAACTATTCCTACCATACCAGAAAATAGAATAACAAGTTTAGCTATAATCATGTAGCTCTACTTAAAGCTGCACAATTTTTCTGACTGAAAACATACATAGTTTTTGTTCCTTATTCTTTCCTCTCTCCTCCTTCCTGGCTCTCCTTCTCTCCCTGGGGTCCTGCTTGGTCTAGCAGTGGCAGAGCTGGTTAGAGGCCCTTGGGGCTCAGCTGGCCCCACCTGCATTCTAATAGAATGAGACCAGATGAGCTCAGGAACGGACTGAATGCATTAAAGCAATGAGGGGCTTTAAAATCTAAGCAGACCTGAATGTTTTAGCTCTGAACAAGTACAGAGACGATGAACAGCAAGACAGATGCACATAAAACCTAAATACTGTGTACATTTTGAAACACACACACAGAGCATATGTATACACTGACAAGCACTAAAAAGCCAGACACACCCAAACACTGAGAAACATTCACACGCACAGCACATGTGTGCTTTTGCCTACACGCAAAATTTTTCAGAAACGTGCGCCCACTCTCACACACACTAGTGACAATGTAAATGAAGCCAGGAACATTACGGGAATGTTAACAACTTCATCATTACATGATGCCAAGCAAAACTCTATAAAACTGACCGACACCAGTGAGCTCATTCCAAAACAATCAGAGCAGGAAATTTACTTTTTCAACACCACCGCAGCTAGTGCTCCATTGATTTCCCAGTCTGTTCACTGTCTAACCAGCCTGTTTAATTTAAGGAGGCTCTAAACAACCAAGTTTTACCAGCCAATATGAATGAGAATCATCTGATAGTTCAAGAAAAGCAAAAAGGCGGAGTGCATCTTCCAATCACCCCCATCCTGGTGACCTTCAAACCTGAGGAGAGGTTGAAAGATGATGCAGCTCTTCACACCAGGTTAACACTGTTATGACAAAGCATTTGTATGAGTCACACGATGACTCGCTCGCTGCATGATGAACACAAACTTACATTTAACCTGACTGTAAGTGGTGACGTTAAGGTAACTTGAGTAATGTCACTGCATGACGAGCACAAGCTCATCAAATTGAGCTAATATGATACCACCAAAGTCAGCATTATCAAGGTAAAGTCATTGCTAATGGATCCCTAAACAGAAAGCTTATATATGAATTAAGCATCCATTTTGTTCTGAAGTGCTTTTTTAGCTTGGCTATGCTAAAGGGGTCATGGATCAAGGCTCAAGGGTCTGGTAGTGGTACTTCCCCATTTACTACCAAATATGTACCTGACAACAAACTTAGGTGCATTTGCCCATTTAGCTTGGTTCATTCCAGCTAATCAGAAAGCAACCAATCGAACTCTGGTGCAGGCTAAACAACCGGACTGAGACTACCTGAAAAGGAGGTTGTTGGTCCTCCTTCCAAGCGGACTCTGGTGTGGTTCGTTTGTGGTCTGAAAACCAAGATGTGTAAACATTAAATTATACAGACAGACAGGTAACTCATTCATTGCACCGTTCTGACTTTCATTCTGCATCATTAGGACCCACGTGGGAAGATCTCAGGTTCCAGTGACTGGCAGCAAGTCATGCAGCACTTTAATACCTCTGACTCTACGTGTATGTTTATGTTGTCTGGTGTCACAAAGCATAATCATATCATCATCATCATCTGCATATTCAACCGTCAACGGTTGAGCCCAGTGAGCAAGCGGCCCACACTTTCTCACTGCTGTTTAAGAATAAGTTTGGTGTGAAGGTGTAATTTGTTGCTTCCTGTGCGCAGAGATTTCCAATCAGTGACTAAACACATCACGTAAAACCTCATGTGGGCAAGCAAGCAGGACATGATTACACTACTGAGCCTTTGTGTATTTTCAGACAGAAATCTTGCCTACAGCAGCTTTTCACTAACCTCCTCCTCTGCCTAAAGGAATGTTATTAGACGTTTGTTGGTGGCTGATGCTTTACATTATTAATGCAGGTTTGCACACTTAGCTCACGTGTGTCCCTTATTAGCCAGAGCAAAGAACAAATGCTTAAACTGTGGAAACAAGAGAAGCAGACGCTTTTGCCTTCTGACACAGGAAGCTAGCTAACCACAGACGTTGCAAGAGACACAGCGTTTCCGGTGTGTCACCGACAACTAAATTGCTTCAAACGGCAGAGAGGATGCTACTTCATGCTCTGCACGTTTCCACAAGAATGTTCCAAGTCAAATGTAGGTACTTATGACACAAAGAGCTTTACAGAGCAGCAAATGAACCCTAGAAAACAAGTCGAACCAAACGAGCAAAGAGTGTGTAAACATCTGTGTATATGAAATCACTGTGCTACTGGCTTGTTTCTGAAAGAGTCTTTCTCCTACCAGAAGCATACAGCATAACGTCACACTTTGCAGATTTTATTCTAGTGTTGTACACACTGAACTATCATGTGCAGATGGCTCACCCCGCATCATGTTAAATTAATGATCCTGGGGTGCTGTGGAGTAGCCTGGCTGTAAAAGCCCTTTGAGCAGGTTTCCCCTGCAAGACAAATGAGGTGATGGTTTCATCTATCTATCTTGGTTTTTCTAATGAGAGAAAGACAGTAACCCAGTGAGGCATCTGAGGTCTTAATAAAGTGGCTTTCTCTGTGTGTTGCTCTGCACTGCGTGTCTGTTTTTGTGCAAACTGTATATATGCGTGTATGTGTGCGCGTGTCTAGTATGACTCTGAGTCATTAGCGAATCCCAGTGGTCTGCTGTGTTAGTGAGAGAATGCACAGGATCTTCTGTCTCTCGCCCTGCTGGAAGAGGAATCGGGTTTCTGGATCAATGAGAATCAATCACAACCAGAGTCATCGCAGAAAATAAAAGAAGGAAGATACAATAATAAAGTAAAGCTTGAACTAATCAGCAGTTCGTCTTTCTCTGTTCCTGAAAATACAAGCCAGTAGACCTTCTCTCAGTAAATCTATTGTTCTGTATACTTCCACCCTTTTTCCTCTGCTCAAGATACAAGAGATGCTATATTTTCTTTTTTTTCCCTCTCAATTCATAGCTTTAGGAACTCCATTCACTCTGGAGTAAGCCATTAAGAGACGGAGAGAGAGACACCAGCGCACACCAGTGATAATGGATCACTGATGTTATTATGGTTCAATAAGGCCCCTAAACAACATCCTCTGATCCACTGCCAGAAAAAAACTGTTCTCTTTGAGTGTGTATATGTGTGTGTGAGTGTGTGTACAATATACATTTATAGCCTGTGTAACATCCACTCATTAACATTGTGTGATCACAAATGGGAAACCCCCAAACATACATTAAAAAAGAAAAGAAAAAATACACTGAGGTGTAGGTTTTTATGGCTTTTTAAAGAGGATTACGCCGGCAAAACCAGTTACTTGCTCTGTTGGTTTATTAATTACAGGAAGAGGGAAGAGGTCTTTAACTGATCAAATGATAAATCAATCAGTGACCTCTTAAAGAATTTAAGAGAGCAAGTGTGCCGCCGTCCCAACAGTGGCACGCACAAAATTCAAAGTCTGCAAAATGTGCATTCTGATTTGATGACATGAGCAATTTCAAGTGTTTGACTTTTGTAGGGAAACATCTCTGTTTGCTAATATTCAGACATCCAGTCAAAGAATGATCCTTGTCACGATGCTGCCAATGTAAACGTCACACATTTTACAACAAGGCTATTTCATTGCTGCATGGCTGCCACATCAAAAAACTGTTCATGAAATACAAAATTTGGAAGGTACAAAGAAAGACTACCAAATTAGTTGCAGGACATAAATAAGGTATGGGTATGTCTGGGCAGAAATCGACTGCTGGTACTATGTCACCTGACCACCAAGAGCATATGAGATGGTGAGAGATACAGATTCTGGTGTCTCACAAATCAAATCACACGTTTTAATTTCTACCTTCAGGAATATGATCTGTTAATGTTAATCTGACCCAAATCTAGAGGGAACCTGAAAATGACACATTCAAGTCGTCTCAAACGTCTGTTCTGGCAGGTTTAAATGTCAAAACAAAAACGCTTCGTCCTCCATTTGTTAACCAGTCAGTTGTTCCTAGCATGCATCTGTTTATTCCAGTTAGCAGCCCCCCCTTCGTATCTGCCACCCACAGTGTCAGCAGACAGCAGTTTCTGTGGCAGCCTTGAAATGACCTGCTTTTCCCCAACACTGCCTGTTTCTAAACATCAAGTGCCTCAACCAGGAGTGACTCACATACACATTCACGCGCACACGTACGCCAGACACATCAACTGAAAAATCCTGACAGATGTGGAAATGCTCAAAGAAAAAAAAGGATGGAGTGGAGACAGACATAAATCTAGGGAACGTTTCATTTTGTATTTCATCCTACCTGGTTGTTGACATAATCCTGAAGACATCAGCAGAAACATGAAAAGGGAAGAGAAACAAAATACAGTTATTATGGGACAGTATGCAAACTCTGTATGTCTGTGTGTGGCGAGAGTGAAATGGGTACAGTCCAGCATATCATACACTTCAAATCTATATTCTCATTTAATAAAAGAAAAGTGAGGGCCCCATTCACAATAACCAGAGTATAATACATGTTATAGCACAATGATCTCGTGTTACTGATGTTTTCTTTTTGCCAAATGTATCTCCAGCTCATCTTGCACCCCCAAAATCTTGCTCTAATTTAATTCAAGACTAATGTAATCCTCTGTATTTCCAGGTCATTCGCACTGTTCCACTTGTTTTTGTCTTGCTAGTAGTGCTGTGCCAGCACATCCGAGTGGTTAGCCTTTACATAATAAATGCAGTCACAGAAAAGAATGTGGTGGGATTCGGCGACGCTGAAGGCTAGAAATGTAATTTAAAAAAGTGGAACAATCACCAAGAGAATACGGAGGCAGGTAGGGTCGGCAGAGGACACTTTAAGCTCTCCATTAAGCTCCTTTGTAATGCCCCGGGGAGTTTGAGTGAGCGGGGAAAGTGTGTGTGTGTGTGTGTGTGTGTGTGAGCTAAATGCTGAAGTTTGTGTGCCTGTGTGTATGTGTCCGCCTTTGTGACTGTATGTGTGGCTAAGTGTGGCAACTGGTGATTAGTGGAAACTGTAACTGACACAGCGCTGGCCCCAGTGATCCTATCAGTGGGAGGGAAACTCAACCTTATTCAAAAGGACACACACACACTCACACGTTTCAATACTTGACTTACGCAAACCTCAAAAATCCTGCCTGTCAAATAGCTTTAAAAAAGGGACCTAATTTACTTATCCCTACAAAATTCCCTATTCATTGGATATAAAATACAGGTTACATTATAATGTTTGGGGCTTATCTCTTCTTTGTGAGCACTCTGACAAGGATGCACCCTCACTGTGCTATAAAACTGTCACAAAGCATTTTCTACCAGCTTTTGTAGTCCACCAGTCCTTTTAAATCTTCATCATCTTCTTGATTCGACAGAATAAGCAAACCGCTGATGAGACTCTATAGATCTTTGCACGTGTCGGCTAATAGTGTAAACTAAGCATGTGATGTTAAGTATTATAGAAAGAGTAGCAGGATTTGACAAGTAGAAGCTTTAGACTGAGGACAGACTTTTGAAGATCTTTCTACCAACAATCTACTTTAAACTCCCCCCCCCCCGAAAACAGCCTATTATTATTTAAAGATACTGAATCTAGCCATCAATGCATGTGAAAGAAATCAAATGTTAAGGAGCATAAAGTGTAGTTTAGCTATGCTATGTACTACATCAATCTAAGAATGCACATGTAAACAACAATACCTCTGGCAACTACATTCAACAAGTAAATAATAAACACGGTTAGCATTAGCTTCTGTTCCTAGTAGTGATGTTACTCCTACCGTGTTGTAGCTGGCAGGTTCTTGGCCGTCTGTGATGAGTTCCCGCTCTCCTCTGGGGTTCACCCTCCTAAAGCGCCGTCTGGACCTCCGCTGGGATCCCTCTCTCTGCAGGAAGCTGTCGTCCCCCTCGCTGCCGTTATCCACCTGCAATACACAGTCAACACCCTCCTCAGAATAGTAGCTTCTACGGGATTCGCACCGGCAACCTTCAGGCATGTGGGGACAGCTGCACAACTGATTCTCACTGTTGGAGACCTGGGAGTATGGCTCAGAGGAGCTACGTTTTAGTAATTCAGACTTTTGGGTTTTAGGAACAGAATTCCAATTTGTAAGCTCCGAGTTCTGTGTCTTAATTTCTGATTTCTGGTTCTTGTAATCCAAGTTTTGGCTCTTCAGTTCCGTTGAGTTCTGACAGTCGGAGTTGTGATCCTTAAATGTGTTCTCTTCCTTTTTCCGTGGCTTCCCTTCATGTGTTGGAGATTCTGAGATTTGGCCCTGCTCTTCTGCTGGCTCCTGGTTGAACATCCAGTTCTTCCAGAGCGCAGAGAGCCGGTGCCAGCGGAGCACACTCATCCGGACGTGAGGACGGGATCAGAACAACACATAAAAGCAGGAAATACCACGGCAGTGGGAGGAAAAAAAAAAACCCAGCAGGGAAACACTTCTATACAAAAGATGAATAGAAGTGTTGTGTCCAAATTTTTTTTTTAAAGTTCCAAAATCCTGGGGGATCCCGCAACATTTACATCCTTTGGGTCAAGCATCCAGAACAAAAGAGAGGCAAAAGAACCAAATTAACAATGAACAAACAAAAAGTTCGCCAATGAGGACAGAAAAACGAGGGTTGTCTCTCTTTTGGTCACAGATTTGGCTTTCGTTGTCCTCTTCTGAGGGCCGGAGAGTTCAGCTGCTCCACACGTTGCATACTCACTGACTTACTCACATGCTTGCTTGTTCTCTCTGGCTGTCTAACACGCTCACAGAGCAGCCCACAGTTTCCTCCAGGAAACCGTAAATACACAAATTTCCTCGCCAGGCAGAAAAAAAGAAAAAAAAGAAAAACAAAACAAAACAGCAGAGCACACAGATTCCGACCATTCAATTCATTCTCCGTAATCTTTTTGTGCTGGTCTGTTGTTGAAGGAGGAATTTGTTTACTTTCTCCACTGCATAATGTTAAATAAGTCAACAGCCTCATTTTGTCACTAATGACAGTACTTTAAAAAAAATTAAAAAAATGTAACTTTGACAAGACACATCTCATTCTCATTCAAATTGTTGTTTTTACTGTTTTACTGACTTTTCTGAGCTTAAGTGTTCTTTTGTGTGTACTTTTTTTCACTTTATAACATGTTTTATTGGAGTTTTATGAGTATTTTGTGTGAAGTGATTTTGTAAGCCACTTGGTTTTATTTTTGTATTTTGCTTCAACTCTTCTTTTATTCATTTTTTTGTTTACAGCTGAATGTTTTATGATATTTTGAATATTATTTTTTGTTAAAAATACTCAAAACATTCAGACTCTACCCTTTCTTCTGTTTTGCTTCTTTCTTTAGTATTAACTTCTAAAACATGTTTGTTAATTAAACTGTCCTGTGCGCATCTATTGATTTAATTTTTAATTAATTTGTTTGTTGCCCCTGTGTCTCTGCCCATTTATCTATCCGTTCACATATCAGTTGGGGGTCCACAATTCTTACTTGACCGTCATAACAGGTTTGTTTTGTTGTTAGCTGTCAAAGCCTAGTTTCAGCAGTACACTCCATCCTTGCCTGTTTCCAGTATATCGATTGGATAATTCTGCGCCTTGCAACAAATGTGCCCCATGTTTTCTGTTTGTCAGGTCAGAGTACCACTGCCTGTTGTTCAGCCTTCCAGTTTGTCAAGCTTTCTGTCAGTGTGTCTGCCAAATTTAACGAGATCCATCTGCTAATGTTTGAACATTTTTAGAACGGCATCTTCTTGCCACTCTTCTTTCTGTCTGGCCCTCTCAGCTTCACTATGTTACTCCACGCATTAAAAACAATACATTATTAGGGCTAGGGTTAAATAGAGGATATCCAAAACAGTGCGCTGTTATGAACGCCTTCTTGACTTTGAAACCAGTCAAATTATAAATAAAGTTATTGTCATTATCATAAAAGGACTGTTACAAAAGTATAAAAAACATTATGGGCTACATTTAAAGCTATAAGACCACAGTATTAAAGAAGACAATAAAATTAGGAAGGATATTTCCTCAGTCTTTCAAACTTCCCCTTTTAAACTTACAGTGTAATAATGCACATGGTATTAAAGAGTAAGACTTTGTCAGACTGTAAGTACTCCACAGACTGTTTTTGTAAGTGGCCACTGTGTTTTTCCCCCCCTAGACCTCAGGTCAGTCATGTGTATCCACGTAAGTCTTAAATATACAGACCCATGATCGACCGCAAAGAGTTACGAGGAGATATGACTACTGTGTTTGTATGTGTGTTGAGAGGGAGGTAGAAGAAGAGCCAGGACTGAAGCTGTGCCTGTGTCTGCCTTCCTGTATTCCCAAATGTAACATATACAATAAAACCCATGAAAAAACTAGGATTATAATTCTCAAAAGCAAACATCACAGAGCTATTTGAGTGTAAACAATCTGGCAAATCGATCAGAAAACAGCTTTAAAATAAACCATCACGGAGAAAATGGATCCCAAGATTTTCTGTCACAGCTGAAATGGGACTCAATAGCTGCTATGGGCTGAAATAGACAGAGGAACAACCTCATGCGAGGCAGTTCTGCTATAACAAAGAATAACTACTGTAGAGTGGGTAGCTGAACTGCAATGGACTCTGAAAAAACTGCATGAGGGATAGTTCGGCTATAAAATACCAAATAACAGTTGTGAAAGGGGGCTGGGATTGGTGCTGATCTGTCCCTTCTCAAGGCAAAAAATGTCATCTTGTCCTGTTTTAACGAGCCTCATGAGACAAACAGCTTAGCGATAATAGAGATAATACAGAGCAAATTTGGGGAAGGGACAGTTAGAAAAGTACCAGACTTTCATATCTATCCTGTGACTATATAAGCATCCTTGTGTCTCACTGCGTATGTGCCTCTCTGGCTTCTAGACAGAATACCCCAACCCCCCCATCTATCCCATGACCACCAGTTCTGTCAGCCATTAAGAACTCTTGCCTTTCTTTTTTTTTTCTGACTGACGGTCATGGCCATAATATGACCATATTTCCTGTTTCCTCTGTCCATTTAAATATGAGTGTGTGTGTGTGACTAACTTCTCATGTACTCATCTGTCGGTTTACATTCCTCTCTGTCTATCTGATGGAATGCCTGCCAGCGTGCATCACCCCATTTCTGCTTTATTTTTTTTGCTCTATTCATTCATTTCTTACTCCCATCTTCTTACTGCTGACTTCTTTTCATTCCCCTCCATTCCCACCACACACACACACAACACACACACACACACACACACACACTCTAAAACACCCCCGCCCTGTCAGTCTGTGAATGTCACTCCTGTGACCAGAGTCATGACGACAGCCACAGATTACACTACCTCTACTATTCCCATGGACCTAATTAGCTGATTGGCTGCAATGCAGTGTGACTCGACCACAGTCCCTCTGCTCTTGAGTGTTTATGCATTTCTCTGGGAGTGTGTGTGTGTGTGTGTGTGCATGCGTGTTTGTGTGTATTGTGTCCACAGTTTTTCTTGTCATTTTTAGACCCCAGTGTTACAATGATTATCCAAAAATTTTTCATGTTTTTAAGGATGACAAGCGCTCACTGCTGAGGTGCAGAAATCATTCAAATCAACCGCTAAGACCACTGCTGTTGTCTTTTTTCTTGGATTTGGGAGAAGACATTTTTCTTTGTCTGTTCAGCTATTCGAGCAATTTTCTCCGATCTATACCAGACAAGTTGCTGCTACTGCCTGAAACTTAATATGCATTAATTACTGTGCAGCACAAGGTTTTTCCCAGGAAAGACTCATCTGACAGCAAATGCAAAAGCTTTGATTCACTGGGTATAGGCTGAACGGCGTTACACACCTGGCAAAAGTGCGATTTTATTCTTTCTTGACATATTGCAGATTGATACTGATCATCTGCTTGCACCAACCATTCATATAGACACAAGCAGCACTTAAATAGATGCTTATTCACTGGGAAACAACTCCTTGGCCTTGAAAGAAGAACATGAACATGACGTGTGAATCTCTTGACAATAGAAGTCCAACCTGCTTTTAAAGATAAAATCTATTGAAAAAGTGCTGGACTCCTGTACACCGGCAGATAACGTACTGAAGAAGGAAATAAGTTAAAACCTTTGTCAGGCATTAAATAATCAACAAAATAACCATCCCTATGTTTGATAATTAATCTAAAGGCTATATATGTCAACATAACTACATCAAAAAAATGCTCTACCAGTCTCTGTAAAACAATATATATTCTCATATATTCTCGCTATATATTTTCATAGAGGTTTTCT
The DNA here is from genome assembly GCA_038419695.1 of Scomberomorus guttatus. Lineage (NCBI taxonomy): Eukaryota > Metazoa > Chordata > Actinopteri > Scombriformes > Scombridae > Scomberomorus > Scomberomorus guttatus. The sequence continues at coordinate 21,099,861 of CM076460.1, read as the reverse complement.
TTCATCTCCCATTAGTCTTAGCTACAGAAGCGCCGTTAAAGCCTCATAGGAGCTGTAGTTGAACCGGTGCAGCAGAAGCTAGCCTGGCAGTCGAACAGGACTTTGGCGTTATAGTGTGCCAGCCCCTGCTTTAGTGGATTGTACTTGTACTTGTTTACTTCCTATGAGCGTGATACTTCAGATCCAAAGCCCCACCCTGCTCTGCTGTGCCACGGCTGGTATAAGCATTACGCACCATTAAAAAGGTGGACAAGATGAGGATATGCTTGGATATTAACAATAGCCTCGACACAATCTCGTCTCCTAGTTCTCAGGCAAAAATGCAACTGTTTAGACATGAAAACAGACATGTATGTATGTGTAGACACAGAAAGGCACCTCATGCTCTTTCTTCATGATGCTCTGATGTGCTGATCCATTTTGTCTTCCTTATAAGTCTCCTCTCCTCCTTCCCCCTCCACACCACCAACGTCTTTCTCTAATCTTCCAGGACCATACAGGAGACGGTTTAATACAAACCCAGGTAAGTTTAATTCAAACCAATTTTATTCCCTCAGACACAAACTCTTCTTTAATTAAATTTGATTTGATTCTTTGTTCCCCAGGCAACTGAGTCGACTGAGCATGTAGGCTCTTTTCCTGCTAACTCCACATTCACACATCACACAATCATACCTGGATCATCTGTACCACCTCTCCCTTTTACTGTAGCAGCAGCCACTGAATGGACCCACAGGGGTAGTTTAGGATTAAGTGCCAACAGCTCTTGTTCTGATATTCCTGGAACTACTGGGGCCTGAACGCCACTGACTGACATGCCTGGAGGCTGCTACAGTGTGAGTATGGCATTCATTCACACATTAAGCAAGAACTGGATTTTCTTGTAATGTTTAAGCAGAGATATGTAGTAGACATCCCAACTATTCTAAAAAGGAGCAGAGGAGATATAGAGAGATATACGAGTACGCGGTCTCCTTCTATGTTGGCACGTCTCCCTTCCAGGATCTACAGTATGCAGACATCACAGTCAAGCAACAGTAAATTACAAACATCATGGTGACTCTGAATTACAGTTTTTGCTTTGTCACTGCTCTGTTATCAATTTAATTTATCCATCTCTGTGTGGTTCTTTAGATGCGGTAGTTATGCAATGCACAAAAGCAACTTTCAGTTCCTGTGTTTAGTTGCTGCAGCTCTTTGTTTCCTGGGACTATTATATGATCGCAAAGGAAAATCAGTTGATGAGAGGCTAATTTTACTCATTTACATTCCCCTTTTTTCAAGTTTGTTGCTCTGTTCAAAGCACTCCATCTTTTATCTGTACTAGAGACCCGTCACTGCTAATTTATTCAGACCCTCCCTCTGTCTTTCTTCTTTCTCTCTTTACTGTCAACAACCCAAACACACAATAAACACAAACTATGAGTTCCGCTGAGATCTGATTTACAGTATTTCTATACACTGTATGTATGAGTTGCTGTACTTTCTTTGATAATGATATTTATTTTTTGACTGTTAACTTAAAGCAGCGCTTTTCAAATGTGTTGATATACCATCATTATTTATTGTGTCAGTTTAATGATTGATGACAGTTAATTAATACAATCACTTGTGCGGAGAAAAGGCTTCAAACTTCTGCAAGAGATACAATCTTTGTTCTCTTCAGCTGTAGAGGAAACATGACTTCCTGTACAGCAGGGGATTTTCCTTCTAAAAACTGCCTCAACAACCAAATGTAAACGTTTTCAGAGTGAAACTGGTTAAATGATTATTATGTTACAACAATCAGCAATAAAGAGAAGTAAAACTGTAGCTGGGGGAGCAGCTTTGGAGCCGGCAGAACCGACAGATTTAAGAAGGAAACTGATTAAGAAGGACGGCTCCGTAATTGGCTGCAAACCAGACGCCTTTGAAGTCGTGGTGGAGAGCAGGACAATGAACAAACTGTTATCCATTATGGATAATCCTGACCACCCTCTCCACCACGTACTGGACAGACAGCGGAGCACTTTCTCTAACTAGACTGGACACAACACAACACGAGGACTGATACAGGAAATCTTTCCTGCCAAAAGCAATAACTCTCTACAACACCTCACCTCTGTCTAACAGAGAAATCTCAGCTTTATAGTTTAACAAAACTCCACTCTTGTTTTGCTTCTTCAGTAACTTTGCACATCTATCTATCTATCTATCACTTTCATTTACATGAAAAAAAGCACATTATTGCCTCAGTTTCACTCTTAACCCATGCACTGTAAGTAAACAGAGTGACAGTGAAGGTGTCATCATTTTTTTCCCCTGGCTACAATAATGACAGTTATGTAATTCAGTACACTCATTACAGAAATCCAAAATGAGATGTTTTTTGCACAATTCTGTACAAAAACTATAACATCTGAGAGTCCTCTGACCTTACTAGAAGCCACAAGGTCAAATCTGTACCGTTTTTTAGTTCCATATTCAATAGCATCAGTGAAACTAGTGCTACCTGCTGCTTTTGGCGTAAAATTGTACTGCTTATCCTGTCTCATCCCGTCTGATCCCTCTAGTCCCTCAGACACAGAGACTCAGGAGAGGGAAGGTGGGAGAGCAGAGAGGACATTTGGGGGGGGTGGGGGGGGGTGGAGGCCGACAAAGAGACTTTGTAAGCACTGCAACCTTGTGGAAGCAGAAAGAAACACACTACATACTTATAAGCAAAGACGAAGGCATGGTAACCTTAAGCTGAATGACTTCAGATATTCACCACAGTTTTCCAACAGCTGGTTTTGGAAAAAAAAAAACTTTTTGAAGATACAAAACACTTTCAGAGGAGTCATGTTTGGAAAGTTTCCTGGACATACTATTACTCCAAGAAGATCATCCTTCAAGCATTTTCTCACATAAAAAGAAACATGAAATACTTCTATTAAAGCATGATGTAGCCTGTCTATCAGTCACATACTCACATACTGTCCTGTCAGGCTCTGAGAGCGGTCAGAATGATTTTATCTGGCTGTTAATATTTTTCAGACTGTCATCATGACATTCTTTGACAGATTCGACAGATGATTCGGCCCGTTTATGCAATAGAAAGCCGTTAGGAGATACTTTCGACTGTTTTTCACTCGTCAGAAATTTATTTCCTCTGTGACAGAAAAACTCGTTACACAAGCGGTCAGAAACTCTGGCAGGTTAAATGAGACTTCCTAAACGATTTTAGGGCTGATTAATTCTAAAAGACAGCTATGACCAGGTTTGAAGCAACTTGCTAGCCTAGCAACATTAAGGCTACAAACAACCCTTAATGCAAGACTCTCCGTGGGAGCCTGTGGTTTTTTTTTTTTTTTTTTTTTTTTTTTTTAATTTTGGGAGGAAATGTTTGCCTTTATTTGATAGGTGACAGTGTAGAAATGACAGGAAACTTGGGGAGTTTCCATCTGATGTTGAGAATACAGAATTTTCTATTCCCCCAAAATGTTCCTGGGCTTGAATATTGCTACAGTCGGTGTTTTTTTCAAGATGGAAAATGCTTTGGCAATTAATTCACATCCTGCTAATGAAGATCACATGAATTTGAATTTGAGGACAGAGCTACATTACATACCGAGGGTACAGAGGGGAAGAACAGAGATGGCGGAGACGGACAGGAAGAGGGAGAGAGATGAAAGGAAAGGGAGAAAAAGGACAAACAAGAGAAGAGTACAAGGGGAAAAAAGGATGACACAGAGATCAAATAAAGATGGAAAAGCAGGAATAAAATCAAAGAGCAAAGATGGGAGAGGTGGAGGATAAAAAGGTAGGGGCTTGGTAGAGAGAGGGTGCTGAAAAGAGAGAGAGAGAGAGAGAGAGAGAGAGAGAGAGAGAGAGACTCTACTCACCACAATCATTTCTGACGGCTCCAAAGTGATGCATTCACAGCCTCGTCTGCCCCCCAGCTGCTTTCCAAAACTGCGGAGAGAGCAGACGCACACACATGACATAAGTGTTGAAACAGTAACAAACCCAAGGCAAAGAAAAGACAATTCTCACACACTGACAGCGGCGACAGATGCAGTCAATCACATCCGCCCACCCACATGTGAACACCAGCATTATAGGCCACTGAATCACAGTAATTTCCCAAAATCAAAGAGAGGAACTGGGATTAAATGTAAAATGATACCAAGGGTGTGCACTATGTGAGAAGTAACATCTGTTTGGTGTACTCTGTACTAGTATATGTTTACCTGTCAATAAACAGCAATAACTCCTATAAAGATGCCTCCAATATTTTATGACATTTTCAAAGCAGTTTTTATGATTTGCCGCACTCTCATCTTTATAAAACCTTTCCAACGTGGGAGAGACACTCTGTCTATAAGAGAAACAAGGATGTAACAAAGATAAAAACAGCCCTCTGACATCGCTCTGTGGGTATTAGAGCAGTACAGCTGAACCAACAGTTTGTGGTGAAGGTCTAACCACTGAAAAAAGAGAGTGATTTAAGTAGATCAATAAGCCTTTGTGGCTGACACGTCAACATATCTGTATACAGTCCACAGAGATTAGAAACACGGTCAGTGCTTAACCAGCTTAATCAACCAGCAAAATATTTTCGGCCACAAACAAAAAATAGAATCGTCACATGACATGTTGGTCATTTATAGATGTTCATCAATCAAATCAACAGATACAACTGAGCACAAGCGTTTCAGTCTTCATACCTGAGTGAAGAGGTTTATAATACTTAAACTGGAATTATGTTTGTTTGCATTTCGTAGAATCAATGCGTTTTGTTTAATTAAACTATCAATAAAGGCTCTTTTGTGGTGCCACAAATGAGAATGGCAAATGATGAAAATGTCACCAGATGTGACGGACTTTTATTCCATACATACCATCTGTTAGTGTTTACTGTAATTAGCACACTTGCCTTCTAAATACCAAGCTGCCTCGTTCACGAGGACCATTTTGGACTGGTCGAGATCAGGATCAAACCGTGTTACCAGTAAACATGATGTTTTTGCACAATGAGAGTCTTTGTCTGCAGGCCTCGCAGGTTTAGCCCCAGTCTGGTGGTCTGTTGGCTGTTGTGGGGTCTGATAAATGGGAGGAGAGCAGCTGATGCTGTGGTGAGACCTTGTGGGTCAGTCCACCCTTTTGTTGTCACATGGAGATTCTGCTGTTCTTAGTTCACTCTGAGAACATGTTTGACATGACGGTAAAAAGCCCTTTGCTTAAAGTGTCTCTGCGTGCCTTTTTCATCACAGCCCCAGTTAATAACATACAGAAGCAAAACGTTTTGGGCAGAATTTTTTTGTAGCAATGCATTTTGATAACTATCCTAACACAAAAGTCAAAACACAAAAAGTGTTTGACTTTAAAGGCTCTGAAAACTTATTTTCTCAATCATCTTCTCACGAGGAGTAATTGAATCCTACTTTAACCTTCTATTTTCTGCCAAAGATAGAACAGTTTTGGTTATTTCACACAATGTATTTCTGTTTCTCTCTTTTTTTTTTTTTTAATCTCTCCACACTGATAAAAAATGGTTATGGCACATATACCTCAGGCAACCAGGATTTAGCAACATATGAATGAGAATCTGATGAAGTGTCCATTACAGAGTTGCAACAATTAGTCCATTAATTGATTAGTCAATTGACTGAAAATTAACTAGTATTTTAACATCATCGATTTATCGTCTTCAGTCAGAAAAGCGGCTGACATTTTACCAAACACTCTCATGACTCAGGACACTGCAGAGTTACCACAACCTTCTGCACATCTAAACACACCTTAAAATATGAACTCGATGTCTTTACTCCATTGTCACCAAGAGAAATTGCTGAACATGTATGCTAGACGTTTTTTTCTGATCGATTCTAATCTGGATCATTCAAAGCCTCATTTTCAGACTTGTGGGTTTAAGGCTGTCACAGTCTCGGCATGTGCCTCCGCACACTATGAATGTTTGCAATCGTCAGCCATCTCTGAAAATTCCCTCCCACGGTCAGTGTCTGTGTTTATGCATACGCTAATTAAGCATGTCTCTGCGTTTCCCATGTACTGTGCAAGTGTGTGCGAGTGTAAGAGATACCCCGTCTGAACAGCTCAATCACTGTGTGCAGGATTCCCTGAGAACAGACTGGGCTGTGAACATGTCTCGCTCCCTTTGGCATGTGAAAGTGGCGACTCAGCGTTGTTTAAGGACTGGGGGATCGGCTGGTTTTAATTATGGAAGCGTGCTGAGCTGGGAGAGAGCCAACTTTCACTCTCACATCTCCTCTCTGATTGCGTTCTCACACCATTTCTCACACGGTCTGTCCCTCATTCCCTCTGGTTCCTAATTTTTTTTTGCTGTTCTCATTTCTCTCCTTCTCTTGAAGCTATTTTTGTTGCTCTCCTGCTCCTCCACTCTCTTTTCCGTTTCTCTGTTGATGCCTTTCTACCTCGGTCTCTCCCACTCACCCCATTCACTTTCATTTATTCATCTTTTCTTTCCTGTTGTTCTCCTCTTGCTTCCTTTTCCACGTCCTGTCCGCTTTACATCGCTCCCTTTCTGCTTTTTCTTTTCTGCTTTGCTGTTTTCTTCCTCTCCTTCCCTCATCTCATTCTGCATTCCCTTTCATCAGTCCTTTCTCTCTTCTTACTGTTGGCCCTTTCTTAATAAAAAAAAGAAGCAAACTTTAATCTCATCACATCCTTAATCAGTTTCACACCGGCGCAGACATTAAAGCGGTTGGTGAGTCACACGGAGGAGCGATATCCATAGCCGTTGGAGACAACTACGACCATACCTCACTGCAGCTGAACTAGGGCCAAATTAGCTGTGACTGGATTTATTTGACACTTTGCCGCCACACACACTCAGACACATTGTGCATCCACATGTTCAGAGGTTCACCTTAGAGCATCCATCCCTGCTGATCCAACCCTACTGCTTTTTGGCAGCACAATTAAGCCTAAAGAGATTATTAGATTTTCTACAAGAAACTAAATCATTCACTGTATGTACAGATTATTACACACTTATTACTTTCATAAAGTGCACTGGGTCAGGTGAATCCAAGGACAGTAAAAAGCATTATCCCTTTATGCCCTTTATAGCCTTGATGGAGAAAGAAGCACATAAGTGTGAGAGAGATTTTTAAACTGTTTTCAATCCAATATTACAAAGAAGGCCCCAATATTTTGTACCTTTAACATATATATTTTTTGTATCTGCATCGATTAGCCGTTTGCTACTTTACTGATCCCCTCCCGGGAAATTCTGCTTTTGCTTGCTTCCCTACACTGAGGTCAGAGGTCAGTGTCAGCTGCAGAAAGCATTCCTTGAGCTGTGAGGGGTTTTCTGTCATCTGTCAATGACACTTCAGTGAGGAAGATACTTGCCAACACATGGGCTAGAACACCAGGTCCACCAGTTAGTTACATGCAAAATACGTTTCTTACTTACTTGAAATACCCTGAATGGGTTTAATCAGAAAAACTATTATTAAAAAGCACACAGTGCTGCAAACCAAAACCTAGTGAGTGAATAAATAAATGCAACAAAATTCAAAGACTATATATGTAACAGCTCTCATCAAAACATGAACACCCAGGCGTGGTTTTAAGAGTTCCCAGGGAGGAATGCAGTCTGCTGGGCTCAGAGTTCTCTCAAAGCCCTTAGCCTGGAGGTCAGCCCGACTCTTGACAGATCTCTCCACACTCCACTGAGGCGAGACGCATGGTCCCTGTCAGCGCCGCACAAAGCCTGCCAAGCCTGCCAAGCCTGTCTCTTCACTGTTTGTGTGTTTGTGAGTGTGTGTGTAGGGTGGTGAGACAGGTTGTGTGAGATAAACAAAGCAGAAATACAGTTCGTCAATGATAAAGGACCAGGGGGAGAGCTACAGTCTGCACACTTTTATGCCTACTGTATGTATAGCCTCTTTCACACATGCAGTCTATCCCTGAAATGTTCAGGAACATTTCCTGCATGGGGTCATGTGTGAATAGAAGCAGGTATCGATATTCAGGGAAACCTGTACTGACGACTTCCCACCTCAAGACTTGGTAACATTTCAGGGAAAATGCCGGTACGGCTGTGCTGTGAATGAAAGCAGTAACGTTGCAGGGACAAGCACGTAAAGGTTTATGTCCATTTAACAAAAAACGCTTTCATGTGGAGCAAGCGAACCAATCAAGACTCAGCTGATGATGTATTTGAATCCACGACTGGTTTACAGTTGCCTTGTCCAATGCTTTGGTAACTAACAGGCAATACACGTTCTTTTGTTTGCAAACAAGCTCCTCTTTTCAAGGTAGCTCCTCTCAGTCCGCGCATAAGAGATGTCTTCCGCCACGTACGTCACGTCATCTTCTTCTTCTTCTGTTTTATGACGGTTGGCATCCATAAGTGTTGCATTACCGCTATCTGCTGGACTGTCCCTCGCCCCATCTATTCTGGGATTGCCACGGCATGTGTATAAAAACCGCAAGCCGAAAATGTTCCTGAATGTAGCTGCATGTGTGAATAGTGAAAATCACTGGCGGTACCTGAAAGGTTATACCAGTAATTTACTGGGAACTATGTGTGAAAGAGGCTAATGTGTGAGTGTGTGTGTGTGTATGTGTGTGTGTGATTGTGGTTGCAAATAGACAAAAAACTAAAATATATCTCAGTGCAGCTTCTCATGTTTACTCCTTCATCTTTCCTCCTCTTTCTCTGATCTTCTGCGTTGCCACAAAAGCAGAAGAATCAACAAACTAGAGTCAACTCAGTAATTGAGTTTGTGTGTGTGCACACACACCAAATGAGGCTGTTGCCCCGAATGAACTGCAGATCTGAAACCTCTCTGTTTTCCTCTCACATAGGAAATAAGACAAACTCAAAACCACTGGGGCCAACTCTTCAGTCTTGCACAACAGAAGTGTAATTAGAGTAGGGCTGGAATGATGTGATGTCATGTTGAAAATGAGATTTGATCCAAAAAAAAAAAAGCCCAAACACTTTGTCAAAAGTGTTGGAATTCTTTTAACAGAGACCTAATAAAACGTGGCTCTGCACGCTTTGTAAAACTGAAATGGCCTACCACAGCAGCACACCTGCTACACACAAGCATCTCAAAAGAAAACATCCTGGGGATCTCTGACCTCAAAACGACGAGGCAGCAGCGTAAGTATTTGGACTATTACAGTGAGTTTTGTCTGATTGTTGGTTGGCAGCCAACGCGTCCTTATCTGTTGTGTTTCAGACAAGAACTCAACAACAGACTCCCAGAGCAGATGCCAGCACACTTGCAAGTTGTAAGTAGCTTGTTTATGCGCTTATAGACCTATAAAACTAAACGATATAGATTTACATTAACGCTACGCTGTAAGTTGGTGTAAACAACCTTTTGAAGATAAATAATACAAGTGCATTTCTGATTATAATTGGCAAAAGCTATTGAAGTAAATCATGCTCAACACTATCTACAGTAATTAATGGCGGAATATAGTAAACAACACCTTTCCTAATTAGACCTACACTGCATAAATCTCAACTTTTGTGATGAATAGTATCATTAGGTAAAAGTTGATGTTTGAAATGGTTCCTTCATTCATAGATTTCATGTTAAAACATGTCACTGACTTTTTTTATGTTGGTAAATTTTTATTTGTAAAAAAAGTATTTTTATGAGAAAATGCTTGAATAAAAGGTTGAAAGATTAATGGTACAAGTTATGGTTATTATTTAGGCTACTGGTAAATTAACCAATGGATTAATTGACTAATCAGAAAAGAATCGATAGACCAATCGATAAAAAAATAATAATTACTTGCAGCCTTAGATTAGAGGTTTGTGAACTTGTGAAACAAATATGCTTTCTTGTGCAGAAATAAAGAATATAAGTCTGAATTTTCACCACAGAGCTACAGTATGTTCAGATATTCTCCTTAGAATATCTGATCGATGATGACAATCAATATCAAACAACTCTAGGTAGTGCCAGATGAATTAATCAGACAAAAATACACCAAATTACCAACATCAGACAATTCAAAACAACTCTTAAGTTTGCCTTATCTGCCAAACAGCCAAACCTAAAGAGATTCATCTAAAAAAGGTAATTTCAAGTCACTGAATAAATTCTGTCTATGACCCCTCTGCTGCGACTTCACTCAAATTTAATTATCCTCTAAGTCACGTCCTTCACTGCTCTTCCCACAGCATTGAAGCTGCGCCTGTGCTGGAATTCAGCAGGTGATGATTTCTCTCCCCTCTTTTCCTGGAGAAACAAGTCGTTGGCAGAGGGGGGAACAGGTTCAGCCCTGGTCCAGTGACAGCTGCAGCGCCCTGGGCAATAAACCATGACAGCCGGCACAGAAACTAATGCCACACACGAACACACACACACACACACACACGAACACACACACGAACACACACACACACGAACACACACACGAACACACACACGAACACACACACACACACACACACACACACACACACACACACACACACACACACACACACACACACACACACACACACACACACACACACACACACACACACACACACACACACACACACACACACACACACACACACACACACACTCTGAGCTGGTGTCAAAAGCGTGGAAAAACCAGTGATGTGAGCAAAATACACAACTGTGATATTAATAAAGGGAGATGTCTTGAAAATAAAGAAAATCTGAATAGTTCATATAAATATTAAAATAGGCTATAAGGCAACATGTGTTTAAGTCAGAGTTTGCACATTATAGCATTGTGATGTATAAACTATGTTTTAGAATATTTTAATAATTATTTTGGTGTAATTAAGAATCTGACTCAACTCACATCCATTTGAAAAACCGCATACATGTGCATTTCTGAACAGAACAGTCGGAGTGTCACAGCAGAGAAGTGCAGCAACCCTGGAGCTTTAACTGACAGGGGAAGATGTCACATAAGCCAGGAACAGATCTTTGATCTTTGAACTGCAATTCATTAGTTGATTAATCAAATAGTCAATCAACAGAAAATTAAAAATGCCAAAAAGTTGCAGGCTTTAGCTTCTTAAATGTGGTTATTTAATGCTTTTCATTGTCATATATGATAGGAAACTGGATATCTTTGCGACTGTTGGTCAGACAAAATAATATATTTGACGATGCCACCTTTGACTCTGGGAAATTATCACAAGCATTTCTCAGTTATTTCTGACTTTATAGATCAATCAATTAGTCGAGTGGAGAAAATAATCTGCAGATTAATCGATAATGAAAATTATTATTAGTTGCAGCCCTATTAGAGACTATTACCAAACGGTGGAAAATAATCACTTCTATAAAACATTTGCAGTATCGTTTTTGTTTTTGTATGAATGTTACTTGTTAAAGATCTGCTACTACTAGAAATCACCAGCAAACCTGTGGAGAATTTTCATGACCAACTACTTTGTTTGCTGACAAACATGCCATAAATAAACTGTCTGCTTGCTCTAAACTTTTAGAAAGGCTTATTTTTGGCAACTGCGAGAGGATCACTTTTAAACTGAAGAGCTATGTTATGCTGAAGTGCTGAGACAGCAATCTTTGAGTGTGTAATCTGAGTCAATAGAAAGTTTCAGAGCGTTTCGGTCAAAAATCTAATCCAAACAAAGCTCCAAGCCTATTTGGCAACCATGTTTCCATGGTTATGATGACCAACAGCAAAGAAAGAAAACCGCAGACCACAGTCTAACACACACACACACACACACACACACACACACACACACACACACACACAAACGCACAATATTCTGCTTCTCAGTTCTCCTGGCTGTTCCTCTCAGTAATGCTGACCACTCTGACTCATACACAGTAAAGAAGACCGGAGGGCTGGCTAGCAGTCAACACTACAGACGGACCACCAGCGCACATACATACACACACACACGCACACTACCAGACAGACTCCGAGGAATGACGTAGTGGGTCATTCAGAAACATTACGATTCATTTGCAAAACAACAGTGTGATCGGTTCAGGGGGCTAGTTCAAACCTCAGCATTTCAGAGCAAAACAGACAGCTGCTGCTGCTTAACTCCAATGCAGCGAGTTTAAGTTTCTTCATAGCTTAGAGAGAGAGAGATGACCGTTCACACCCGACTGAACGTAAATGTATTGCATTGTTGTAATCTTTCTTGAAGCGCGGCAAGTTCCCTGAAAAACAGATGAATGGCGAGCACTGTTGTCAGCGTTTTACTTGTGGAGCTCCAAGGAAGAAAAGATTCAAGCTAATTCATGTCAAACGCACTAATATAAATCCTTCTTCCTGTATCCTTAATATTATAGAGGACACATATATAGTTTGGTCTAGCACATAACGTGTCCTGACTTCATGAGTTTGCATCGAAATCCGGATTTGATTCAGATTATTTAATTGTTTGACTCCACGCTAAGTCAAACGCTAACTTAACAACCACAAAATAAAACTTTCCAACACAAACATTTCAACCTAGAGTCTTTAGCTCACTTCAGACTCTTTTCTTTTTTTGTAATGTGAAAGAGAAGTCTGCTTCTCTTTAAGATAATCAGTGCAGATAAAGAACGACAACACACAGGAGTTAGTGGCGTGTTTTTCTGAGCTGTGGGGCCCAGCGGTGGTAAGCTATCCTGCCACAGCGCCATGGGGAATTCCTGGCTATGCAGTTGGTTAGACGATGGCAGGCAGGAAATGGAGCACGCTGGGTAGAAGAATGCACCGAGAAAGAGAGAGGGAGTTTTGAAAAATCTCAGCTGAATTAGCCCACGATTGCGTTCCGGCATCGGCCACTAAACTGAAACATGAGAATGAGTGCGAAAGAGAAATAAAAACTTTAAGATCACTAACCAGGAACGGGAATTTTAGGGGTCCACTTCTTTGGATTCTTTGTAAGTGAAATGAAATCCAGCATATTATCCACAATGAGGAGGAGGAAAAGTTAAAATCCAAGTATAGATCCAAGTGGGTTTGTTTTATACTCCAGAGTGTGAACAAGGGAAAAGTTTCCTCAGAAAGCAGAAGTAGGTGACTGTCAAGCTTTTAGTTTGTCTTTAACTGAGGGAGGAGTGTGTGTGTTCCCTCCCGCTCTACTCTGTTCTGTCTGTCCGCTGGCTCCAGGGAGGTGTGTGTATGTGCGTGCGTGTGTATGGGCACATTTGTGTGTGTGTGTGTGTGTGTAGCCTGCTCATTTCCTGCCTGGATGTGCTTCTGGGCTCCAGGCAGGCAGGCTGCTCAGGAACACATGGCCAGCCACTGTTCTGCCAGGGGTTCCGCATTCCCCACACACACACACACACACACACACGCACACACACACATTCACATGCACATGCACACCACTCCCCACTATTAGCTCCCTCTGTGACCCTTTCCAAGACCCCCTGCTGCTACTAGTACTCCAACACACATACACACCCTCCAGTCCTTTGGCAGAAACCTTCCCCCACCCCGCCCTTTACTCTGTTATCAACTGAACCATACTGGAATGAACACACACACACACACACACACACACACACACACACACACACACACACGCACACACACACACAGAGTGCTAGTTGCCCTGAGGATATTGATACTTGGCCAACTACTCTTTCTGCTACAGTTGGTCAGTTAGTGCTTCGTGTTGTTGTTGTTGGACAAACTGCCTTCACGTCGCCATATCGGCTAATTTGACCTCTCTGTTCTTTCAACCTATAATCTCTGCAAAGCCAGTCTCCGCTGCATAAACACTGCAACTGTTGCTTTAAAAGGATAGGTTCACAATTTTTCGTCTTAAAACGACAGTCAGGTGCCCCATATGAAGACTGAAACAGGTTTTGCTCGCTGTAAACATTCCTCCTGTTCATACTGACTATTACAGGATCCCCTCAAACACGCTTAGAATGTAATTGATGTGGGACAAAATCTACAGTCCTCGTTTTGAGCAAAAATGTGTTTAAAAGTTTATCTGATGATAATATGAGGCTTTAAAATCACTTACGTTGAAAGTGCATTATGAAGGGATCTTCTAATGATCAGTATGAACAAGAGGAATGATTACAGCAAGAAAAATGTGTCAACCTATCCTTTAAGGTTTCATCTACTTAATTTCAGTTATGCCCATTTAGCTGACACCGATATCAGTCAGTTCCAGAGGAGCATCCAACATCTTAAAGTCGCTCTCTACTCAAAAATGTGTTTTTCTTCTTGTTCCTACAGTTGGATGTTTGAGCTTCACTGTGCAGAATGATGCATGATGAGTTTGACACTAGAAGGCTGTTTTCACATTCATCTGCTGAAGGGGGAAAGTTTCCCCGTGCTCATTGGAAATCTTTTGAAGGCGTTTGCCCATACGAGCATGATTTGTGACATCACAACTAGTTTGGAAGCCAATCGTGGGCCAATATGCAATTAACACAAGTGGAAACTTAAAGCTTCCAGTGCACATACACAGAGTGGACCTTTCAGTAAAGTAGGAGACATCTTGCGTTCAGCAAATGTGCCGTTTTCATACAGTATATTCCTGTAAAGTCCATAGTTTTTAATGACATCTCCTGAGAATTTATTAAACTGATCTTTCTTCTTTGGGATGAAACGTACAAAGCTGCTTCCTTTTCTAGGAATTCCGTTCTTGGTAGGAAGTCTGTTAATGTGAATGGATGATGGTGTGTGAGACCATACTTCAGCCATCATTCTCAATTTGAGACCAACGCCCTGTAGTAGGCGAAGCTTCCAGTTAAAAAGGTCTGAATGTTTCAGAAATGAATGGACTGACGGTACCTGCCCCCTCCTTTCAGTTTCTGGCATGTGTTGCTTCTGTTTCAGTCCAACTACAACAACGGAGGGAAGGTAAACATGGAGCCGTGGGCTGACCTCAAGCAATTTATGTTACAGCTTTCCCTATTACAATTAATTCCAGTGTTTAAACAGGTGCAACATCTCTGTTTAATCAGTTTTTGGCAGGCTGGCAGATCGGGGGGAAGAGCAGGGCCTGAAAATGTCTTACAATCTGAGTTTATCAGGTCACAAGTTCCCAATGAATCTCCAACCAGAACTCTTCCCTCTCTTCCCTGACAAACCAGTGACTGACATGCTGGTCCTGATCTTTAAGCGACTGAAACTGAACAATGGGGCGAAAAAAAGTCTTCATATCAATCATCCCATATCTGCAAGCTTTCCTTTTGAGGTTTCTGAAAGTTGACTCTGCATTCAAGTTACGTAGCTGCCTATTTTGTATAGATATTGCCTGCTTGCCCATTATGGACAAGATATTAAAGACACATTTTAGTATAATGCAACCCAATGCAACCAATTACACCCCTCAAAACGAGACAATGGAGGCAAAGACTCCAGGAATTTGCTAAGCTAACCGGCTATGTGCTGTAGCTCCATATTGAGCAGACAGATATCTATAATCTATTCAAGTATAAGTATGTAAGTATATTCCCAGAAATATCAAACTATTCCTTTAAATCAACATCGCTCTGAGATCGTCTCCGAATATGATATGATAACTTAATATGGAAAACTTCATAAATGTAGAATTTATTGCAGGGCTGCTGTGTTGGGTTGCATTAGGCTGTACTTTCTGGCATTTAAAATAGTAAACTAAATCCTTGGGTTTCATTTATTTAACAGTTGTGATGCTCAATAAAAAACATTTTTAGAAAAAAGTCCTGTTTGACTACCATGTAAACCTCTCTATCTATATAATTTTAAACATGTTTTAATATTTAATCAATGCT
Source organism: Scomberomorus guttatus (assembly GCA_038419695.1). Classification (NCBI taxonomy): domain Eukaryota; kingdom Metazoa; phylum Chordata; class Actinopteri; order Scombriformes; family Scombridae; genus Scomberomorus; species Scomberomorus guttatus. The sequence continues at coordinate 21,084,157 of CM076460.1, read as the reverse complement.
AAATCCCCCGTTTATTCAAGTCTTAGCTAGTGCTTCCAACAGGAAGAGTAGGCAGATGAGGTCTAAGTATGTGCTTAAATTAAAATTGCTCTTAAAAAAACAAGGTTAACTGGGTCAGTTGAGGTATTTCCTCATTTTAAGTCAACCCTGCTTGAAGGAGGTGAGAATCTGTTCTGTGTAGCTCAACATGGAACTATTTCACACAAGTGTGATATACAAGTGTGGGTGTTTTTATGTGTGCAAGTATTCACCACTCCCATTCATGTCAGTTAAAACCCCGACAGTCTTTTCATACCTTACAGCTCTGTGACATGCCATCATGTTACCGCTGAACACGCAGACCGACAGAAACACACGACTACACATACACACTCCATCTGACAAGGTGACAAGATAAGGTAGCGTCATGTGTAATGTCAGACGAATCTCAGCTTCTCTCATTATATAGGTGACACCTCCTTGTCTCACCCCACCGTGATATTGTTCTCTCTTTTTCTATGCGTGTGTGTGTGCGCGTTTGCGTGCTTGTGTTGCTGATTGTTACATACCAGCACCTTGCCAGGTACATGTGCTCCTTGACGAAGACTGATCCAGAGAGCAGGATGTACCAACAGGTAGCGATGCTGTCTGGGCTGGAACAGAGAGAAAGAACACACTGGTTTGAAACACTGCAACAGTCTAACACTGCAGTCTGTGCTCACAATCTAATGTGTTGGAAAGTGCAGACAATGTGAACTTTCCACTTTTTGTACTTTTGCTACATTTTATGAATTAACTTTCCTCCCTCCTCGTCATACATGCATTTTGCTTCAAAAAAACCACGGCTTAAGTCTGAAGCAAATGCAGAAGTGCCACGACAGCTGCTAGATGCTGGCTCTAATAGACTACCCATTCAAAAGCGTCAACTTCTCTCTAGAAATACTAAGTCATCATTTTTTTCTACAAGTCATAAATTCAGACCCTCTAATAATCTTTAATCTAATAATAATCTTCATATACAGACTATGAAAAAACACGTGTGCCACATGGATCTATTGTTGGTATTTTTTTTAAATAAATGCCAGGCTAGTGCCTTCAGTTTACATCTGTACTTTGCAATTTTGCACATTTGTGGCTGAAAATAGAAGCAGGAAGAACAATGCCTTTTAAGGATAAAGATTACCAGACATCAAATAATGTGTCACCAGTCAGTCGAGGCGGGGAAGGAAATCTATTTCCTCAAAGTTGAGCCATATTTGATGAGTCCAGGTTCCTGCAAAAGCTTAGTGCTTCTTGTGGAAAGTTTCCTCCCGTTGAAATTAATCAATTCTTGAGGTTTTTTTCGCCACCTCTGATGCAGCCTCATTTCAGGTGTCGCCATAGCTACACTTTGATGGTTGGTCGCTTTCTGTTACATGTTCTGCTTTCCGTTATTGTGCTGACTTATGTCTTGGTTAGCTAAAGATTATTTGTACACCTAGGTTAACAAAAACAGTCTATTCTATTCTGTTCATCATTGGTATCTATCTATTTATGGCTGAATTGGAGTTATGTAAGGAGAACTGAGGAGTTAGATGTCTGAACTAAAATGTAAAGTGCACATGCATCCGTTGAATCCCAAGTGTTGCATTTTGTATTAGCATAAATGTATTCTTAGGATGCCAAGCACTATAGAACCATGACATAATGTGCCATCACTGCAAGGTGGAGAGAATCCATTAACGGCAGGCAGTCATGCTGAAAGGACTGAAATGAACAGTGCTGAAAGAGACACGTAATCCGGCCCCGACATTCGCAACAGCTGCAACATGGATTTCTCTGATCTGAAAATAAACAAATGCAAAACACGGGCTATGTGGCTGTTCATGCTGTTTAACGTACACATTTTATCCATTAACCCTCAACACCAGCCCAATTAACTTCATAATAAGCCGGGTGCTCGAGTCAGCTGCAAACCAAGATGCAATCATGCGTAAAGAAGTCAGTCACAGAACATAAAGTAAATGATAAAGTATGCCCGTGGTTATGAATACAGAGACTGGGAATAGAGGAGTGAATAATGAGAATAAGAGATGCATCATCATAGTGGGAAGAGCAACACAGCATGGAAAGATTGTAATGTAACCTCTTCTTCGGCTTTTCTGTGTGATATATGTAAACTAACAATTTCTATAAGATTGAAATACACGGGCAGAGCTTATTCGCTTTTACATATAACCGCACATTTAAAAAAAAAAAAACATTCACAAACTTGCAAATTAGATAAAATACAGAGTATTTATCTACAAAGTGACAGTTTGACAGCAGCTATTTCAGCGTGTTGATTCAGCCTCTACGTGGTTTAAAGCGTTTACATTTGCTGTTCCAAATACTCAATGTTGGAAAGGTCCTTCCAGACAAATAGTGGATACTATACTGTATTGATACATTTTATACCAACTGATGTCTTCTTTCTCTACACGGAAGAAGCAATAATGGCCACACAAACACGACAACAGGACCGAACAGCTGCCTAACACTTTAAAATGTGAGTAAGGCCCCACAAGAAAATAAAAAAAACCCAATAAACTAACTAAACTCTACCTGTCGCTCATGTGTCAAGTCAAGTCAATTTTATTTGTACAGCCCAATATCACAAATCTCACATTTGCCTCAGGGGGCTTTATAGTCTATACAGCAATACAACATCCCCTGTGCTTAGACCCTTGATTCAAATAAAGAAAAACTCCCTAAAAAAACCCTTTAATGCAGAGTTGTAGTCTGACAAAAATAGTCAACTTATCAATCATTTGATTGACAGAAACTCCAAATGTTGGTTGGACAAAACAAGCAATTAAAAGAAAGCTTAGGCGCAGGAAAATTGTGAGGGGAATTTTTCACTATTTTCAGACATTTTACTGACTAACCGCTTAAATAAATAACTGTCAAATTACACGATAATGACAATAAACAGTACATTCATTTGGCAGACACTCCCATTCAAAGCAACTTACAATACGTGCTTTCAAACAAAAGTAGGAGCAAGAGCTGGATATCATCCAAAATTGGGAGTGAATCCATTTTAAACAAACAAGTAAAACCTTGTTCAGAAATGTTGAAGTTAAGAGAGCTTAGAGATTTTTTAAATAACAGAATAATCGTCAGTTGCATTCAAAAAGAAGTACAACATGCCATTTCTGCCATCTTGTTTGTTGTTTTTGTTGTTTTCTTAACCTTGAATGATGTGTAGGAAGGCCTAACATGATTATGTTTAAAATAATAAAAAGAAAACATTAGCCTCTTGTTGCACTGTTGGCTTTGAGTGAGGCCAACATGATTAACTACTATTACTGTATGTTTTCATTGGAAAAAACCTTGATTGCTGTCTGTAGTGTGTGTGTGTGTGTAGCAGCTGACTAACTGGCCATGGCAGGCGCTTTGTTCTGGGTTAAGGTACTTAAGACTAGCCCCTGGTAGGGAGTGGGAGAGTGCAACGGAGAGGGAGATCTTTTGTGTGTGTTTATTTGATGGTAAATTAAACCGCTGAGTGTCTAATGTGATTCCAGCCAGCATGATAATACATCAACAGCATGTGGAGCTTCTCCCTCATCCTTTCAACAGTCTGTCCTCCCTCTGACTCTCACACTTCCTCCGCATCTCGGCCGCCCTCATCCCTCTTCTACCTTGTTTCAAATTCCTTATTCCTCCCCTCGCTTGATGTTCTCATCCCTCCTCCCTCTTGACTTTGCTATCCTTTCCTCCTTTCTCTGTAGCAAAAGTCGCCTCTTGTTTTCTCTCCTCCTATGCAGTCCTCTTCTCTCATGTCTTCCCTTTTAATAAAACTCCTTACATCTCTAATTTGCCGCCACTTCCTCTCCCCTCCTGTCATCATATCTTTTTTCATTTCATCATCTACTCTCCTTTTTCCAACACCCTCTGTTCCCTCTCCTTCCTTCACCAGCGTCTTGTTCCTCTTCTCGCCTTCTGCTCCACCTTCCTCTCGACTCCACTCTACATGATGCTGAAATGAATTCTTCTTTACAGTCTGCCTCATCCATCTCAGTGTCCATTTATTCACACACCCTGACAGACTGGCAGAGAGGAAGGCAGACACGGTATCATCGGATCTGACAACATTACTTTTGGCTCTAGATCAGCGCTCTCATCCTGACCACGGTATCTTAAACGTGAAAAAATATCGAATGGAAAAACACCTCCAGCAAATGATGTTTTACTTGGCAGCTACATGTATGAAGTTTATTTAAGAAGCAGTACACGATAAGGATCATTACACAACAACCATAAGCCACATTTACCCTATAATGTTGTCTGAGAAGTGAGTTTTTAGAAATGTATGTATAAAAAGCAAGTTGTTGCTTGAAATTATAATATTCCAGGTGGACTTTACCTCAAAAAACTCCATTAAAAGACCAAAACCAACAACTAATTGTACTAACAACAGCCTGATATAGCTCATTCCTCTGTGCCATAGACCTCCATTGTTGTCCAAAAACCATTAAAATCACATCAGTGAGTCACAGGGCCACACTAGTTGACATGTTATTTCATCACCATGAACATGGGCACAAATGCACTATTTGTTCCTGTTTCACTTCCCCTTTAAAAAAAACAACTGAGTATATATTTGTGGCCTGTTTTTAAAGAAATTACGTCTTCAGTACAAACGAACGGGATTCGAGCTGTGAGCCACAGACAGGCTGGGGAAGTCAGACAGTATTGAGAGACGGACCGACACATTGTTGGTTTTGGATTTGTTGACAATAACAAAAATATAGAATATCGCCAGTCTTATCATTTAACAGTGCATTTCAGAGTTTAAGACAGTCTTGAAAATAAAAAACACACAAGATATTAAACTGGGAAAACCTGAGTTATAAGAGTATAAATGGGAATTATACAATGAAGAAAGTTGTGTTTGTGAATAGCTTCGGACAAAATCATCTACCAAACAAATGTGATGTAATGCAATAAACTGATTTGTTTATTTGCTCAGATCTCAGAGAGCATACCATTCCCTCAGCAACTATGCGGATGTGCCCCTGAACAAGTAGCCTGCTCTACTGCAGCTGCTTAGTGGCCAATACTTAAAGACTGTTGTTGTTTTAAGGGAGTGTCAACGTTAAGAATTTGGTGATAGTGAAGCAGGACATTCCTGAAAAACACTGAAACTTAAACTGGGTAAATACTAGAAATAAAAATATAATAAAACAATTTCTATTTGAATAAAACAAACTTTTCTCAGCATAAATTTGCATAAAACTCAGAACAGAGGAAAAACACTTTTTGCTCAGACTAAGGGCTCATACTTACTAGAACACGATGTGGTTAGCCTCATGTCTCTCATACCTGGCCGAGGTACACATCGACCTGAGACACAAAGACAAAGATGTTAAAAATGGATTAAAAACTTTTTCTCTCTAAAACTAACTTCTCTCACAATCCATCACATATCCATCTAACACTTTTTTTCACAGAGATCTTGGTACTTCCACTGGGAGTGTTATGGTGACCTGCTACTCGATTTCTGGCTGCAGTCCAACCTATATTTCATTTTCTTTGGTCTGAGCAATAGCAGAATTTCACTGTGTCTTTGCGTTTGGCTGACTGAACCCAATTACAGGAGAACCAGGCTTTGTAAACACAAGTCAAATGGACTCACAAGTACTGTATCTTAATAATTGGGCAGAGGTTTGGTAGCCTCCTAATCATCCTGTGAGGTTTGAGACTTTGGACTTCGATTTCCCATCCCTTTAATTTAACTCAAGCATTATAAAGCAGCATGTTTTATTTGCCATAATGTAACCTCTGATGTCCGTACCAGTTCCAAAAACTCAAACAAATTGCTTAGAAAGGTATGAGCTGAAACTGCTGTATACCTTTGTTTTATTTGTCATTCATTTACCAATCATGAGAAACTGCTTTCTATTGGATCTCTTTCTCGGTGCGTCTATAAAACCTTCTACTGTGGAATTATTTCTAGTAAATGGTTCATCTTATAATCTGACACCATTGTTTGTTTGGAAGAAGGGTTGAAACCCGCATTTTAACACAAACATTCCTGTTGAAATGTCATTGTTCTCACTTGCACAAATGAATAAAACTAGCAGAGGAAACATTCCAGACTCTAAGCATTTCAAACATGTCCGGTATGAACCTGTGAATGGCACCTCAGCTTGATGTCCTGTGAATGATAAAGCCAGGGTGGAAAACCAACCTGGGGCAAAAGGCATTTAAAAATATTTTCAGCCCTCTTAAACCTGTTTAGGTAGGGTGTGCCACATAGCTATAACAATTCACATAAAAAGTAGGCCTATGGGCTACAAGTTAATCTGGTAAACTGATACCATGATTGATGCCTCATTCAGTAGCGACAATTCAAACTCAGGAAAAATAAAAAGACAAATATCAGAGAAGCTGTTTTTTTTGTTTTTTTTTCAAGTTTTGAGGTGAAATGAATGATGACGACTAACCGTAACTGATGTTCCCTGAGGTGAGAGAGGACGTCCATGTGATAGAGGTGGCAGTAGATGGTGTGCAGGTCCTGCAGGACAGAAAAATACAATTAAATCGATATCAGTGAGCATGTCAACATCCACCAAGATGATACTAAATAAGAGGAAGTATTAAATGAGCTCACATTTACACACACACACACAAAACAGGAAAGACCCAGCATTACTGCTGTAGGGGGGCAACTAATGATTATTTTCATTATCAATTAACCTCGTGATTATTTTCTCAATTAATCTATTAGTATAATTAATCTATAATATGTCAGAAAATAGTAAGAAATACCAATCCCAAAATCTGAGTATACTTAGTTTACTATCAAATAGTGCAAAGAAAAAAGGAAACTTATAGTGGAAACTATACATCTTATAGTGACATTGACAAAAAATCTGTATTTAAAGTCTGACTGATACCAGCTTCACTTAATAAAGTCAGTATAGGTGGTGACACCAATCCGACAAATTGGATCGATACTGAAGACATGATGTGCTCACACTAGAACAGTCAGCGGGAGCCATTTCAAAACTAAAGTTTGCTGCCTTTGGGAAAAAAAAAATAAAAAATTAACACACAAGTTCTCACGCATACAAAATCTGCAATCTGCTGAGAGTGTGTTTAGTATTTATAAAAAGTGAAAGCTTTTAAAAGATTAGCTCATTGTTTAGAGTGTGCAGAATGCGTCGGCACCATGTAAATCACATTTAGTGCAGTGCTTCGACAGAAGCCGCTTCGACTATGCCAAAACTCTGCTTATCAAATTGACACCTTCAGACCAGACAGGGAGGCATACCACTTATGTACACACGACAGCAATGAGAGAGACACAGATATATCCACCCACAACCTTAAAATAGTACTCTATCAGGGCCAGCTGTCAAAACATTAAGAGGCTGAGTGTGTGTGTGTGAAGGAAACAGCTACATGTAAGCATCTGTTGTATGAAACAAACAGATCGGCTATTGAGGCCACGGGGCAACTACTTTTAACAGGTGGACTGCATGGTTGACTGGTTGTACACACACACACGCTCTCACACAACAGCACACACAGAGATAGAAAACAGGCCATTTCATTACAGAGATATTTACTGTATGATTACTAGAAATAGTCAGCGAAACAGTTAAAATTAAGCAGTTGAGCCAAATAGCCACATTTAAACAAAAAATTCAAGTGTGCATCATCCAACTAGAAGCTGCACCGTCCTCTGAAACTTCTGACAGCTGAAATAAGAAAAACAATATTTCCCTAACAATCCTCCCTCTTTAGGATAAAGCCAGAGCACAGCTGCAGTTGAGCAAGAACGCACAAAAAAAAGTGGGGCAGCTACAAGGGTTTAATCTAAAACTAATAAATCAGAAAATCCCAAGAGGACAAATTCATATTTGCATTGTGTTGTTGCTTTGTTGGAACACAGTTTCCTCATTGCCGGTTTTGTTTACATGTCGCTTAAGCTGATTGAGGATTTGTTTTTCTGACAGAAATGCATTGGTAAGTATTTCATGCAAATACTGACAGCCAGACAAAACAACTGTATGTTTTAAGCACTCTTGAAAGCTTTCTATGCCCATACAAGTCAAACCCCTCGAAGATATACACAAATACAGAGAAATTTAATAAATTAGGAAATGATGGACTGTGTGTTTAAACAGGCAACAGCAGATGTGTTTGAGTGCCATTTTGATAAGGTTTCAGTGGCCAGATGAAAATTTTCGCCAAGACTCCAAAATTACAGATGTTACAGATTGATAAAAGAATTAAGAAATGAATACAAATAAATAAATGAAACCTAGGAACTATTGCAAGGCATTTCAACAGCATAGTCACAAATATAACAGCCAAATCAATACAGTAGAGAGAAAGAGGGACCAAAAGAAAGCTTTTTGTGAAAGCATAGTTTCTGGTGCGTGTGTGTGTGTGCTGGTAAACTGAGTCAAGCAGGGGGAGCCAGCGGAAGCAGAGATGAACACTGGGGACTGGGGAGCCTTTAATGCAATGGACCAACACACCCCTGATGTGTTGTTGGCTCTGTCTGACACAGGAAGGATGGGTTTGCGGGAAGAGACGGAGGAGAGAGAAAGTGATGAAGGAGGAATAGAGCGAGAAAGAAGGAGCGAACAGAGAGAAGGCAGACAAAAAAAAAAAACACCTAAAGGAGAAAGACAGACACAAAAGGGTGGGGGGGTGAGAGATACAGGTGCTAAAATATTACATTGCTGTGCCATCTTGTCACCAGTAATGTCAGAGAGAAAATGAATAGACTTATTTATAGTGTCTGGTTCCTCTTCTGTTGCTATGTGAATGTGCAGGTGACTGACGGTGGAAATTTTGCAAGTTTTTGCCCACACTTTGGGGAAATCCCTGGATGAAACCCATGTTATAATTGTTTCATTTATGATTTGCGACTCCAAGGGAGAAAAAGTCAAATTAAAACAGGTCGACCATCCTTTTCACCATGCTTTCAGCAAGGTTATAATGAACGGTGCCTAAATGCTCGCTGGCGTGTCATGCTTTCATGCAATTTCATGCTTTTGAGGAGCGATATTTGATAACTGATTTTCCCAAGTCTACTGAAGAAAAAGCTACTTAATTCCCTCTGAGAGGAACGCACAACAAGCCCTTTAAGATGATGTAAACTAGGTGCTCAGTCTCAGCCATTTAAATGCTGAAGGACAGAGAGCTTGACCTGGCCAGCTGCTTTACAAGAAGAGTTGTAACCTCCATTTACTGATCCTGAGGCAGAGAGAAAGCGAGCGGCGAGCAGGCATGGAACAGCCTGGTTCACCGTGGCGAGGAAGTGGAACTGTATTGACTTCAAATCACAGTTAACTGGGTTAGTGAGCACAACAAACTGCTGCAGTAAGCACTCCTGTCATGTTGCTGAGAGTGCATGTGTGCACGTGCGTGTGTATGTACAGTAAGTGTGTGTATGTCAGGACATGCAAGCCTGAGGCGACTAGCTAGCATGGGGGCTCAGATTAGGCAAGACAGCCATGATACCCACCTCACCTCTGCTTGTTAGTGTGTTCCTGCCGGGTTATATTAAATACCTTGCCTGATTCAAAAAGACAAAAGATGTTGGTATAGTAAAAAAAATACTACCAACCACATTATTTAATCAGTCGCCCAGACACATTTACCTCAACCTGGTGATCCAGCTCCTCTCCATGTTGGAGGCAAACCAACCCTCAGAGAAAATGTCCCACATCTACCTTCAATGCCAGATAAGAGACCGGGCCTCAATGCTGACCTTGACCATCATTTTCTGAGGTCATATGAATGGTCAGGTGAATCCATTTGAACCAAAAGGAAACACATTTGCTGTGTTACTGAGCTGTTGTAAAAGGATATAAAACAAAAATGGCCCCCACACGCAGTGAGATAACCCACAGATCTGCACAGTGACACCTCATATAGAGGATTTACAAATGCACCATTTCACTGATGATTCCACTACTACTACTACTACTATTACTACTACTACACACACGCCCATGAAACCAATTGCCCCCATTTCATGTATTGATTAGCGTAAAGCAGGTCATCAATAGGACCAGACGGATAGACAGCCGGATATCCAAGGAGAGGATCTCCGCTTTGCGGTTTCAATCAGTGGTCTCCCAGAGAGAGGATGGTAACGTGATCACTTCAACGCCCATGCCAATCTCTCTCTGTCTTTATATTTTCAGTACGTTTATACACTACTTGGACTTGAACCAAGGGTGTGGTCGCTCCGGTTTTTGGTGGCCTACACTTGGGAGGCAATACAGTTTTAATGTAGTGATGTCAATCCACATATTCATTTTGCAGTGGTGCCTCCACCCACCAACCCACATGGAAAACCTAACCTCAATGTAATAAAATTGGACCAAAACACAATTTTGTTTTGGTTGTTAAATATGCGTATGATTTATGTTTAGAAGCTGTACTTCACACTGTATTTTTTTTTTGTTTGGTTTTGTTTTTTTACAAAAAGGATCAAGTCCCCTTTTCCATGTACTGTAAAAGTCAAGATCCACCCAAGATTTGGAAATTGATTCCCACTACATTATTTCTAACAAAGTTTATTTATTTAACATCTGAACACACTATATAGACACCACTAGAGACACTAGTAACTAAATTTTAATACTCACAATCTCAAACAGGTTGTGATAACTATTGAAAAAAAGTAGATTCACATGTATAACTATCAAAGCCATGTGCTTCATAATATTAGCCTCTGGCCCACGTGCCACACATTGTCTCATTGTCCCGTCCTCCCACAGGACAGCACAGGGTAGCGGAGCAACCCTCCTCAGTGACTTCTGACCTTTGGCCGGTCCTCCCTGGAGGGTCATACGGTGGCCTGATGACCCCATCTGTGATTAGGATGTCTCAACCTCAGGAGAGACATCCATTAAGTCATCACCAGCTGAGGCCGTCGCATTTCATTTAAACTTGTCTAATATGGTCGAAATCAAACTCTGAAATTATTTGTGAGGATGCAGTTGGACTCTCTCAGGGCTGGTTCAACACTGAGTTCTTATATCACATCTGTTTGGCTTCTATCCTGGTTGTAACTGTGGATTAATAGTTGGCTGCTTATCATGATCAGGCTCAAATTACTTTAAATGTGAAAGTAGTATATTGATATAGTGTACGATGTATTTTAAAATGACAGTTAAGTTACTTTTGTTGCTGGCGTCCCCAGATTTTCATTTTTATATTTCAAGTTGCACATGGCTTCACAGCACATGAGCAAACTCAAACAGGATGATGCTTCTCAGCTGCACGGAGAGGAAAAGGCATTTTTATCCTCCATGTTACTAAAAAGCCGACTCTTTCAACCTAAAACTCTAGTCCAGTCCGATCCTCAGAAGTGTGGCTGGCAAACTACAAGTGAGACAAATGGAGCTGATCCACAGAGCAAATCAGTGATGCTCTAAGCTTGTTGTGCTTGTTCCACAGCATGTATGTGACTCAGGTAGCTACAGTGCTGCTGCCACCTCCTGGCAGAAACATCACTCTCAGTACTTAATGAGACTTGGTCCAACATATACTCTACATACATTTAACTAATCTAAGAAGGATTAGTTACACTTTATGTGCCCATATAGAGGCAGCACATAAAAAAAAAATCAAAAGTAAAGTCAAAAGTAACAAAACAGTTGTATTAATTACACCTTTCAATTTTGGATGCTATAAATGTTTCTACTTATAGCACATGAAACCAGTTTGCTGCCTGTGTCAGTGCTGTCATGTGACCCGACCACAGACCTTGAATCTAACCATCTTTATATGGGGAGGTTATTTTATCTACCTTTTACAGTAACAGTAGATGTGTGTGTGTGTGTGTGTGTGTGTGTGTTTGTGTCTAGCACCCCCTAACCCTAAACAGGATACTGATATTCTGAAATGTGGCCTGCTAAAAGTATGCCCGTTACTCACACATAAACAAGCTGCGGCAGCACAGAACTAGGGCCAGTCAAACAAAAGCAAGTTGTTGCAGTACAGAGGTTGTAGCTCCGCCCACCACATTTCTCCCTTTCCCATCAAGAGTTGGCCTATTAACACAAAATTCATGAAATGCTGAGGCACTCCTACGTGAGTAAGAAAAGTACACAGGGTACTCTTGTGTGAAGACATTGCAATTCATACAACTAAACTTCAACTGTTTCTAATTGGAACTGTGCTTAATGTATCAGGACGTCCCTGAGGCCATTAAAATCAAATTAAACACTGGAAATCAAAAATGCTTCATATATAGTTTGTTTTGACCCTCCTGTGGTGGCAAGAAAAACATTGGAGAGTTCAAAAACTTTCTCTGAATCTTTGTGAACAACTGACTTTTTGGGAGGAACCAGGTCTGTCTCCAGCTGAGCTGGCCTCCGTACAGAGCTCATTCACCCCATCAGCCCACATCGGCCTCCACCAGAATGTACAGTATGCCAAACGAGCCTACCACTGACACAGAGAGGATATTGTTGACAGACGATACAACACGTCCATTCAAGCCGGCAGAACAAACAGCTTGGCTAACATCCTGTCTGCCTTTAACATTTACATTACATTGAATACTGACTCTCCAAGCCTCTGTGTCAACGCTGTACCGAGCTATAGCAAAACAGGGCTAAAAGCCAGGGACCAAATGCTTTAGTGGACAGTATATTCAGAGTGCACATACTGTATTACTTAGACAGGTCAAATAAAAGGTAGTTTATTAGATTGCAGGTATAACAAGGTACAACACTGCCAGATGAGCGGTTTGGCTCCAAGAGGTGATATTTGTTGGGGAATAATTGGAAAGAGAAATGTGTTAGTAGATATTTTAAACACAGAGAATGGCTGATAGATAGTTACAAATTCCTATATAACAGTGTGTTGCTTGTACATGTTTAAATACAGTATTTTGAAGGGTCAACACAGAACAACCACACAGCCCTGCATGCATAAAACAGAAAGTTACATCAAATGCCTCAGTGAAGTTACAGCATCCATCAAACCAGCCAAAAGCCATTCTTTCCGAAACAGGCAACCCGACAATGTGGGGCTGCAACTAATTTCATTATCGATTAATCTGCTGATTATTGTTGCAGATAATGAATTAATCATTTATTATTTAAAATGTTAAAAAAACAGTGGAAAATACTTGTTACAATTTCAACCAGCAGTCCAAAACCCAAAGATATTCAGTGTACCATCACAAAAGACAGAGAAAAGCACAAAAATCTCCACAATAGAGAAGCTGGAAGAGAATTTTGGAATTTCAGCTTGAAAAATGACTGAAACTATGAACCAATTATCAAAATAGTCATTGATTATTTTCCTGTTGATCGACTAATCGTTGTAGCTCTACAACAATCATGCCAACTTGACACAGTAAATGGTCAGCTGTGCGAAGGTGTGAAAATAAGGGTTTAAACTTCTTTCTAGACTATAAGGCCGTATTCAGACCAAATCAAGCGGTGCGGTGAAACGCAGTTCTCCCATTCATTTGAATGGGGGTAGTGTGTTTAGGCTGTGGGGGCTTTGGCCACAGCGGCGGTGCACCGGCCTGCAGTGAGAAAGTCGATCCAGAACTTTTGGAGAAACGCAACCTGACGTCATGATAATGTTAAAAGTAAAGTTAGACTTTGCTGTCGGCTTCCTGACTCACTTTAAAAAGACAAGAGAAAAAGAGAGAGAGCTGTGGTCGAGCGAGCTAGAGAGCAAATGAAGAGAGGGAGTGGTGCTAGCGAGAAAGTCGGTAAATCAAATCAATAAAAGGTTATTATCTGATTGTTTCATAGCGGTTACATTGTATACCACAAATAAACACGCCCACACCCCCCACACACCTCTGCTCAACCCTCCGGCAGTGCGCCGCAACGTCTGATTTGGTCTGAATACAGCCTAATTCTGCGATCTTATCACCATTTGTGCAATTCCTCACATTGAGACTACAAAGACATGCAAAAGACACAAATTCTTGGAGAGAGATCAGAGAGGAAGTGTGATGCAGCCAGGAGGAGGCTATTATGGCAGGCTTGTCTTTAGACATGGTCAAACATGTCAAACGAACCACTTTATTTCAAGCGCACTGTCCTCTTAAGCCTGCGCCTTAGATGCAACACTCAGGCAGTTTTGAAACAGTGTAACTCTCACTTTATAAACTGCACAGCGGTGAGCCACCTTCATACACGCCTGCACAGAATGGAGATGCTCCATTTCACTTTCGAAGAGAGTGCAAATAGGCCTCAAGAAAAATGTCAAATTGTCAAAGGTTGAGACGAGGATTCAGAATGAGTGCTCTCTACTGTACCATAAACCTAAGTGAGCTGGAGGACAGAGGGAATTAATGGAGAATGAACTAAAGTATATCTATACTTGTCATTTAAAGCTAAATTGTGACAAATAGCAACCTGGTACTTGATAGATTACAAACCACGATGATAACGACAAGAAAGTTTGACATTTTAATGGTGAAAGCTGTCAAATATGTTCACTATATTATGATTATGGCAGCTGTAAAGCCTCTTGATTGTAAGTGATCGGAGGGAGCAAAACATTTATACTTTATAAAACATCATGTTGGATTCAAAATACCAAAGCAGAGGAAAATATAGCCCTGGTCACTGTACATAGCCACACAATCTCCTTACCAGACATTTAAAGGCTCAAGTGAAAGCTTAACATCAAGCACGATATAATGCTCATATTCCTAAAGCCTTAATGGTTTAAACCTGAGGTCCTGCAGGGTCAACTATGATCCCATGGTATCATAACTCTAGACAGGCTTATACCCATAACACAGAAGCTCACTGACAATCCCCTGCTCCAGTGTGCAGTGAGGCCTTATCACTGTCAGCATCAGTGTGAGGTTTCAAGTACACTTGCAGCACTAAAATCCCTCTCTGCTCACAGCTCAGCCTCTTTTTCTACTCGACAATGAAACTATTTTCAGAAACGAGAGAGAGAGAGAGAGAGAGAGGCGGTTCGAGACTACTCGCATACAAGCGTCAAAAACCCTTTTCAAGCTTTCACCACAAAGTGCTCTTGCAGAATTAAAACACACATGAACCTGACCATCCGGCAAATCATTTTAAAGTACGGAGTGACACAAGCCAATGTCTGCTAAGCAAAAAAAAATGCTGAAAACAAAACACAGTACAAGTTCTGGATCCTGAGAGTTTCCGCGCTAGGAAGACCGAGGAGTTGGGGTTCATAAAAAGCACAGTGACGACAGTCGTGGTGCTGGTGGTGGAGCGAGTTATGGAAAAAGTGGGAAGGAGGGAGGGAGAGCAGGGGGAGGCGTCAGTCATGACCAGAAAAGAGAAACTTGTACTCGACTCAGACTTGCATATGAATGGGACAACTACAGTAAATGTTTGTCAAACCAACAGGAAAACAACCCAAAACACAGCTAAACGGCAGATTGAATAGCCCAGAATAGATGTGGATGGAAGGTATGAACACTCCCTCTTTAGAAGATAGTTAGTCAGAAATAAATTAGAAACACGAAATAAGTACTTCTAATGAATCACTGCTTCCAGAGATGTGGCACCTTCCATCCTGGGAGGGATAACAACTACACAGCATGGCTAATGCGAAAACATTGGCCATGCAAAAAAAAAAAAAAAAAGTTCGGATTTGTCACTTTTCTATTGCTGTACCATAATTTCTGGCCTTGTATCGGGAAGGGCTGCTCCTTCTTTACTCCGACTAGAAAAGACAGTGAAGATCAAGTCTGGCCCAGAAAGCACCACACCAGCTGCCATCTCTCCACCAGCCAAACCAAACAGCCACACACATACGCACAAAAAATGGAAAATCTGACCCTTTATGTAATCTTAGCTGCAGTTTTTTTTTTTTGCTGAAATGAATGAAGAAGGGAGTTTCTTTTTTGTCTGTAATGAACTCTCTGTGACAGTGGGGAAAGGTGCATCACAGAGAGTTACGCATTCACATATTATTACATATAAATATTGCACATGTGGCTCGGTTGTCTCAAGTACAGCAATTATATCTAAACATATTAACTGCTTAAAGCCATGAAGCAGGAATATGTCATCTTTTTCTGAGCATCACAGTGATGCAGCCCATCATCAATATCAGGCTCACATTTGGCCTTTGCAACACAGAGAAATGATATTTTCTTGTTTTTATGACTGTTTATTATGTTCCATATAAAAAATGCTACTCATGCTTTGAAATTGTGGTAATTTGACTGTTTGATGTACACTAATTATAATGTACCTCATGTCCAAACTAGCTGTTGGGTTTCAGAAATTTCAAAGACATTTTAAAACACCCCTTAAAAAATAATTTCCTAAGCGTTTCCCACTCCCTCCTGCTCTCTCTCATTACCAACTCATTATGCACTCATTTGTCATTTCCCTTGCCTGACAAGCGTACAGTCAGCACCTTTGTTACATTCTCTCATTTACTCAGCTAATAACATTATTCCATAGTTTATCTTAATTATTCCAGCTATACGTTTTGAGAGTTCGACATTTAGGGCTACGCAGCTTTTCGTCACCTGCAGTTTTAAACTCATTTGTCTTTCATGCTTCTGCCTCCCAAACTTCTCCCCCATTATCCCTCAACCAACTCTGCTGGCCTCAGCGGTGGAGGACACGGCAACCAGAGAGCTTTGCGTCTTTTCAAAGCAGATGTTAAACACAGAACACTGAACTTTGCAGGTTCCTGCCAGACAGAGCTCAGCTAACAAGCAAAGTTTAAAAGTGGGCTTCTAAGTTTAGGCAGGCACACAAGCAGAAGTGTGCAAACACAAACACAAGAAGCATGTAAATGAATGCTGCAGCTCTGGTTCTCTACAGGAGTCAAATTAAAATAACCGGTGCACGTATCTACTCAGCCTACGCATAGCTGTCGTCTACATGGCCTTATAGCCACAGGCGGGCTGTCGGATAGCCAAGATACAAAACAGATAGCTGATCTCTTTCACCAATCTGTTCAGACAGGCAGCTCTGCTTCTCACACTGCAGCACCATAAATCAAAAACAGAACTGAGCAGCGTTGCTTTTTAAACTATTTAAGAGTTTGCATAAGAGAAGATATGAGACTGCAAAGACAAAAAAAAAAGCACCACGTGTCTTACAGCTGGGCTCACTAGCTTTAGCTAGCCTGTGGGACTTGAAGAAATAATTCTTTTTGTTTGGTTTGGTTTCATGCGAGCCTCAGATGTTTCTTCAGCCCCCGGAGTCATGTACACACCAGGTGAACCTGGAATGCATGGTCTCTGGTAAGGGCAGTACAAACATCAGCGAAATTTAACCACTGCTAACAGTAAAGAAATGGGACTCTTATGTATGTTTCATTATTCTTGGTTAGATGAAAAAAATCATCCTTTAAAGGTTTCCTATAAATGGAGAGTTAGTCCTAAAAGGGATGGGAGTGGGGGTGGCACAAGAGCTGACGAGGGATTTAGTGCAGATTCCTATAAGCTAAGCCATAGACTCCAAACTGTACACTCAGTACAGATGCAAATCAAATGCATAATTTTCATAGATGCAGGAAAAAAAAAGTTATAAAACAAGTAATCTCCCCGACAGTAACCCTGTGCATGAACATATGGGCATGTTGTAACATTCACATACACTTTGAACACGCTTGCCCGGAAAATAACACGGTGTGTCATGTTGAATCACGACATTGGAAGCCGGCACACCATGTTATCACCTAAGTTACACAGCCAAGCCTCCACCTACCTTACTCTGACACAGACACACACACACACACACAAATACACACACGCAGGTACACACAAATCCCTGCTAGGGAATGGCTTCTTATCTGTGTAGAAATAACCCAATGTAATTTTCAGTTAGCAGGGAATTGACTAGAAGAGAGACTATTTGACTGAGCTCACCAACTGCAGATTAGGCCACAGAGGCTGGCTTAAAAAACTTTCTCTCGCTTACTCGACTCTTGGTACTTAAAACTTTCTCAGCCTGTGGACAAATATAACTTCTGGCTTGAAAACCAGGCGAATGAAGGAGGCTAACGCGGCCCAGAGCAACGCAGTCGAAAAGCAAGCATGACTGGGCCTTGATGTAACCAACATCAAGACAATACACACACAAAAACTAAAGCAAAGGGTTTGATTAGTCCAAAGTATAACCACGTGATGTGGCGAAGAGAGATGCAGTTGAAAAAACGCTAAAGCACATTACAGTATATCAGATGCTGCCATGCATAGTCGACTCATCACATTTGTTAATGGCAGATACTGTAAGCGATCACTGACATCACTAAAGCACCAGCCGCACTTGAACTGTCTAAAAGGATGTGTGTGTGTGTGTGTGAGAGTTGTTTCCATAAGGAGAGATCAATCTGTCTCCATCTGTTCCTGAGACATGCCTACTTTAGCGCCCTGTCTGCTCACAGTTGCTGACTCAAGGGACCTTCTCTCATGAAGCGCAGCGCCCCTCATCTTTCTTCTAAACACGCTGTGAATCAGGCCGTTGAGCCTGTTCTGACTGTTATCAATAAATAGGGCTGGGTGGGCACCTGGACCTCATTTGGAAGCAGACACAGTCACTTCCCAGGTCACGGCCTCTGCTCCGGTTGTCACGGCATCAGACGAAAGCACTGAGGGGAATTAATTGGTTACAAATGACAGGAAAAGGGAGGGAATCGGCCTGGATTTTGCAATTCGACTGTATTCTGTCAGAATTGAATGAACAATTTAGATGTTTTATGTTGGGTCCCAATGTATGGAGGCCACCTGTTGCACCCGCTCTTTTGCAGCTACATCAATGTTGGCTTAATCAATGTTAAGGAGTAGTTGTGTGCTGTAGCATATTGTAAAGGTTGTGCTCACTCTTTGCAAGCATGTATCTAATGTTAGGATAGTACAATAATAAGTAAAAGCTATGTCACATCATCTGCAGACTTAATCCCTGCCAAAAAGTTATTGAACTCATTTATCTGCAGTTCCTCACAACTGTCCTTGAACTAAAATTAAGATGAAATGAAATGAAATCTGAGTACTTTTATTGCAGTTTTTGGTAATCGTGTAAAGTCCAAGAAACCAATTAAAAAGAGACGTTTGCATAGTTTTCAAATTTGCATATGAATTAGAAATTGTTTGATTAAATGAATTAATACCAGGACTGTGAATACTGATTAAACCTGAATGTTGTGGGAAAGTGACGTGGTTCAGTTTTTGTGCCCTGTGAGTGCACATTTGCACACGCTCAGCTTACATAAATATATGAGTTATAGTTCGACTGTCTGATAAGAATGGAATGAGGCTGTGATTTGACCTGATAGAAGTGCGAGATAAATGCTGACTGAGTCAAAGGGTAGACAGACACTGTGCAGATAACAGCAGCTTGTAGTACGACCTGAAGGACAATACCTCAGTCAAGAAAATTATAGTTTTTCATAAATGATAATTCAGAGTTAATCTAGAATTCTCATTCAGTAATGAAAATGTATATATTCTGCAAAACAACCAGCAGCTGGTTTCAACATTGCCTACTGGCACCATTTCATAGCAGTTGCTGCTTAACTGCCATTGTTACACCACCACACTGCTGTCATGTCTTTGATCAAGTGAATACTTACAAGCATCTTTGATCTACTCGCTGAATGCCATTGGTGGAGCATTATCTGTAGGTACTCTTCTACTATAGACGTTTTCTGACTGTCGATTTGTGATTTTTTTTTATTTAGTTTTTCTGCGAACAGGTTATTACTAACCGAGCAGGGCTCCCTATTTACTATATTGTGAACTATATTCCACTAAATGTGGAAAAAAGCCCGAAACACTGGAAACTCACTCAATCAGATGCAAAACAAGGACAAATTGCACTCAGCTGTAAAACTTTAAGGGCGTGTTTGTAAAGACATCATTAGCACATTATCTTTTGTGAATCGGACCTTGATACGGGGTAGATAGTGGTTGCCAATGATGCATAATTTATTGTACCATCAGCAGCCGCAATCCATTCTTTGTGAATTTGCCCGAGTGTGTAAATCTATCCTCAAATATTCCGCAGTAGACTAAAAGAATAACCTAAGGCCTTTTTCAATACAAAATACGCCAAGTTCGGACTTGTGTACCTGGGAGTTCGAATGTGGCAAGTTCAACTCGAGACTCCAAACTCACACAGGAGGGTGTGGTACGATCATTTGCAAGTGGTTCTTGGTGATACCACCAACTCAGCTTGGCTCTGGTGGTTATACTTCAACACAACTGTACCTTACTGTGCAGGCATTATTTTAATAAATTGACCACATACTGGAAATCTAAATGGTTACTTCACTTGAAAGACACATCTTCCTATTCATTTGAATGAGAAAGTGTGTCCAAACTTTTGACTGGTACTGTACATGTAAATAAAAATGAATAAAGTGACATAATAGCAGTCCTAGGATGAAAATTATAACAGCTTTTACGAGGGAGTGATTTCCGACACAGCCTATCTGTCTGAGGTTATGTGCTAATACATCATTCATTTTTTCACTTTTACTCTGTTGTGGACTCTGTGTGTATGTTTACCAGGTTAATTACTGTGTTACGACTTGTGGGGACTTGATGTTTCACTGATTGATGATGATGCTATTTTATTGTGGTTTTGTTGTTGTATTATGTCATTATCATTATTGTTTTTTTTTTCCTTTTCTGTACTCAGGTCTAACTTGCAAATGAGATCTCGATCTCAATATGACTTCCTGATTGGCGACTCTTATTTCAGGAGTCTCATTGTTTTCTGACTTGTAATCACTATCATTGAATTTGTTGTCCAATATTGTTTCCACAGTTTCACAGTTGCCTCCAGTGAAAAACCTTGAAGGCCAACTGCTGTCTTCACACTTTATTAGAAGCGCACAGCTCTGCACATACACACTTAGTGAGGGCAGAGGAGAATACATACTGAAGACAACTTTTCAACTTCTAACTAGACCCGCCGTGGTTACCGCATTACCGTGGTAATGCAATCACGTCAAGCTCACCACAGAGTCAAGCTGATCACTGCTCTACCGGTGAGTGAGGGGCTCAACTGATGGGACATTAGTTATTCTGTCAGGCTCGACATAAGGAACGACGTGCCTGCTGAATGGCGACCAATATTCCTGCTGCAGAGTCGGCCTCTTAATCACAACACTGGAATAAACAGACATTTAGGCTATAGAGGCCATAAAGAATAGACTACTACGGGAATAAATGCATTTGAAAAGTTTACCGTATTAGTCCGAATATAAGACGGGTTTTTTTCCCTGGAAAAAGTGGGGTCATCTTATATTCTGGGTCTAGACAATTACGTGTTCTAAAGTAGCGGTGTAAAACCGACTCCTACATGGAGTGTTGCATTATGGGTTGTTTGTAGCCTTAATGTTGCTAGGCTATCGAGTCTGTTTATAGTGTGGGTTTTAGAGTCAGTCAGCCCTAAAAGTGTTTTGTTAGTCCAGTTTAACCTGCAGGAGTCTCTGAAGGCTCGTGTGACGTGTTTTTCTCCTACAGAGAAAATAAATTCATGACGAGTTAAAACGAGTCAGAAGCTTTTTTGACTAGTTCGTGGTAGGAGAGTGTGTGAGTATGTAACTATAGTATGATGTATGTTATATTCAAAAAGTATTTTTCCAGAAACAGGTGTTAGAAAAGCAGGGGTTGTCTTATAATAAGGGTCGCCTGATATTCGGGCCAATACGGTATTTAGGAACCAATTATTTTGTAACATCTGAGGTTTATCGTGACGGTTTGAATTTGTGCGTTAAGGATAAAATCAATACAGCGGCAGCTCTACTATTCTTTCATTCAAGTCTCTCTCAATCTTTTTTAATCTGCCTCTATTTTTCCAACACTCACATTAAGTCCACTGCGGCACACAATGCCACACACAATCATTTCAAAATACACGGCTGTAAAACACACTCCTGAGTGTCACACACATTCAAAAGTTTCTCTCTGAATTATGTCAATTTGAACCATTAGATTCAGTATAAAAACCAAGAGCCACATAAAGATACAGTATTATTTTCAATACTGAGGTACCCAGGTAGGAAAATAGGTGAGCCTTTTTTTCAGCTTTTGCTCTGGGTGTCATGAATGGGCCACCATGTTTGGATTCCTCACTCACTGTTTCATACAATCGTGTCGCTGAGGCAGGCGGGAAGTTGAGGGAGTCCAGCTGTCACATTCCCGGCATTCCAGAGGTGAGAACTCTGCATTCTTTTCAAACATGTCAGCAAAGAAGTTGACTGAACAAGCAAACAAATGATCCAGAGAATGACTGAGTGAGCAACATGATTGAGGGCAATTTCTGGAAGTGA
Organism: Scomberomorus guttatus; assembly: GCA_038419695.1. Classification (NCBI taxonomy): domain Eukaryota; kingdom Metazoa; phylum Chordata; class Actinopteri; order Scombriformes; family Scombridae; genus Scomberomorus; species Scomberomorus guttatus. The sequence continues at coordinate 21,061,906 of CM076460.1, read as the reverse complement.
AAGACTGACTTGCAATAAGTGAGTAAGCGCGTAGACAAGTAGGGAAATGAGAGAAGAGATTAATGAATTTCTGACTGAGTGAATGAGTGAGTGAGGGGTTTATAAAGCAAGAGCTGAAAGAATAAATGAACGACAAACCAAACAAGCAAATTAATGAGTTAATGAACCAGTTAGTGAGAAAATGAGTGATTCAAAAAGTCAGTAAGTCAGCAGTTGACTAAAATGAGTGGCTTGTCACACAAGGAATTGAGTAAAAGTGCAGTTTGCACAACTTAAACCACCCATAAGTCTTTGTAAATCAAACCACTGACGCCTCGGGGAAATACACCTACGCTCCACAATGCTCATAAACTTCAAAGAGCCCTGTTGGTTAACCGTGTTGCTCAATAACACTGCTGTAATAACACTGCCTCCAGGTGTATACTGCTGAATTTCATGCATCCTGAATGTGCCCTTAGTGGAAGATTGGTTACTGCACAAACTTGCAGATATATGAGCATATATTCATATAACATGTTCACTTAAACATGTTTAAAATATAACTGGACCGATGCTACCAAGACGTACTCCTACACATTCATCCAGTTCGTATTGTTCGTCTAACTCTGACGCTAGGTAAGAATGAGCAGGTTAAAGAGTGACCGTGTGAACAAGCACTCCAGGACTGAACAATGACAAGGGGGAAGAAATCTGTCATTTCCAGCCCGGCTTAATTTTTGTAAAGCATCCAAGAAGAGGAAGAAAGGATTGGTTTGGCGTCAACCTCTCAGATGAGAATGTTGTCAGTACAAGTCTCTTGTTTTTTCTTTACAAAATACTGACTACCATTACATGCACAAAATATTCAGTTTTTTCCCTTTATTCCGAAAAAGACAATATTCCTACTAAGCTGTTTACACGGCTGATGAAAATGAATCACTAATATTCCTGTTTACATGCAGAGGGTTTTCAGGGTTACCATCTGCTCCAGTGCGAACGGGAATCACAAGATCTCAAGAAACCAGCGAGGTGAAAAACATTAGCGAGCTGCTGCCTGACATTTATACGTGATACTGATATGACTGATATTATAAATTTATAGTTACAGGCACATCCAGTATCACGGTTGTCCCGTTAAGTTTACTACACTGCCGAGTGTTTTTGGTGCATCACACCGAGTCGTCACCGTCAGTCCACGGCTGCGTGTCAGGACAATAATCAAACCCCTCCGTCTCTGTCGTGGAGAAGGCGCGCTCTGTTTTTCCAGCCCGCCATGAACAGCTCTCCACTCTCCTCTCATTCCTCTCCACAGCATATCCCACGTCTTAATCGGAAAGCGCCACATTCGGAATAAGGCCTAATTCGGAATATCCATTACCATTATCCTTTATCCATTATCCATGACCCGTATCAAATTCGGAATATTGTCATAGTGGAATATTAGTGTGCATGTAAATGTAGTCACTGTGTTGTGAGATCATATCTATAAGTAGATCAGTGTAACTCTGTTTTGGGATATTAAAATAACAAGTAAGCTGCTGCTCTCAGTGTGTGCGAGGCATGTGTTGAGATCAAAGAGTTGTTAAAAAAAGCCAATTAAAAAAAAACGATCAGATCTTAAGACAAAATATTCCTCTAGTGTCCATAATGGAGAGACGAGAGGGCCACATGAAGCCAAATGTGCACATGGACAATTGTTGCTGTGTATAATATATTGTATATAATATTAGCACCCTGGTTTTATCTTGAAAGAGGAGTGTTGGGGGTACAAGACTGTATGCGAAGCGACGGGCAGGCGGCAGTCAGCAGCCTGGGGGTTTGTGTTGTGATCTGGACAGTGACTCAGTGTTTCCACAGTGGGATCTGTCAAACAAGAGGCCTCCCACAACACTGCTTCTGTCAGCGCTCCAGACTCAATCCTACTCAATAGGAGCAGCTGGCAGCCAGTCAATTTGAAATGGATGTGATGAGATAGTTGAAGCAAACTCCCAAATAGTTTGCATCAACTGGGCAGGAAGTTATGTGGCTGATGGATTCATAACCTCAGTGTGTTTGATGAAGCAGATATCATTTTTGGAACAGAAGAAAACTAAAAGCATGGCTTGGAACCTGCCAATGTGGCGGCAAACTTGGCAGAAACAAGCAATTGTTGGTATTCATTACTCACCATACTGTGTATCTTCCTTATCTACATTGCTGAAATAACTTCTTTTCAGTTCAGTTGACTACAATTTAATGGAAACATATCTTCTTAATGAAAAGCTCAATTGTTATCACTGATCAGTGATGCCTATATGCAGATTTGCTGTTTGTGTGCAGCGGTGAAGGGGAAAGATATAAAGGAATATAATGTGGAATAGACACAATAATTCTGGCCCCCATAAAGGCATATTATTTGACCCTGTAAAAAAAAAGCTGCTCTTAACCTATGGATCAAGGTCGGAAAGAGGTCGCGGCTGCTAATGATGTGTGGCCACATACAAGAATAACAGTAACTGAGCTGGAGTCCCTTAGTGAGACTACATTTCAATGGTTCCAGGCTGAAAATGTTAAAGAATATACACAAAGTATTGAAGGATGTGTAGCAGGTGTGCCTCTCCGTATGCTTGGCCAAGAACTACAAACTGGCTTCCAAAAAATTTCAATGAAAAATATGTGAAAGGCAATGCTCCAAAATACTTTTAAAACAACAAGATTAAAACTGTGTAAAAGCATATTTTTTGTCACATTGTGTGATTAGGACAGGAGTTGCAACTTCATCAGGATAATGTTGTATTAAAGAGCCTGGGCTGACAATGCCAGTTGAAACTTTTTAATTAGACATATTCTGATTTTTTTTCTGGAAATCTGAGCAACATTAAAATAGTCTTGTTTCTCTTTAAAAGTTTCTCTAACTGCAATATTTTCTGGATTACGAATACCAAAAGCTGACTAGTACTTTCCCCTCGCACCAGCATTTGTCAGTGCTAGTTCTTGGTAAAAGACGGTGTGAGGACAAACAGCAGAGATATTTCGGTCTGTGCTATTTAGATGTAGTAACATGTAGTAGTAGTAGTACATGTAGTTTATAAAAAAAAAGAAAAACTGCCAATAACCATACACAATGCACTGATTGAAATGGAAATGAAGCAGATGAGAAAACAGCTGTTTAGGGAACTATGGGGATTTTGATTGGTGGAACTCATGTGGTCATGTCTCTAAATCACTTCACATTGTGTCATTAGCTGTGTTTCAACTGCAGGAACTTTCCCCAGGAACTAAAAACCTTTTGAGAATCTCAGTTCCTCTACCTGCGTTTCCACTGGAGGGTCCAGGGTCTAAATTTAGTTCCAGGGAGATTGTTTTACCCCCCAAAAAGCCCCTGCTCAGGGGGTAGTACCTTCCAAGAGTACAGGAACTTTGGGGGTGGGATTTGCAGGGATGTCCATCACTGCAAATCCCAAACACACAGTGCAGCTGCTTCAACTTGTGTGCCGCTTCATTTATAAAACAAGGAAGTACCTTTATATCGATTTAGGACCAGTTTAGGGAGGATGACAGGACATTTTGTCTTAGTTTGTTAACGTTAAAAGTAAAATGAGGCATTGTTGTCAGCTTCCCGACTCATTTTAAAAAAGAGCGAGAGAAAAAAAGAGATAGCACGAGAGAGCGAGAGAGAAAAACAGCAGCGGTGGTCAAGCGAGCTAGAGAGCGAATGAAGAGAGGGAGCGGCGATAGAGAGAACAAAGCCTGTGAATGAGAGAAATAAAACGTTATTTTCTGATTGTTTCACAGCGGTTACACTCTAAAGCAGAAATAAATAATCATCAAACACTCAACAGATGTTATGCTGTGGAGACAGACGCTCTTAGTTTCAGTTTAATTTTCCTCCTCTGCATTTCTCCTTTTTATTTATTCATTACATCCAATTCATGCAGCAGTAAATACAAAGAACAGGACAAATCTGTGTTGTTTCCTCATGTGTTAATACTGCGCCTCTAAATGCTGCCATCATGTTTAAATCCCTCATGGGTCTAATTTGCATGATCTACCTGGTTCCTCAGATGCAGTGGAAACGCAAACAGGACTGCACTCCAGGGACTCTAAAGTTTCAAGTTTAGTACCTGAGATTAATTCCTCTGGGTCCAAAGTACCTGAAACTTTTGGTGGAAACGGGGCTATTGTGTACCTCTGCTTCACAAACAATTCACACACAATGGAAACGATGCACAAAGACACACAGAGGTATTTTTAATCTTTAGTCTTCAAAGTCCTGACTCATCTCAACAGACTGCATAACTCACTGTCAATAGCTCAGACCTCTGGAGGGAATTTGTGCGGTAACCTTGCCCTGTTCTTGACATTTTTTCTGCTCACAGGCAAAACAAAGAGGCAGCTACAGGTTTAAAATAAGAAAGCACATCAGTTCTTTCTCCCGTTTGTGTTTCCCTTGTGTGTCAGCATTGCTTGGCTACCATAAGGAATGATGCTGCTGTTGACTACAGACCAGTCTCAGAGGAATTTCCAGGGCAGGATGTTTGAAACCTACAGCACATACCGCCTGTGTTCTACTGAACAGTGCCTACATTGAGAACATGTTTTACTGCTGTGGTAACAATCAAACGTATTGAAAACATGGAGCTTAAAAATACAATAACAAAAAGCTACATGGGTAATATATAAAGATTCAGATTTAAAACTGAGTTTGAGGGTTATCTGGGATAGGCTACAAGATGAGAAGAGCTAAGTGCTTTAATGATAGTCGGTTCCTTCACAGAACAGACAGACAGATAAGAGGCATGAACTATAAAAGAATATTCCCATCATCTCTCTCAGTGAAGCTATTGTGAGAGTGAAGTCTCCATTAGCTAGAGGGCTTCACAACCACAGGTTTCATATTTTGAATTAGTGTTTTTTTCTCTTGATTGTGTGGTATTTTCTCTTCTCTTCATCTAAATGTTACAGCCACAGCTAAAATCGTGAACATAATCAGGGAAACATTATTTTTCCTGATTACTGATAAGTTCTAATTTTGAGTTTTCTGTCCACTGCAAGGGCGAAGAATATATATAGTATATATATATAGTGTGACAGTTCATTGATTTCAGGTAATATTGCCCTGCACCAGAACCCTTATTCCTGAATGCACCTTTTTTTGATGGTCATTAACAGCCACACAGCATGATATCAAGCCTTTCAAAACAAGGTCTTCAAGGTTTTCCTGCATACCAGCACTGCTAATCTACAGGAAGGAATCCCACTGAACAGTCAGGAGGATTTTTCTGACCTTGTATGCACTATTGTTCTTCAGCTTTCTCTTCTCTCATCTCACTCTACTTTCAAATTGTACTCACAGCTGTCATTTTCACCACATACACAACAACAAGATGCTGACGGCAACATATTTGGTTCTGAAAGGAGAAAATGCCAGAAATGTAAAAGCTATAATACTGTTTCATATATTTCTCAGCCTACGAAACATCAGGTTGCAGAAGACAGCAAATAGCTGTAGGTTACATCATTATTACGTTGTTTTCTACAGCAATAAAGAGAAGGAATGGTGAAATTATTCAGGTGAAAATATGCTGGAATGTTGCTTTAATAAGAGATTAAATTGCCAATTCCTCTTGTGGCTTTTGTGGCATTTTGAAGAACGGCACTTTGTGCAGAAAATAATAACTGCATGAAATTCTTACTGCAACTTGTCCCCTGAGCTATCTTGAGTAAAGTCATTGTCAGGATGAACACAAAGCTTTACTCTGTGCTGCTCACAGACCTGTGGTAGAAAGTCTTTTAGGGCTGGAGAGTATGTTTTAACACTGACACTGCATGCATTTAGTGAAATTAATGATACTGGAAAAACACACATTCAAATCTTGACATAAACGCACCTGAAGCACAACCAGCACGGCACACTGGGACAAAAATACACAGCTGGAAGCATCTGCTGCTTTCCTTTTCTGAAACACATTCCAGACCAGTTTTGCAAGGTCATAAAACTGCTTTAATAAGAGTACTGTGGCAACAGGTTCTTATAAAGGCTACTTGTTGGCCTACATTTGCTCAGAGAGAAACAAAATAGTCAAGAGCCAAGACTGAATGATGTCTGGTACAACGCCCTATTACTGCTAAAACAATCAGCTGATTGATGGAAAATGAATCAGCAACAATTTTAATAATCAATCATATATAATTCCAAGTCTTTTATCAAGTAAAAATCGGAACATTAGATGGTTCCTACTTCCCAAATTATGATATTTGCCATTTTTGTTTGTTTCACTTTGGGTTGCTCAGACGCAATCTAAAGAGGTCGTCCTCATCGGGCACTCCTAACTTCTGGACATCTGAGAGACCAAATAATAATCGAATAATTAGTTGAAACTAATCAGTGGATGCAGACGTACTCCTTTTACGACACCACTTTTCCTTTTTTATCTGATCGTAACCTGAAACTTATCTTCCTCTCTCTTTATTTCACTTCCTTCCTGCATGTGATCACTGTATGGTCACATTAACAACACAGACACTGGCAGGGAATTACACCTCATTTGCATTTGCACTCCTTACTGCTGGTTGCTTGTAACTGTTCATCCTGGGAAATGCAGCTGTTACTGCATCCATGGCTGCACACTTTGAATAACAGCACCAACCGAGAAGCCTGAAATACGAGGAAAATGTAAATATTCCAGGAGTTTGTGTCACATTGAATAAAACAAGATGTGTTAAACACAACATACTGTACTGACAAAGACCCTTCAAACTGAAGTAGTGAGGGAAAAGCTCAGTATTCTGTTAAATGCCGTCTGGTTTTGAAGAAAGTGGTCAACTTCACAATAATCCTTTTCCACAGAAAACCCACATAACTTTATACTTCAAAAGCCAAGCGAGGGATTGATACCAGCAGTAGCACAAGATTTTTCAGGTTTTGACGGTATTCCTTCCAGAAAATCCAGACACGATGCTGCAGTTTGTATCCAAAGCTTTTTAAAAAGAGTCGAGCCAACTGTTTTATAGAGCACATTTAAAAACTACAAATGTTGACCAAAGTGCTTTACAGAGCCTGAAATACAATCAAATAAAAACATAACAGCATTGCACAGAGAACAAATAAATTATACAAAACAGTGTGACCAGTCATGTTCAAAACATGTCATGTCACAACAGAATAATGTTGCCATTAAAAGGGACCCTCAAACTAATTGTGCAGTATCTCATTAGCCTTCCTCAGCTAGACGCAACAGCTAGCCTTGTGAAGAAAGCAAATAATCGACTGATGTCAAGGTAACCCTGTCATTGGTTGACTAAACTATGTAATGTGAGTCCACCTGTAGCCTCTGTGTGCATTCCCTACAAAGGAAACAGATCAGAGCTGACGTTATCTGCCTGTTCACGCCTGCTGTCCTGCGTGGTATGTAGCCACACTTTCCACTTCACACACACACACACACAGTAGCGCTGACAGGCTACAGTGTTTGCACATGCATGCGCAGGCAAACATGCGCGCACACTGGTAACCCTGAGCTGCTGTGCTGTGAGGTTGGTAGGACCCACAGGAAAAGCTGACGTGTTTACATTCGAACAATACCCAGCAGGACAAAGCCCGGCTGTTGTTGTGGCCTAATGAACGAGGGACTTCAAAACAGGTTTTGAAAGCCGAGCTATTAGAGACTTGGCATTACAAGTGGTTCTGTTTCACTGACAAGCTTATGATTAAATGTGTTAAGTAAAATGTGTGGATTATAGAATAATTAAAGGGAAATTTCACCACTGTAAATATGACAATTTCTTAAAACTAGGTCACTTGTGCAGTAGAAATGTGCAATATTTTTGAAATTAGCGCCCTATGACTAGAGAAAACGGCTGTAGATTCCCATTACCGCTCTTAAAGGCGAATCTTACAACAACCAGAATGCATTGCATACAACTTCTCAAAAGTTAGATCCAATGAAATACTGTTGTCCTACAGATTTATCCTAGTAACCAAGTTGGGTGCATACAATATTCTCTTTAAAGCATCCCATATACTGCAGGTCCTTTCTTCCAAAAAGTGCATTAAAATCAACTTTAAATTGTTATTTTTAATAAGTTACAGTGTGTCACGTCGCCTCTGTGCTGTTTCTCAGGCTTCACCAGGCAACTGAAATATATATATAGTGGGGAGTTGGTGTCACAGACCTTTGAAACCAACAACCACAAACCAAAGAGCAGAGACGTTCAAGAACTTGCTCACCAGAACTTGAGTCACAACAGTCTTTAACGTCTGTCTGCCTCCCAGTCCACAGGCCCTTTAGCTCAGTTAGGTTAGGAGGGGCCTTATTGGCTCCACAAGGAGAGCTTTCAGTGTGCGGGTCAGGGGAAGGCCGTGTTTATTCACCCGTTTAAACACAAACACACACACAAACACACTGTCTTCCAAGGCTTCCCTCTCTGTCTATTTCACACACAGACTCCTCTGTATCCTTTTAATTTCAGACTCTCTCAACCCTGCAGTTTGTTGGCACATTCAGTTTTGTTGATGTTGTTACTGGCATGTGTGTGTGTGTGCGTGTGCGTGTGTGCGTAGGTGTGATGCATTGACGTCATGCTGGATTTACGGAAACTTAAAGGGGACTTATCATGCCTTTTGTGATTTTTTAAAATTTTTATACTGTTACGATGCTGGATGTCTCTGTTAAACATGGTCAAAGTTCCAAAACTTGAAGTGAACTTGACCATGTACGGATGTATTTGAAAAGTTTCCATTTCCAGTAAAGAACGAGGAAAAGAAGTGAAATCCTACTACTACTGTTTGTGTACGTAGGCCTTAAAGAGACAGGAGCTAAAACAGCCTGTTTCAGACAGAGGCTGAACTGAGGGGCTGCATAAAGGGCCTGTACGAGATAAACAAGGAGTTTTTTTAAACTGTAAATCATGCAGAGACATTCCAGTATAGCCCCTGAATATGAATATAGACCTAAAAATGTGCATGATACATCCCCTTTAACTAGAAAAAAAAAATCTGCATCAGCTTGAGGATGTTTGTTGCGATCTCCTGGGCGACAAATTGACAAATGTGCCAAAAATGAGAATCCCAGGCAAGAAAAATGATGTTTTGAGGCAACTCAGGGTTGTCGCCGTAGATGTGGACTTTTGCCGTAAAACAACGCAACACGATCTGACAACACACGGCCTACATACATGCAAGCACATATTCCTGGTTACTTTTTTCAGCACAATGCTATTCTTTACCTCACAATTGTCAAAACAAGGGTTCGAATGACTATCTTTGTAATCTTTCTCGGAGTTATAAAATCCTTCCTCACAGCACTTCAAGCCACTCTGCAGCATTGTTGGTGTCTGATGAGCTATAAAACCTGCGGATGCATTACTCACACATGACTTCCTGGGTCATATTTCATCTTCTCATCGGTACCTGTAGCAACACGCACACACAGATGCAGCCCTTGTGTTATTTGTTTTTTTTTTAAGGCAGTGCTATTTTTGGTTCAAATGCCTTGTCTGTATCAATCATGCTTGATGTGTGCAAAACACATTGCCAATCGTGTCACTCTGACATAGTTTTTAAACAAGCATTTGTACCCACAGACAAACTGCATCCTCAGCAGGCTACACCGTGACGCTGACTCATCTTGTTGTGTGCCATCGAGGTGTAAATTATTTTTGGGAAACAGGACATGGCTTCAGATTTAAAAAAAAAGAGCTTAAAAAGAGTTAGATTCCTTTTTTCTAGCAACTGAAAGCTATATTGTTTTCTCTTTTTTTCTGATGATCAAGACATTAGGGTGTGTTTTTAATCATTTTCATTGTAAGAAGAAAGTGAACTTCACAACATCACACTCACACGTAATGAGTTTCAGACTATATTTCTCCCACTTCTCTCAATTCACTCTTTCACCTCATAAAAACAAGTACAACCTCTCAATCCCACTTTCTATTGCTTTTGCCCTCTTGCCAACTCTTTCAATCTTTCTCAAGGTCCCTCATTTTTTTTTTTTTTTGTAATCAGACTCTGTCTAAAGTTTTCTGTGTATCCAAGTATCTCTGTCTTGCTCTCATCTCATTCTCTCAGCCCAGCTTTTGATTATGTGCAGCTCTATCCCTCCCTCTGCTGACTCTCTGGCTTTCTCAATTTAAACGTCCATATCTGCCCCCTCACACCTCTCTCTCAGCCATCTTCTTTGATTACCTGCCGGTATCTTTCTGTCTCTCACTTTGCCTCATCTCTCTTCCTCACTGCCATCTCTTCGTCTAGCCTCTTATTCCTTGCTAGATCTTTTTTTTTAGCTATTAGAGCCCCTCACCGTCATGCAAACTGTGTCAAAACCACTCACAATTAAGTCTATAACCTTGTTTCCGTCCCCTCACACTCCTGTTGCAATTCATTAATTTTTTGATTAATCTATATGCAAGGACTTTTCTCATCTAATATCATACAAGCGCTTTTCATTTGTCCCTTTTCTTTTCTCCCACTGTTGTTGATGTGTTTGTCTAGCAAGTCAGTTATCAGGTGTGTAATGTGGTTAAAAGTATACCAATGTGACAGGAAGTGTCACCATGTCAGTTTCAAATCAACAGATGCCTAACCCACAGGTCCTCTGATAAGGTGGGAAACTAACACGAAACACAAACTGAACGCTGGGGAATTCTTTAAACTCAACTTTAGACCCACTCAGTTCTTTAAAAATGTATTTATAGTATGACAAGCGCAGTGTCACATGTGCTTTTAAAGACGTTACTTTCACCACTTTTATTTTTCCTCTAAAATGCCACTTCTAGGTCACCTCCACAACTCCTCAGGGTGAACTCACATGACACAACAAATATACTTTTAATTCTGGTACCGTCATCCTTGTTCTAATTGGTTCTAATTGGCTCATTGCAAATAACTTTAAAAAGGGAGAATAACTGTGATTTTGAAAGTAATATTTTTTCCAAATGTAACCAATGCTAAGAAGCCACGGACAGAGAGAGACAACTAACTCACTAACTTTGCTGACTGATCACCTACACCACAACTTCAAAGGTGAGCCCTCGGGCCTCTGTCAAGACAACACTAGTGTATAACTGGTTTTCACCTTGGCTGTGTGTGAACACGCATGTTTGCTCGTATTTTAAGAGAGCACTTCTCAGAATGGAAAGTATTTACACATCGAACAACCTAACCGATAACTGTAGAAAATACCCCAGGAGGGGGTCTTAACCGTGATTATGGCTACAACAGCAGCTGTGTACCCATGTTTACAGCACAGGACATCCTCAAGGGTATTAATGCTATTTTACAACCTGCTGCATCTAACAGTTATTGTCATTACTGATTGATTGTTTGGTCTTTTAAATGTCAGAAAATAGTGATCACTGTTTCCCAAAAGGCTACGACAGTCCTTAACCAAAAATATTTACTTTACTATCATAGAAGACTAAATAAACCAGAACATATTCACATTTGAGAAGCTGGAATCAGAGAATTTGGATTTTTTTTTTTCTTAAAAAAATGACTCAAAACTATTAATCAATTATCAAAATAGTTGCCGATTAATTTTCTGTCAATCAACTTATTGAACTGACAAATCGCTGCTGTAGATATTGTTTTCTCACAGTTTGGGAACCACTAGTTTGCAGTATTACAATTCACTTGGCAAATTTTCTGGTTTATAATCGCACATCCTTCTGTTAGACTTGTGACTTATTGCTTTGGAGTTTTAATTTAGATAAACACTTAACAAATATCACACGGCCGTGCCCTATATAAAAGTTATTATTACTTTTTTCAAACTTCCATGCTTTTTTTTTTTTTTTTAAAGTTGTACTGGATGTGCAGTATCTGAGTCAGAACATAACAACTGGGCATGGTCTTCTTGATTGGGTCCCCAAATAAAACATTTCCAATTTCCTTCCAATCAAACATGATTACAGCATCCAGAGGCACCGTCTGGAAAGACTCAGCAAGTTTGTCTCAGTTTAACTGAAAATGTTTTTTTTCCCCTCAAACCACAGTCCAATAACTATCAAAATCTAATTATACTAATTTAATTTCCAAAACAACATTATGAACTAGTCTAGTCTAAACTAAACTACACAAACTAACATCCTTTTAGCTAGCCATGTTTTATGGAAATTAGCTGATTAGTATCTATGACCAATCAGATGCTACAGCTGAAAATACCTGCTTTATAATTACTCATGTCAGGAAGCTCTCTGTGTCTATATTTCCACATACTTTTGAAATAGGCCGACCTAACTGTCGTGTGTATGACTGAAATAAATTGCAGTGGGACGATATTTGAGGTATCGTGTGCCAACAACACAATGACGGATTGGGCAACATTGGAGACAGTTAAAGTAATGCTGATGAGAAAAAAATTATTAAGCAGGAGACAAGTAGACTGAAGGAATGTTTTTAAGAATACCTGAATTATAGATCAATATCTTAACACACACACACACGTTCCTCTACTACTTGAAACGTGTGTGTAAGCTACTGTATGTGTGCACACTTTGTACAACCACACACATATCTAGCTACACACAAACACAGTAAAACCTGCAAAGACACATGCACAGGTCTACTTGTGCCGTTTCCCACAGTCCTCTGTGACCTACATCTTCTTCCGTAACCAGTCAATACAAGACTGAAACGCCTCAAACCGAAAAGCATCAATTCCACATTCTCTTCAGAGAAGGTATTTTACTGGCTGGCTTTTCTATTTCAGAAAAGAGGAACGAAGATGTCATTTAGAGTTTAGCTTTAACCAAATCATTTTGAAGTGTATGTTGTATGATGTTATAATTTTTTTTTTGTACAGTGTCAAATCCATATTGACATTAACTGCTAAACCTGGCAAGAAAAATACCCCAAATAAGAAAATACAGATGTGCCAATGAAGCTGATGTGGCAACTGTTTCAAATGATGATTCCAACTTAAACACAGTGAAATTAGCTGAACTAAACCAAATTATGGGCCATATTTACAATGATGTATCATCTAGCTTGAGCAATTTTCAAGTGTGCGGCAGCTGTTCTTCATACTGTGCAAGAATAAAACAGGAGCCAAAGGCCTCTAACGGGAGGAAATCAAACCCCGAAGTCTCTGTGCTGACTGTGTGCAGACGGCATCAGGAGTTGGTTAAAGAAGACAGGCAACCTGGGCAATTGGCACAACGCTTTAAAAAATACACCAGTATTATCCTTTAACTTTAACTTGTTGAGCTGCGTCAGCATAGAGTCAACCACCCTCTTTGGCAACCTCTGCTGAAACACACACAGCCTCCTTTGAAACGTGTTTCTTTGTATGCGCTCCAAGAAAACAGCATCAACCACACACTGGTCTGCATCTCCTGCTCTGTTCTGTACATAGCTGCTCGACTGCTTGCTTAGAAAGCAAGAAGTCACCACTTAAGTCTGTGCTTCTCTTTCTCTCCCTCTCTTGCACCTTCCCTAGGGAGCCTGTGGCTTTGTGATGGTTGGAATTCCCATAAATGTCCGATATGTACTGGGCGCAGCCAAAACCACCATAAATCACCCGGCGTGATTTGTTGTCTGTTACCACCAGAGCGTCTGGATGGTACTAAGAAAGGTAGGCAGGGAGGGAAGAGATGGACGGAAAACCCACGAAACTGGGAAAGGTTGACGGGGAATAAAACCTGCAGTAGGAGAGATTACCCGCTGAGCCAAACGTTTGCACGCAGACAGACAGATGTACCTTCAGCAGGTCTAAAACACATCCAAGAAATTTACCTGACTCAACCAGAGTTACTTTCAATGTTTTATTATAGATAAAACAGTGCATATGACTGTTTGCTCAGAGACCCAATTGATTATTAATTAAGATCACTTGTGGAAGAAAATTAAACTTTCCACGTCTCTAGGAACTAATTAATTTGACGATTATTGTCTTGATTAATCGATTGACTGTTTAGTCTATAAAATGTCTGTAACAATTAGTGAAAAATGTACATTTTCTTAAGCCAAAGAGAACATCTTTTCATCTTTTGGCCCAAAACCAAAAAGGTAATTAAGTTTTCTAGCACATAGGACAAAGAAAAGTCGCAAATCTAACTAATGAATGTTTTTTGCTAGACAGAAATGACTTACACTCTTAATTGATTATCAAAATGCTCAGTTTTCTATTTCACAATTCTAATTGACTAAAATTCAATTGACAAATCGATGAATCGCTGAATTGTTTCAGCTCTGTGTGTCACCCACTGCTGCTTCAACTGTGAAGCTTACAGTTTGGCATGCTTATACAGGGGAAAAAAAACCAATTCTACGTGATTAAAAACACTTGTGGACAGTATTTACCTGTGCATCAGGAGCACTTGCATTGTGATCATTTAGATCTAAGCAGCACTTCGTCGGTTTTTCATCACATGAAATACTATTTGGTTTTAATGGCTACGCTGAGTGTAGGCTGGTCAATAATCTGAAGTGGACACCAGTAAAGAAAAAACTTCACGTGTCAGTGCAGAGCCAAATTCAACACCAGTCTGACAACATTTGAAAATACACCAACATCAGTTCTATTTGGTGCCAACTTCCAGCCACTTTCCACTTTATACACACAAAAAAAATGCCATTAACTACATCAGTGGTCTCATAGAAACATCCTTGAATTGTTGGAACTTTTTTGGAACAGTTTGAGGAATAAACTCTGCCTTTACCTCTAATGGCAGGTTAATTTCTAACAGGCCTGAGCCGAGCAGACAAAACTTCACATCTGTATCTGGAGGCCACTTCTCGACTCATGTACTCGCAGCAGAACACGTGTCACTAATGCAAACATATCAATAAAACACTAGAGGACGAAGAGGTCTGCAACTACACCCGTGCTCGAAAACACATGTGCACCAGGGTGACGTCAAGCCAGCAGCTCACATCTGGGTTTTGGATGATTATAAATGGAAAAAATACAGACTAAAAATAAAATCCAAGAACTTTTTACAGTCTTAGGTATGTTAAGTTCCTGAGTGGGGTTTTTGCTGTTTATCGACGATCTGGAGAGAGTCTTGCCAACATGTTCTCACACATCAAGGCAAACTGGTGACTCAGTTTTGATTTATTGAGCAATTTCTTGACATGCTTGTTGTTTTAAGGTGTGGGGAGAGGTTTTATTGATTTTTTCTGTGTGTGTTTGTATGGTCAGCTACCTTGGTAAGAGCTACATTACCACTGTTTCAATATTTACAGTCTTTTTATTTAGCCGTGAGCACTGACTGTATATAAATATGGACGTCAGGACGGCTCCCCAAAAGTGAAGCCAAAATATCTCAATCACCCCCCTGGTGGCTGGCTGCAGTATAGATCATAAGTCCTGCCCCCTCCATGTTAGCAGATGGGACATGAGCCAAACTACAAAAAAAAATCAAAGTATACGTCAAATAAACAGATGGTTTCTGTCATTTTTAGGTAGTTCTAATCGCGCTGATGCTTGTTCAAGTGCTCATTTTCCGGCTAAGTTTGTTTTTAATTAGTTATTTGACGATATAAAAAGGGGGTGTGACGTCATGATTGACAGCTGTGACAGCCGCTCTCAATCCTCCGTCAGGCGGGACGGCTGAGGGGGGCGTGTCCCGCCGGTCGTCACCCCGCCGCCCGACTCTACTGCGCAGACTCTGGCTCCGAATGATGTCACACAAGCAAGATGGCAGCTCCCGGAAAGGAGAGATTTTGGCTTCACTATTGCACAGCGGTAAGAAGTGGAGACGTGTCATCCATATTTATATACAGTCAATGGTCATGATTGACAGGCTGAGACAGCTGTAGACTACACCATGGCTTAATTGTACTATTGCATTGAGTGTATTTTCAGTAGTTTTAAACAGTGACTGAAAATAAAAAGACACAGAAAGATGTTAAAACGCTGTCTTATTCTGCCAAAGTTGTGTTTTGGCTGAAGTTTCAGGTGTGTGCTCTTCTGTGGTTTGAAGAGTGGAGGAAGGAAGGGAGGGAACGCTGGCTGTTCCTAGCTTGACACAAGCTGGTTTTTTGATTTCAAGTATTGATTTGTAGCATTTGCACAGTACTCAAGTCCAGAAAAAAAGCATATTTATCTGTTACAAATGACCACCCAGCCCACCCCTAAACATTATGCAGAACTGCAAGGAAGCATTTAATCATCTAAACTTCATCTTCATCTACTGCTAGTTCCAAAAACTGCAAAGGGTTTAGGGACTGTTCAGCATCCATGAAAAGGGAGGCAGTATAAAGAGCCGCTAAAGTTAGAAACTTTATCAAAGTGCTAGCTATCATGGGGTAGATTACAGATCCACTTCACTCATATGACTGTGTCATATAGACTAAACAAGGTTGTTATGGTTCAAGTGTGCACAAAAGCCCTCTATGAAAGGTGTGAAAGAGGCTTTCTAACTACCATGTAGCCACAAACAAACAGAGGATCAGAGCCATAAAAAGGGCCCTTTTCAAAAAGGCGTCATGCAAAGCTGAAGGCTAGCTGGATTTTTGAAACATTTTTTTGTGTTCTGATAGTGCTTGCACTTCAAAACTATTCCCAGCAGCTGAACATGGAAGAGAGTACGGTGCGAGCTATTTTTGGGCAGTGAGCGTAACTAAAGCAATGACAAGCCAGCTGTGTTTCCACAGCTTCATGTTGGGAGGAGGCAGAGGAGGGGAGGACGGGTGAGAAAGCAGCAGTGATTAAATTTAACTGGCCTCATTCAAACTGAAGTTTACACAAATCCTCTCCTGGGCTTAGACATAAGCCCTCAGGTGGGAAGCTGTAACATTATGTTTTGTTTAATAAGACTGTATTTGCAGGTTGCAGGGAAGTAAAAAAAAAAAAAAAAAAAGGTTTTTCCCAAACTTAACCATGTCAAGAACCAAAAACCTGCTAGCCAGTTCTTGTCTTGAAGCCTTGTTCACAGGTTTACTTATGCAAAAAAAAGATAAAATGACCTTTAAAGGACGAGTCCACAAGCCTCCTTCTGTGCAACAATGTATTTAAAAGTGTATCTGAAGCTAATATGAAGCTTCACTCGTCCAAATTAGTCAAATCAAGTAGATCTCTTTCAATGTTACAGTCTTTTTATTGCCAAAGTCCCTCTTTTTGTTACTATACTTCCACCGCAGCTCAACAAGGAAACACTGTCCGAGGAAACACAAAGAGGGAATTTCATGCTAAAGGCTGTAAATGTGATATCCACTTGATATGACTAACTCAGACTGCTGAAGCCTCATATCAGCTTCTGATTAACTTTTAAATGCAATTTTGCACAAAATGACTGTGTGGACACACTGTGTTTTGGCCCCCATCACTTACATTGAAAGCGCATTTGAAGGGGATCTTTTAATAGCCGGTATGAACAGTGTTCATTTGAGCACCTGACTGTTGTTTTAAGACAGACTTGAAAATTTGTGAACCCCTCCTTTAAAGTCTCAAACATTGTGACAGCCTCTCAAGGGCCCAGTACAGTCCCTGTACTCCAGTTTGGGTAGAAACAAAAGCATACAGGACAAAATGCTGATACATTTTGTCTTTTCATGCTCTTACTAGGGCTGAGCAATATATCGATATATCGTGATATGAGAGTAGATATCTTCTTAAATTTTGGATGTCGTAATATCTTGATATGACATAAGTTTTCCTGGTTTTAAAGGCTGCTTTACAGTAAAGTGATGTAATTTCCTGACTGTTCTATTATTTGCATTTACCCACTTAATCATTATATCCACATTACTGATGATAATTTATCAGAAATGTCATTGTGTAAATCTTTTGTGAAAGCACCAATAACCATCCCTACAATATTGTCGCAATATCGATATCGAGGTATTTGGTCGAAAATATCATGATATTTGATTTTGTCCATGTCGCCCAGCCCTGCCTCTCACTTTGTCTTACTAACTGTAGGTTTTTCCATTTAAGATTTGAGTGTTACTACAGCTCACAAACTGCTCTAGTAAGCACAAAGGTCAGTTACCGAACTGTCATTTGAAAACTATCCCAAAGACTAGCTAGCTAAATGTGTTACAAACTGTCAGGGACGTCATGCGCGGCGTGCACAAATTAGCTTGTGACTGTATTCTAAAGTCATTTAGCCAAGTTGTCCAAAAGCAACTTTTTGTGACTCATTTAACTCGACTGAGTTAAGTTTTCCTGCTGCGAGGTAAAGCAGCCTTTTGATTTTAGCTAACTTAACATTTGCCAGGCGATGCTAATTAAAGAAACGTTCGTTTTGTTTACCTCTGCTGTCCGCAGCGAGGGCGGTTTCTTCAAAGCCTGTTTGAAAGAAGTTTCCATGGCTCCGGTCATTTTCATAACTTCGGCTCAAAATCCTGCTCAGGGCTTTTACTTCCTCGTTAGGTAGTGTCACTTTCACGTCTCCTAGCTGCTGTTTAAGCCGACCCGGGCTGAACAAACTCACATCCCCGTGGATCTTGTCCTCGCCGAGCCGAGCCGAGCATGGATGGGGTCAAGCTACGTTTTTTTTTTTTTTTTTTTTTTTTTACTCCAGACGGACCGGGGAGCTCCTTCGCTCTCCAGGAGAGAGAGAAAAAACTTCACTTTCAACTACTGCGCGTCCGAAAAAGAGTAGATATCACTTAAGTGTGACAGAAAGTTACATCTTTGGGACCTGTTGTCTTGAATTCTGTACATCTTTGGCAGAGGAAATATCCAGCTCGGTAGCTACCGTCAGTCAGATCCAGGAGTTCAGATTTAGATCCCTCCTCTCCTAGATGTGAGTGTGGAGAGTTGACGACATCTGTCCGCCTGGACGGTAGCTGCGTTCAATACAGTCGGAAATAACAGCATCTCTCACAGGAACGACTCAAGTGGTAGCTAAATACTGGGCAACAGTGCTGGAAATATAACAAAAAGTACCAGTGGTGGAAAAAGATGGATCCTTTACTTAAAGATCCCCTCCAGACATGTTTTAAGATGTATATAAAATACTCTTGTTGTCTTGTTAAAATTCTTAAAAGCATACTATGCAGGATTTTCCTAAAAAAAACAACAACAATGCATAGGCAATAACAATGCAAAGTAATTCCTCTCAATCATCATTTATGACCCACTAGAAGTGTGTGGCAGTGTATGTGTCTACAGAGACCCTGCCCTCTGCCTGTATTTTCTTATTATTTTGCTGTGTTCGGGACGTTTCTGGGCGTCAACCTTTTTGGGCAATGGGTGCCCCCAGCCAATAACAGCATGCAGGGTGTGAGGTGGGGAATCAGAAAAATAGCGTTTTATTTATCTGGTTCACTGCTTTGTTTTTGCTACCGCTGCTCCCTCTCCCTCTCTGTCTTTCTGCTCTCAGCTCGCTCTGGTGTTCAGTGAGCACAGAGAAACATTCCACTTTCAGCAGGTGAATGTGAAAATATCTTCGAGTGTCAAACTCTGCACATACATCATTCTGTACAGTGAAACTCAAACACTGAATTGTAGGTTAAAAAAACATTTTTGAGTGGAGGGGGACTTTAAGTAGGATTTTTCATGCTTTTACATTGCTGTATTGGTACTTTCACTTAAGTAAAAGATCTGAATATTTCTTCCACCACTGTGCTTTTTACTCCTCTACATTTATTTGCCACTTATAGTTACTAGTTACTTTTCAGATTAAGATTTTACATAAAATATTTTAATATTCTAACTGTTGTTTAAATTGTCTGCTCTTTTTCTTTTTTTTTTAAATGTGTTATGTGCTTTGAGCTGCATTAGTGTGTGAAATGTGCTACATAAATTAAGTATATTATCATTATAAAAACATAGGATGCACTTATATAATATGATGCAGCACTATTACTATTAATCTACCAAAAGTATTCAAAAGTGGCTCCACACTGGTGAACTACAACATTAAAATGCTCTTACCTGTATTTTTAGTGATAAAAATAACCAATACAATATACTATGATAATATCACACTCTAAATACTCTTTAAATTCTGAACTTTTACTTGTAAGGCAGGTTTTTTTAGACTACAGTATTTCTACTTTTACTTAAGTAAAAGTTCTGAATACTTCCTCCACAACGGCTGGTTTATGTTTCCACCCAAATGTTTTCTGCAAATTATGAAAAACGGTAAAGATGTCTTATCATTGCAGGCAAACTTTTTTTAACCAGCTTGATAGCCTCTATTTTGTTACACAATCACTCAGGAATACGAGTTTCTAAAAGGGTCTTAAACGCAGCACAGATCCTCCCTGAGTCTGTCCACAGACTCCTGACTTCTGATTGCCACTATAGACGATTGCTACTCAAAATGCATTATAATCACATTACTTCAGTGCATTTAAAAACAACAGCTCACACAGGACACCCACGTCTTCTGCTTCAGTAGGAAATCAAACGTCACGACCTCCTTTTGACTTTATTTTACAGTTAGTTGTACAGTACGTGCAGAGTAAACTGCAAAACACGTACACAAGCGTTTTCTGATGTCATCTGTGCCTCTGACTGCATCTGAAAATAGCTATTCACGTGAAGAAAGTGAAACTGCAGTGATGTTTTCACTGACAGGAGACACATTCATATCTGCTGCCAGTGTATTTGCTTTCAACCGGGACACTCCTTCCTTTATTGCATAACTGCGGTGTGTGTGCTCGTTTCGTTTTACCTCCTGTGCCGCGGGGAGGGTGGGGCGGAGTCGAGTCACAGCCAGTTTCAGGGTGGCAAATACAAAGGTAGGTAAAATGTGTGATCCAGATGGTGACCACTAGAAGTCAAAAAGCACCACCAATCTAAACAAAAGTGCTATTCTTGCATTTAGTTTGCACTGATTTATATCTACTTTATAGTCTGTTTAAAAATGAGGGAACTTTATAGCAACGGATACATTTTAGTGGCTAAATTATTCTGCAAATAAAACGTGTTCATATTTTTTTGAGGGAAAGAAAAAAAAATAGCACTCATACAGTCTTTGAGTGTTTATTCAGCGTTTGTGATTAAAGAGAGAAACCACAGCTGCTAATCTCAGATGTGAAGAGAGAAAAATCTGGAGTCGGGCCTGTGGTTTCACAGAACGCTTCTTTGCAGCATTGCTTTAGTACAATGTCTTCTAAACAAGGGCAAACCAGACTATGTAGTAATATCCTCTGTACAGTCACTCTGGGTAATACCACTGTGTGTACACTGTGTCAGTACAGGACCACCATGGGATTTTTTTCTCTCTCTCCTGATGAATTCCTGGATCTGAATTATAGCTCTTGGATCTCTGGTTTTCAGTTTTGGGGGAAAATTTTTTATATTCACACATCCAATATTTAACTTTTCCAGGAATCCCCCCCCCCCCCGTTCCCTTTGATTCTGTGACAGACAACATTCACAGAGACACATAAATTCTCAACATCGGCATCTTTATTGCACAACATTCCCATAAAATTGGGATAAAAATAATCTGAGGAGACAATTCTTAAAAGACATTCTGTACAAATACATGGAAATAAACTTTGAGTATGTACAGTTTACATGAACTGTTACACATACCATGGGCAACTAAATAATTTACTCATATACAAAGAGGGAAAAGCAGATATAAATTCATACCTTTTAAACATAATGGTGGGGATGTACAAAATATAGGCTGATAAAGCGGAGCATCTTCAATACAGTAACAAGCATGTATATATCAATTTTACCAGCAAAATGAGCTCTCCAGAAGCCTGTGATGCATTCATGCCCCATTAAGACTTGGGTTATATTCAGGGTGCGATTTGAGTTTATAGAAAGAAACAAACACTGTCCAGTTCTCAGGGTAACACTGCCAGTTATTCCTGCTTTTTTTTTTTGGGATATAAGCCATTCTCAGCGTACAGGTTAACATACTGTGTACCTAAAGCCCACCACCCAATATGCTCTGTTACAGTGTGTGAGAGGCCTGAGCCACATTCCAATCTTTAAGTAAGATCTGTACAAATTTGGGATTTGTCACAAAATGGTTTCAAAAAAGTGACTCAGTAAAAACCACTCAGGAGAAATTTGCTTTATAAAACATGTTTGACAAACTTCGCTCTGCCTGCAATTCCCTTGCCACTGAGGTAAATTTGTTGGGCTAAAAACACAGTACAGCGGTAGAGTACTGTATGGATATGCTTACTGTATCTCTTTGCGTTTGACATGGTTTTTTATAAAATAACAGGAGTCACCCATTAGGGTTATTTTGTCTGTGCTTAAACTCATGACAAAACAAGAAATAATGGGAGTAATGAAATAATGTCCCATTGGCCCCACTCGCCCAGGAAAGAATCTAAAAGCAGAAGCTGTGAAAACAACTCATCCTCCCTTTTTTTTTTTTTTTTTACCCTTAGCAAATCGCACCCTGGTTATATGGCATAACAACCAAAATTATCTGTCAATGTAATGGAAAATCAAAAAGAAAGAAAAAAAAGTGTGCTACTACAGTTTTGTGTTTTGCATTTTGTGTGTTATTCGTGAATATAACTGTCATAGAAACGTGTTTGAAAATAGTGTTAACTGATACATATTTGAATCCATTATAAGGCCTACTGTGTTCCTATACTCCTCTCTTTGCAGCAAACATCGACGCCGTAAACATCGTACAAAGGTGGCGAAGCTATAAAAGTGTGAAAATATTTCAGCATTTTGGTTTTAAAATATACGTAGATGATGCATGTTTTAGCTTTTCCACAGTAGACAGGGACCCTTCTCAAATCACATTCTGAAGCAAAAATATGTCGTCGTTTTTCTTTTTGTTTTTTTTTTTGTTTTTTTTTAAATGTAACGATCATCCTAAGGAATCAAACAGCCTTCCCTTTTTTTCAAAGAACACAGCATAGAGTCTGCACACAGTTGACGCTGACATTCCTCTGATTAAAATAGCTTAAAAAGTATACCTCAGGGTTTTCTATGGGGCTCCTGTAAATGTGTCATCCACTGCCCATATGAAGATCTGAGGTAGTGCTGTACCTATGATAAGAATGTCAAAGCCACTTTTAGCCATTTCAAAACCAGTTTGTAGAACTAAAAATCACGGTGTGCATCGATTACCCCCACATGGCCAAAAAAAATGGCTTTTAAGTCAGGTCTGCATTGCAATTTGACAAAAAAAAAATAAAATTTGTCATTGAGATATCTCAGGGAAATTTGGCTTGTAAACAAATACATGAAGATAAATGAAATAACATAATTGGCATGAGATTGATAATGTTATCAATGATATTTACCTCAAAATAAAGTTTAAAAATGTCCATCCATTCCTTTTAAAGATGTAGTCCGTCACCTCGTACAACTGGGTTTAAGATTGTACAGAAAAACAAAAAACAAAGCAGTAGAAGAAACAAAATCCATTGTTATTATACTGTAGATATTTTAAAGTTTCATTCCCAACTGGAAAAATTAATAAAGTCTTTGGCTTTTGTGTCCAAAAAAAGAGTTCTGTATTAAAAGAAACATTCAAACAAGAGGAGAAGGTCATTTCAGGGATGCTTCAGTCATCCGCAGAACCTCACTCTATCTGTGGACTGTGGTCTTTAGCTCCCCCCTGTGGTGCAACATCAGAATTGCACCAAATTCAGCAGCAGTGGTAGTGAGGGGGAGGGGGGGGGGGGGGGGGCTCTGGCTGTGGCCGTGGTCCATAAAGATGTTCACTGCTCATGCGCACGCTCTGGGCAAAGTCTGCACTCAGCCCAGTGGTCAGGAAACCATGTCGGGGGTCAGCTGCAGAGCATGGACGGGCGTTTTTGAGGCCAGAGTGGCACCACCCAGGTCTGACTGGTTTTACGACCTTGGTGCCATTGCAGTTTCACAGTAGGATCTGGGCCACGTAGGGGGAGTGAGTGCTGGCCACTGCAGCCAACAGGGGAAGGTCGCTGGACTCAATTCTGCAAAAAGCCAAGATCAAGATCTACTGTGAGTGCCCAACTTAAAAAAAAAAAGAAAGCAGAACATTTCAACACCACTTTTGTCCATAAACCTTAATGCTATGGCTTTACTTTACACTGAATGCCACCTTTGTTTTACACTTTAAAAAACATAATGTGTGACATTTTTCTTTTGCAGCAGAAATGCAGCTACAGATCTGACTGACTGGTTTACAGACCAGCCTGACAAGTTTATGGAAGTTTTAAGTCTGCACCTTTTTGCACTTCTTTTTACATTGAACTCATCAAATTATAGCTAAAGCTATTTCCTTTGCGTGGCACAAGAATTTACACACAACACTAAATTTTATATATAATTTCAGCTCCAGAATAACTCTACTTGGTCCTACTCACGTGGCCTCATTTCACTGAGTAATGAAATCAACCTTTTGAAAGTGTTGCAGCATCTGTGAGTTTAGAATAATGGTTAATAAAGGTTGCTTACCCTAAGACCATGCCCAATTCTTTCACATGGACTCTTGTCTGGCCCTTCAAATACTCAGCAAGCATCTTACTCTTGAAGTAGATTTCCTGCAGGCGGTCCTCAAGGTGCATTATACACTAAGGAGGGGAGGAGAGAGACAGAAGGAAGGTTGGTAAAGCACAACAATCAAAGTAGTGATTCCTGTAATATTAAGTTACTTTAAAATGTAACAGACTAGCGTTTTTACTACAAAAAAGTATAAAACCTATTTCACTTCTTTTACAAACATTACAGAAAGGTGTTACATACAAAGTTGGGTGAGAGGTTGAGTTTGTAGAGCTGGTGGGTGGACTGCAATAAACTGGAAACAAGACTGGACACCAGGACTTCCTTCCCTAGCTTGTTGACGTCTGTGGCTCGTCTCTGACTGCTGGCCACCTGCACTGTCCACTTGTCTGTGTCTGCTATAATGCAGACGGCCTCGGCTATAGGCTCATCCAATACTGGATGCTGCAGAGAACAAGAACAATTTAAAACAATGAAACACATAAAAAAACATGGCATTGCATGTCTCAAACCTCTAAATAATAGTAAAAGACAGAACCTTATAAGGGGTAATAAGGCAATTATTTAAAATAAATATATTATATAAAAAAAGGAAAATGTAGGAATAGGTTCAAACACAGTCCATTACCTGAACAGCATGGGTTAAATCAGCCATGAGGCTCTGCCGTAGCTTCTCGTCACTGGGCATCCCATGCAGTACAAAGTCTGGCACGTAGGTGGGGCAGTAGCCTCCAAACAGAGACCGGCCAAAATTGGCAATGCTTGGCTTAGAGTAGTTCTCCACCAGCTTTGACCTGTGAGTCAAACATATGACATAAGACATTTGTATTTTTGTTCTCAAAATGATGACGATAAATTGTTACTGTCACTTATTCCCTGTCATTACTGTAAATACTGGTTACAAGCAATATACAGTATGCTGAATTGCAGCTCATACCAGTGCAGCTCACCGTTTGTGTACATGTCTGCGAGGTAGTGCATCTGTGAATGACTGTAAGCATCCTTTACTCACCCTGGGAAGGGCACCATCACTTCCTCCTGCCAGTCCTCTGTCTCCTCACTCTCACTGTCCCCCAGCGCGCTGTCTGAGCTCTCATTGCGTGGTATCTCCCAATCATTGACAGGCATCACCTTGCGCTTTTGGTCCTCTTTGCTGTTGCTGCTTCCATCCTGGGGAACGGGGACTGACAACACGAGGCCCTTATCCTGCTCAGCAGAACAGCCCCGGCAGCAGCAGGTGTCAGCAGAGTCTGTAGACCCACACCTGCACCTCCTCTGGACATCCAACAAAGTGTCTCCCTTCCTGCTGGACCCTACATCTCCACTGCCAGAACCTAAACAGAGACCCAAACTCTGACCCCTAACTGCACCCTGAAAGCTGTGACTCCCCAAGTCACCAGGTTGGGGGACTCCTGAGGGGTCCAGCAAGTCTTTGTGCATACTGTCCATGGTGCTGGCCTCCTGTTGTTTGGCCAGATTGTCTATAGTTCTAGTCTCCACAGGGTTCTCCAGGCTGAAACACTTATCAAAATCAATTAAATCCATACAGTTTGGGCTCAACTGGGACATCTTACTGGGCACCCGCTGCAGGACTGGAACCGCCCTGGTCTGTTTGGTTTGGTCCTCTGATGCGCTGGTGTTGCTGGTCTTTGAATCTGCCCCTCTCAGCAGCTGCTGTTGATAATGTTGCCCTTGATGCTGTTGTTGCTGATGCAGCAGCTGCTGCTGGTGAAGCAGATATTTATCCTTGAGGTGTTTCTTGTGCTTTTTGAACTCCTCCTCCACCTTCCGTCTGCGGCTCTCTGTGTCCGACTCAGGAGACATGGAGTCTCCGATGAGGAAAGTGACTTTTGTTGCTGGCTCTTCCTCCTCTGCTAGACTCAAAGCCATGGGCCCTGTCATGGCATTTCCTGGTATCCCGGGTACTGGCACTGCAGCAGCCAGGTTCTTATCTGGGGGCTTCTTCTCTAGAGGGATCCCTAAAGGCCGAGTAGCAAGCACTTTGGTGGGCTGGTTCCCCATCCCTGCATCCATCCCAATTTCTACCCCTGAGGTTTTACCCTCTGTGGTGATAGAAGCTGGGGATGGACCTGATGCAAGGCTTGAAGATATGGATGGGACAATAAGTTTCAGGTCACCCTTGGCATTTACATCCAGCCCACAGACGTGCTCTCTGGGGGAGGCCGAGCCAACATGCAACACCGTCTCCAGTCGGGCCTCTGTGGCCGGCGGGCCGCTAGACTCCCTGCACAGCTCTGCAGGTTCAGCTGCTTCTGCAGTTCTGATAACAGGACTGGTGCCCTGGCTGTGTCCCGTGTGAAGCACACTGCTCCTGGACCCTTGACTCTCGCTGCTGTCTTCCTCGTCTTCCTCATCCTCCTCATCTTCCTCCTTGGGTGTTTCCCCGGCGCCATGCTCCATATCGGCGTCTGTGTATGTGCTGCTCTGGAGGCTGTTGTCTGAAGGGTAGCTGCTGTCATCTGCCTCAGTCTGCTGTCCGTGAGCCCCTTGGGACAGGTAGTCCCCGCTGGGTTTATGGACGGTAACTAGGACATAGTCTGACTCCTCCACCTCTCCTTTCCTCAGGGAGGTGGTGATGAGGGAACCGGGCATGACGATGGCCTCATCCTCAGCGCTGTCCAGCATGTGAGTCTCCAGCAGCTCAGAGCAGCGAATGAAGTAGGTGAGGACATACAGGAGTCTCTGGACCAGCTCCTGTCTGCGACCGACCACCACTGTCCTCGACAGCCGCACCGGCGAACCAATGGCCCCGTACAAGTCACCTACACACAGTGACAAAAAGCATTAGCATCACTGACCAGGTATTCTGTGATGAAGTACAAAACAGTGGTGATTATACAATAAGATCTGGAAATAAAACTGATACTATTCATATTTTAATGGTTTGCTCAGTTGGGTGAGAAATAAACAGAGATGTGAGAGAGAGATACACATTACAAATTATCCAATTATATATAATATTATATATAATTAATATGCCCAATCCCTATTTATGAAGACTATAACATCTGTACAAATTTTTAACAATACCATTTATCTTTTAAAAAAATCTTTTCTTTACTTTTTCTAAATCTTTAATCAGCAAATCAATCCTCTGCTCTGCAGTTCTCAGCTGTGAACACTAGGTGTCACCATTACCTCACTCTCTGAATATTTCCCATGTCACTTGAGGTGAAAGGCTGACAGCTCAGCATATTCTTAAAATGTCTATGTATTTATAGCATATATATATACTTACTATGCACACCTATAAATCAACAGCTATTAATACAACAGGAAACTATTTTCAAAGACGTGTATCCGTGGATGTCCACTAATGCAACGTGCTCCACTGTAAGACGATGTGATGTTTCCACTTCTCATCAAGCAGGGATATACTTAGATAGGTTAACAGTATAGATGAGGGGTAAAAAAAGTATCCAATTGACATCCTGTTTTCATGTTACATCTGCAGTATCATTATTATTTTATTCCAGATTTGAAAAACAAAATTGAAATCTTATCTGAAATCTATTTTTTTGTGTGAAATGCTGCTACAGAGATGATTTGAACTTGGCTTGAACTGCACCCATGACACTGATACACAGTTGCATGTAGAAAAGATAGCCAAGTCCCAACTTGTCTTCATGCTGTAATGATTAACAATGGCATGCTGCAACTTCAGCCAAGGTGAAGACCAAACACAAGTGTTTTATTTTACTCCCCAGCCACCCAAGTGCTTTGATAGAATATAAAGGTGCGTCCAACTCACTCTGTGTGTTTCTGTGTGTTTGTGTTTGACCATCTCACCTAGCTGTGCCCAGAGTGGGTTGTAGGGGTGCGTCTTCGCCAGCATGTCGACGCTCTGGGAGGAGTGTTTCTCGAGGAAGATCTTGATTGGGGGCTGCCCATTGGGCATAACAGTGGGCACCCAGGCCAGATGATTGGTCAGGATGGCCGTCAATAACGCAGGGAGGAATCTGGAATATCAGATAAAGGTTGATCAGCAGGAAGTAGAGGAGAATCCCAAAATGTACTTCCTAGCTTGTGGGGTTTTATCAGAAATTAGTGGTTTATTTCCCAGTTTCCCTCCTGACCTTTTTATGTAACGTCAGATGTACAGAAAAAACTTTGGTTAGACGCTTTTGGCTTGACTGGTCACTACGTACACACATCCACTGTTTTCTAATACACACATACATAGATTTATATGGAGAGAGACAGACACACACACACACACACACACACACACACACACACACACACACACACACACACACACACATTCTATCAGCATTATTCACTTCTCAGTCCTAACCACAAACGTCTACTTCCCTTCCTGTCCCATGACTCAACACTGTCATGGTGGTCAAGTTCAATCACGTGCTAGAACACAGTTGTGACTGCGGCAGTCATCAAAACCAGCAGTCATGGGAATACTGACTGGATGCCTCAGAAAAGACATGATGTGATACAGTAACACCAATGGTTGCCAGGGAGACACAATACTTCATTTGAGTTGTTCATCACGTAGACGTAGTTGGTAGTCATTCTAACCAGCAGTGGTTAGGATGGCCATAGTGACTTAAACTAAGAAGTCGTGCTGATAAAGACAGGCACAGTTTATATTCATGGTCAACATTTAGAGAGGGAACAGAGATTTAGAGAAGAAGAAAAAGGTCTGCAGATATTCAGGTCTGGTAGGGATGTTTTAACAGATACACAATTCCTCAGAGTTTTCCTCATTCCTCGTCATTAAAAAAAAATGTGTGGGCTGTATTGTGATGTCTTCTTACATTTTCTGTTTTGCATATTTTAATTTCCACTCTTTTGACTATAAACATGGTGGGTATCGTCACCTACATTAAAACAGATATCCTATTTTTTCTAAACAAAAACCTGTTGCTGGTTCCATAAAAACAATGAACACTATTGCCATAATAATTTGTTTATGTCATCTATTAAGCAAAAATGCCAAATATTGTCTAGTGCCAGATTCTTAAACATGAGCCTCTCTTGGTATTTTGGTCATGAACTGTTGTTCAGAGAAAATAGGTATTTTGAAGATGTCACTTTGAGCTCTGAGAACTTGTATTGGACATATACTAATCAGTTAATCAAAGATTGTCCATTTTAATTAATTATCAGATTAATCAGTAATGAAAATACTCTTATTTTTTACAGTATTTACAAGGAGCATGGAAGCTTCCAACATGCAGAAGCTGGATATAGGCCTCCTCTCTACTGTGTCAATCAGTGATCAATATTAAAGAAACACATATCTTTATAAAAATGTTGGCAATTATTACTGCCAACGTAATAATTCAGTTCAGTGTACTGAGTGCTACTTAAATTAACTCTGCTGAATACGAGTACTATGTTCAATAAAGGCCTTGCTACCAATTCATATATGCACAATTAGCAGTGGTTTGACATGGCTTTGTAACAGCAACAATAAGCAATTAGAGACTGGCAGGGAGCTTCTCATTCACAGCTCCCTCTGAGGCAGACAAATAAATGCAAAGAGGGTGAAACATGCACAGTGTGCGAGTGTGTTTAAGTGTAAGAAAGGGAGAGATGCTGGAGAGAGAATGAATAGTGTGTGTGTGAATCTGCATGTGTTTCTCGGTTGATAAGCTTGTCCAGGAAGTACGAGCCAACAAAAGATGTGGAAAGACTATCAGCATGTGTAACATTTGTTAATGTCTGAGTACTAATGTCTTTCCTTCTCTGTATCGGTGAGCTTTCTTCATTCCTGTCTTCTTTCTTAAAGGGGAAACACATCAAAGTATGTTTACAGGTCTTGGGGAGTACTACTGCATGTATTAAAAAAGCTGGGTGTGAGGAGTTAGATAGAAGTGAGGTTGGTTGGTTTGCTGTGGCTATACACCTGCTGAAAACCACTGTCTGATATGATCAACGTGTTTGTGTTTGAGATGAAACTTCTTAAACTCGTGTGACATTGAAATTCAGTGACAGAACAGGTGTGAGTACAAGCAGACACTCAACTGGTTCTTGGAGGCCTGCTCCATCAGCAGGGAGAGCTCCCTCATGAATTGACCGCAGAGCTGGTTCTTCTCCGACGCTCCGGACATCATAGTCAACCAGACGGGTTCGGCCACCCGGGGCATGGTGTAGAGATCGCAGATGGTATTCCTGGAGATGAGGTACGGCGAGGGAGGGATGAAAGAGGGAGAGAGGGCATGGAGAGAGCAAATGAAAGGGAAGGAGGGAAAGGAGAGGAAAACAGACAGAGAGAGCACAAATACGTTATTGTCTCTCGGGGTAAACAAAAGAGATCTCAGTTCACAGAGCTTCGCTGTCTGCACTGAGGCCATGGGAGATCCTGGTTGTGTGCGTGCTTGTAACAGTTCGACGTACTTGCGCGCACACAAACACACCCACAACTCTGTCTCTTGCTCTGTACAATGTGTGTGTGCTTGTGTGTATATATTTCTGTATGTGGCTCAGTTGGGGCATTTGTCCATTGAGAAGGACTGGAGTTTCCATGGGACGTGGGGTGTGTTGGTGAGCATGTCTCGGCTGGTGGCCAAGCTTTGACACAGGGGCAGAGGGGAATCTCTGCAGCCTCAGGAATGTGAAGAATGAGGCGTTTTTAATTAGAGTTGAAATATGGACTGCAGCTGAGGCATTCTGACTTAAAATCTGGGTTTGAAAATGCAAAACTGTACAGATGACCAAAAAAAAGGAAGTGCCAGTTTTTATTAGAGGATGAGTAGTTTCAGACTATTAACTGCTTACTATAATTCTGGACACAGTTCCTTTCAAACATATAAACTGAATCCATAATAACTGTCATCTTCAGCAAACACAGCTAATACAAAAGTGAAGAGGAATAAATTGTTTCCTGTTGCCTTATCCAGCTGCTATCACCCCAAGTGATCTGTCACAAGACTTTGCAGGTCCTACTGATAAAGAATAAAAAAAAAACCCTGTGCTGTTTTCCAAGCTTGATTTAGTCTTACTGGAAACTGCAGGAGATTTCAGGTTGTAAACAAGGTTAATTCTGCAGTAAACTCTCAACAGTGTAAAGCAGTGAAAGGGGAGATGCCAACAGGATGCATGCTGAGGAAACACAGGTGTCACGCAGAGAAAGTGACCTTTATAACAACTCCAAAATTTTAGTATCAACCAATTTTTAGTTGATGTATTTCTAAAAACAACAACAACAACAAAAAAAGTATTTGCAAAGTATCAACTGGGTATGTTGCAGTTGCTAAGCTGTTTAGTGTTGTAATCCTAAACCTGTCCTCTCAAGATTAATATTAACAGTGTGACAGTCAGGAGGAGTTTGTTGTGGATGTGTTTAAGGTTTCCTATTCACAGAAAGTTCTGTGATTGACTGTCTTCCAAAAACAAATACATAGTTTTTTCTTAAAAAAAAAAAAGCAAAATGTTCTTTATGACATCATTTTGATTAAAATTTTAATTTTAAAGGTTGGGCGGTGGTTAAAAAAAAAAAACTGGCATTGCCTTGTTTTTTCTCTCCAAGAAGTGATCCATTCAATAAGAACAAGCCTTTACAAAAGCAACAGTGCATATGAACAAATTCAAATTATCTGCATTAGATAATCTGAGCTTGACTGACAAGAATTAATTAATCATATTATCAAAAACAGTACTGAGTGGCCATAGCAGCGTACAGCTGGGTAAACCAGAATGGACTTGACGTCACTTGTAACTCAACACACGCAAAACATGTCTCCGACTCCCTTTACATCTTGTTGTCAGCAGAGCAGCAGAGATGATCTGTCATTTGGGCTGCAGCATCAAATAACCTAATAATGCTTTATTCATTCCTGTGTTATAAACGGGTTGACTTATCCGTGGCCTTTTTAAGCCCCACTTGACCCCGCTGTGTCTGGTGTGCATTCATCTACGGAAAACCCCCAGTGGGCAGAGGTCTGAGGCCGAGCCAGCGCTAGATGAGCAGGGGATCTAGTCTCGGCCTCGCTGCAGCAGCTGTTCAGGTGAACTTTAAAGAGCGCGGCTGTGATGTGAAATAAACTGTGTCAGGCTGATGTGACAGATTTAAATTACCTCACTATGGAGGGCACAAATTCAAACATTTCTGACATCATCAATGGCTTTTGGCTTCACTATGTGCTTTCATGAGACAATTCAAAGACAATTGCCCCATTATGGCTGCACAGTTATGGTCAATGAAATATTGTGATTCCTATTACTATTATTAATGGTCTCAATTTGGGGTAAACTGCATTTTTTGCATCTTTGGCTTTCAAAGAGACATTTTATTTATATACTATTATCAGTGTTAATATCTATCAGTATTTCTGATTTATCACTATTAGTCAGATGTTGCATGGGCATGAATGCTGCATTAACAACTTTGAAGAAATTACCAGGCTGTAGAATGCAATTTCTGTTGGCTTGCCATTTGGTGCTTCTTTTATCTGAGGTGCTTCAGAGAGGGATAAGTGCACTTTTTTTTTTCTATGTACTGTACTTGCGTAAAAGTAGAAATTAGACTCTTAACCCCAGTGTGTTAAGTGTTTTGCTTTGCTCAGTACTCCTGCTTGTACTCTAACTGCAAACCCCAACATAAAACCCAATATAGGCTGGTGTGACTTTCATGTACACATGCCTCTGCTAAGTGCGCAGCTTATCTTTGCCAGCATGTGTGGTTATGTGTGTGTGCCTGCCCTCCAATTACGTCAAAGCAGACTCAACGTCAAGGAAAGGCAATTCTTCCAGTTTCCTTCTGTAATGTTCCATGAAGTCAAAACCCCTTAATGGCAAAGGTGGCTACATTTATATTTAGCTGCTGTCTGAAGGTGAGATTTTACAGATATTTTTTTTGTCCCGGGCAATAGCTTTTCCCCTGCTGGCACTTGGATAGTATTTACTATTCTGGTGCTCGTGGCCAGTGTATGGAGGTAGATAGGGTTGCTACTCAGGAGGCTTGGGTTGCTGTGGCCAGCTGCCAACAGGCATATGACTGCAGCCGTGAGGGGACCTCTGACAGGGAACTGCCCGCCAGTGTGTGTGTGGCAAGTGAAAGTAATGGTGGAGACAGGCATGCATGTGTGCACACACATAAAATACATTTGTGTGTTTTATGAGTACCAAACACTCATACAGTACTGACAAGCATGTCTCACCCATACGCCCATGCACACAGACACCTAATCAGTAGAAATGTACAGTCATATTTCATATTTCATGACATCACAAATAAAGATTTAATCATTTTTGGAACTTGTATTTATAAAAAACCTAAATAAAGCATCATCTTTATACGCAGCGGCTGTGCTGCAGAATTGAGAAGCAACTGGTAGCTTCTAAAACCGTTAAATAAGCTTCCCCAAACACAACCAAAGCCCTAAAGCAATAACTTCCAGCATGCACTGCAGTTATAATGCAACATTTAGAGTTTGCTCAAGACAGGTGGGAAACAGTGTGTTCCTCCTTTCTTTTACCCTTTATATTTCAACACTTCTTACTGGGCTTAGTATGCATATAATTCATCATTTTTAATAATTAATAAATTTAAAGGAACAAAAATTGAACATATGAGGAGGAAGAGAGACTATTTTATCCTTACACATGAACCACGGTGCATATTCATTAATTACTGATTGTTGATGAATAACTGGAGCAGAATCACTTCACCTCTGTTACCTTCAGATCCCACAAATTCACCTTTTTAGACACTACACTAATTAAAGACACTAAGTATGTGATGCACTAAAGGCAAAAAGTTTACCATGTTTGAGTTTATGTCATGTTTGGATAAACAGCACATCTTTTTATGAGTTTTTTTCTGTGTCATAGTGAATGAATGTCAGTTGTTGCCCCCACCTGAAGTCATTGAGACTGTCCACCATTCGGCTGTAAGCCAAGGCCCTCTGGCTGGCATCAGCTGACCGCCGACTCATCTTCATGGCCTTGGGAATGACACAACACACATGCGCTTTTAGGTATTTGGCACTGAAGCTGAGGAACAAAGTTATGAAAGGTGGAGCAAGGAATACGAGGGAGACGAGGGTTGGGGGATGGAAGGTAAAATTGGAAGTATTCCAGGGCTCTGACGTAGACACCAGTAAAAAGATATACAAGGTATGACCATTGACCGGTCAATCTGACAATAATTATGCTCATTACAACGGTAAAGGGTGTAGGGTTTGCCTTTGGGTTCTATTCATATCTCACTGCTAAATAGATTTCTGTGACAGGCTTAGCTCTATAATGTCAATCAGGGAAGTGATCAAAAATATAAATACATAAAGAGAAATACACGATCTTTGGAGTGAATAAATATTCATGTCAACATCATTAAAGAAATATGAAAAGGGGAATCAATCTACTATAACATGTAGTTGGTCTGAAATCACAGTCATACACATTAAATCACCTGTTCGATGGCGCTCTTGAGTTTGTTCATGTGGCTTTCGAAGAGAGGGAAGTGGGAGAAAAAGAAATCTTGGAAGCGGTTGTTCTCCTCAGGGTTGGGGGAGAGCATGAAGATGACTCCGATGGCGATCTTCTTCTTCCGAGCCACGCCGAGGCTTGGTCCCCCGCTTTCGTCAGACATGTTGAAGCTCTCCTCCACTGACCTGATCAGGACGGGGTACAGAAGGAGTTTACTACAGCGCAGAGACAGATCTGATACAACTTCCAATAGCTGGAATATGTGTGCAAATTCAAACTACTCAAAGTAAACTAAATGTTTACTTGACATGTAAATCTATGAAGATCAAAGTTTGATCTTACCTTACATATTACCTCACATGTTCAAACAACTAGTTAGAATTCTCCAACATTTTTAACTGTTTGAAACGGGTAAAAAGAGACTTTTGATCCTAGTATCTTTTACTGTTGCAGCTGGTAAACAAAAGGCTCTGGTGCTGCTCAACTGGAGCGCCAGGAAGATTAGAGCACTCAGAGGCTGACAGCTGCATTTGCAGTGACAGGCCAACACAGCATCCTGTTTAGTCACAGCGCCGAGTGTGTGTTTGTGAGTGCAGTTATTAGTGCATAGCAGCAGTGTGTTTCATTTTCCCAGCTGCCTGCTGGATTCTGAGGAAGTCCTATCAGGATAAACTTTACAAAAGCCTGACAGAGGCCCTGAACAGGAAAGAAAGATGGAGGGGGGTTAGCTATTGGGAGAGAGACTGTGTGTTGTGCAGAAAAGACCTAAGATTTCACTTATCTCTCTCTCTTAAACATCACTTTTCCTTCTCTAAGTGTGTTTGTGTGTTTTGCTTTTTTGAGCGTCAATCAAAGACTCATTTCTCTATAGTTGTTCTTCACTGCATTTACAGACAATATGTGCCATTTATTTTAATACACGTTCATTTGTGTAAAATGTTTTTGACATGTAACTTGCACAGGTTTGTATGAATGTATGTATGCGTCTCACCATCGGGGGAAGACGCCGTTCTCCAGGCTGGTGGTTTGGCTCCGGAGCCATCGCCGCTGGTAGCTGGACGCACAGCTGCTGGTCAAGGAGGAGCCGGGAGATGGGAAGGGAGTGATCAACAGGCTGCTCAGAGAAGCTAAAAGGGAGAGATGGAGGGATGGAGGAAAGGATTGGATGTGGATAGAGGAGAGGAGGAGAAGAGAAGAGAGGAGAGGAGAGATACCGAGAGTTTAAGAGAGCATTTAAGAGAAATTAAGAGAGCAGAAATGAGGAGAAGGAGGGGAACAGGTGGAGGGAATGGTAGATGACAGAAGAGAAAAGGGACAAGAGTGAGTCAGACAACAAGTGCGCAGGGTTACTCATTCTGAACAACACATCAAACACACACACACACACACACACACACACACACACAGAGACTTAGAAATCTGGAGGACAATAACTGTTCATAGTGAGACAAAGAAAAGTGCTTGAAAAAGGGCAAACAAGTACACGACACAAAACACAAAGATACACACCGACACACACACCGACACACACACACACACCGACACACACACCGACACACACACACACACACACACACACACACACAAACACACACAAACACACACACACACCCTTCTTTCCTCTTTCCCCCACATATAGCCCCTAATTACTGGATCTAGCTTTCATATGAGATCTAATATCAGCTTGCCTGCTAACAGTCACATGCTGCTGTTGTTGGACAACCTGGCTTTACACTAGGCTGGCACGATAATGACCACCTACACACACACTGAATACAAGCCCTGATCACAGGGTTATTTACAGCCCAGGCAGCGGGCACTGATCAATGGTCACATGAACCATTTATACTCTGTGTGATCTTGTGTGTGTGTGAAGAGATAAAGACAGACAACTTCAGGAGATGAGAGAATGAGTGTGTGTATGAAGTAAAAACAGAATACTGTGCTGGGGGGTTGAAGATGCAGCAACAGAGCTATAGTAAAAGGAGATAGAGTTAGACAGGAAGAGGTTGCGTGTTACAGGGGGACGTGTGTATTTGTGTGTGTGTGTCAGTTACCGCAGTGGGGAGGTGGAGATGAGAGGATGAGGCTCGAATTAGAAGCTCATTTACTAGTAGCAGGTTTTGAGAGCTGCTATATTTAATCCTCTGCATGTGACCCGAGTTTGAGCAGAAAGCACAATTCCCCTCGTACCAGTCATGCCAGTGGGACGTGGTGGTGTTTGTAGAGGGGTGGGGGGGTAGGGGGCAGCGAAGGGGAGACAGGGGTCAGTTTCCATTGCACAAGGTTTTCTAGACCCTAGAGGCCCTTTAAACACCTCCACACTCTTCCATCCCTGCATGATAATCTTTCTCTCTGGTTTTAGATCAAAATACTTCAAACTTTTCATACCTAAAGGATGAGCAGTGGAGGGAGGACTGATTTCCCTTACCCTGCACCTCTCACCTTTCCCAGGCTTTATTTCCATCCACATGCACCTATTGGTCAATGTTAATGAATGGAAAATGTATGTATGCATGTGCGTCTTCACACCACATTAGTGAATACGCAGCTTAAGCTGGTTAACTGGGCCTGTGCTTGTATAACCGTTCATGCTCTCGACCTCAACAGGGAAGTTAAAGCAGATCAACCACTTTCACCCAGGAAGTGATGGAAAAAAAAAAACTTGTTAGTTGCATCACTCGTGTTTTGGCCAAAAAAAAAAAAAAAAAAAGCCAGAGATCAAAACCATTGGCGGGAACCTATGGTGTTGTGAGGTAAAAAGAAGGTGACAGAAAACTTTCTGTAATGTAACAGTCTAATAATTTCCCAACACAGACTTGATCTTCTCTATTCCCTTGACCTTTTTGGTCTTGACGAGAATAAATGTAAACCCAATTCAAAGCTCAGCTGTAGGTCAATCCAGGCTTTGGCTTCTAGTCTCATTAACCTACCTGACCTGGCGATGCCACTGTCCCTCTCGTCGTACAGCCCTCGGCCAGGCATGTCCATGGGGTGACTGTGGCCTAGAGGAAGGGAGGAGGAAGGGAGGAGGAAGACAGAGAGGTGGGATGGTGAAAGTGAAGGGTTGGGTTAAGGGTAAAGGAAAGAGGTTAACAGAGAGGGCAGATGGGTGACAAAGAAAGAAGAGAAGGAAGAAAATTAAGGGGAAAGAAAAGGAATGAGAGGGATGACAGACAAAACAAGAGACAAAAAAAAAAACAACCTGTGAGAAACAGACCAATATGATTAACATGATGGAGCACTAGGCATGCTGAGGATTACCACAAAGTCAGAGCCTTATAATGCTCTTCTTATCCACAGACAAATACAGAGGCTAATGCGTCTCCTTTTGTTCTCTGCTGTATCCCTCACATTCTCGGCATCTATGTCTGGCCGAGCTATAACATGACAATCTCAATTGGTCCCCAAAGTAATGCTTTTCATTCTTTTTCCTAGACACAAGTGGGTATTTAAAATCAGGATTTTCATTGGAGTTTTTCTTTCTATTGCTTGGCCTGTGACTGCATTACCTCATGTAATGGTTCATAAAGTACATACAGTAAAGATAAGGTTTAAAATGTTTGAAATGGCTGTTTAATGTAGCAGAAATATTAAAAAACAAAATACTGAGGACAAGGTGGCCAATCCAAAAACTACGATACCACAATTAGACTATGAACCTACAACTTGTAAATGTGAGGTCACTACATGGAGCAATTTGTTTCTAAAGGGTCCAAACACAAGCAAATGCTGGACTGATACTGTTAAATAGATGTTACTGATTGATACTCATGCTGTTAGTGTACCTTTTGTTTTGTAACACCCCAAATAGGAAGCCTTAAAAGCGAAAGCACTACTGTTGTAATAGGCTGTTGCTCACTGACTCACTATCTGACAATATCTAGAGCAGCTGCTACGGCTTTGAAATAACTTTTTACAACAGACACCATTATATGTGATGTCAGTGAGCCTGTTTGCTTGTTCTCAAATGTCCTACTTGTCAACACTTTGAGGTAAAATGGGGAAAATGTCAATGCTGCACACAGCAGAGAGGTGAGAAAACCACAAATGCAGCATTTGAATGTGCAGTTGAAAGCATAGTTCAGGTTGAGATGATTAATGAGCATGATTAACATGAGCTTTTTGTGCAAGACATCTAAGTGTTTGTGTGTGACAGTGTGCTCCTGTGGCATACTGTGCTTTATGTCCATTCCAACATTGCATAACTGACAGAGCTACATGCCATGCCAACCTAAGAGTGCCCTAAACAGG
The DNA here is from genome assembly GCA_038419695.1 of Scomberomorus guttatus. Classification (NCBI taxonomy): domain Eukaryota; kingdom Metazoa; phylum Chordata; class Actinopteri; order Scombriformes; family Scombridae; genus Scomberomorus; species Scomberomorus guttatus. Next base: position 21,022,955 of record CM076460.1, on the reverse strand, counting down.
ATTGTGGGATGGCAGCATGGCACAGGCAGAGGCTCTTTTTATAAAACTCACCACTGCTTCACTACCGCAAGGACAGAGGTTTAACCCCAATACAAAGGAGGAAGGGAGGAGTAACCACTGAATACTTCTGGCAAACGAGCTCTCTGATCAGCGTGATATAATGAATGATAGCATTACTCTACTGCTGCACTCAAAGTTGCTGTTTGTTTTTCAGTGTCAGTTAGACATTGAAAGTGAACTACGTAAAATGTATTTGCTTTAAAGACTCAGTGTCTGATCTGTTCTGTCCAGTAAATGCGCTCAGTGGAAAATCGGTACACAGATCAGAGTAAACAGAATCGGTACTTAGTCTTCTCGCTGGAAAACACAGAGCTGATCAAAGAGCTCATCAGGAGAGAATTCAGTCCATTTCTTTACAGCGAGGATACATGGGCAAGGTTTAAAGCAATACTCCCTGCAGTAGCTATGCAGAGTGTTATATTACTGGTATGAAAACAAATATTATTATCACACAGGTCCTAAGCTGTAAAGAACAGGTAGCGTGTCTCACTGTCACTGGCAGTGATGACTGGTGGATTCCACACTGTGGCCACCCATGTTAGGCACAGCATTTTAAGAAGTGGGATTGTGACTGACATATTACTTGTTTAAACAGGCTGAGTAAAGTTCAGCATAGTAAGCAGAACAGTAATGAACTTTTCTTTTCTTCAACAACTACTGCCAAGGTGCCCTTGAACAAGGCATTTTACCCCCAGCTGGTCTGGGGGAGCTGCTCAATGGCCTGTGTGTAAGTGTATGGATGTAGGAGTGCATGCATGCTCAGGTAATTTTGACTGAATCATTAAAAGGTTTATAAGGAAGAAAAAAAAAAAAGCTTAAAAAACAGGCAACTAAATAGCAGAATACTGGGGATGTTGTCATAGTTGAAACTTAAAACGCACACAGAGCCTAAAATTATTGCCCATTGTATCACAGACACTGTCAAAGATGACAAGTTAGTGAAAGTATGTTAGTGAAGAGCACAGAGAGAAGAGGAGAAGAAAGTGCAAAGACAAGAAGTACAACCACCGACACCTGTGAACACCCATGCATACCATCTCTGCATGTCTAATACACCTGCAGGCTCGGGTCAGATAATAAAAGCGGATATATTTTATGATTTCTTTGAGAAAACTTTATTGCCGATAGGTGAGGTCATATTATTTGACACTGCCACTTGCATAATGAAGGAAAGGAAGGTTTTTAAAAGGAATACATATTTTCTCTGAGATTTACTAGGTGGCAGCTTGTGTTGTTTAGGTTCACTGGCAATTTTAAGTGATCCAGCATTTGTAAATAAAAGTAGCTTAATGGTGGGGGGTGTCCTGGAGTGGGTTATTTGGTGCTGCCTCAATGTGAATATAAATGTTCTCACCTGCCCAAATTATTTAAATCAAAGTCATCAAACCCATTTTTTAAGAATATACCAAATGTTTCTGGTGGGAACCCCCTTAAAATAATTATTTCTACAACTACTATCTGACCCAAGTTATTTGCAGACATGTTGTGATATTGCATGCTATCACTACTGCTACCACTTCTATTGCAAGAATCACCACAAAGGCATGCAGCCGCAGAGAGTCAAGGCTGGTACAACCACTACTACTGCAACTACAACCTACTACACACACACACACACACACACACACACACACACACACACACACACATGCAACTGGCACACGCCAGTCATGGCCAGTTTTAAGCGCCAACCTGAAAAGAAAGATGCGCTCTTGATGAGACGCAGAGGGCCCTGTTCAGAGAAGGCCCGTCGAGGGCTGCAGAGCTGAGAAAATCCTGCGCAGCACAAACAAAAACATGGAATAGAAAAGAGGGAGGAGGGAAAAAAAAAGACAAAAAAACATGGAACAATGGTTAGTGAATGAATAAGGAGGAAAGCTGGCAGCCTCCTGTCGTCAGACCATCCCAAAGCAAACAACTGTGTTACAGGAGCTTTTTAGTCTGGAATGAAATAACGACCATTATCTGTAGGTCAGTCAGTCAGTCAGACAGACAGACACACATGAAGGCTGGTATCACTCACAGAAAACCCAGCTAATCAAACAAATCAATTATGACAGACTTTATATCTCTGATATTTCTTGTCTTTTCTGTGAGGATGACAGAGAAAATACACAAAAGGATAGAATTTGCCAACAGTTCTTAATATACTTGACATTATTCTCTCTATTGGGAGAATTTAAATACTTTTACATTTGTGTTAACAATCTACATTCACCACCAGTAACAACCACAGTTATCATGAGGTTCAGGGAAGCACCTGATGAGTCACAGCAGAGATATACTGCTATGTGTGTTTGATTAGATAACAGTTGATTCTGCTAATTTGCCAAGATACAACTTGTGCTTGCAAGGCCAGTTTTAAAGTTTTCCAACTGTTCATGATCTCAGTGTGGGGGAGCAGTAAGGGAGAGCTGTTGGCAGAGTCTATCCAGCCTGGTTTGTATTCAGACAGGAATGGTAAAAGGGTCAGAAAGAGAGAAACAAAATCTGTTGCAACCTCGCAGTCCTGCAGAGGCAATTCAACTATATAAGATGTGATACATATAGCTAGTATTTACAATTTTAAGCAGTCAAATATCCCTCCATTACGTTTTTTTTGGTTACTCTCCAAGGCAGAAATAAGCAGTGTCATTAACTGAACAACATAAATAAATGAATCATCATCCTTATAAAATAATATTTGTCATAATCAGATGTGCATCATACTTAACATGTAGCCATACATGCTCTTTATATCCTTTCAAGAAAGACACTACAGTGAGTCTCTGGCTATGATCAAAAGGAACATTTTCTACTTAAAATTCACAAGTAAACTGAAAGGAAACAGGAGGAATATAATTGGTTGGTAATTGGTGGCTAAAGAAGGTTTGGTGTGGCGCTGGGTTGCTGTGGTTACCTATGTTCCCTAGGAGACTGTTGGCGCCAGTGTTTTGATCAGGCCTCAAGGTGTTGCTGTCCTGTCCAATCAACTCTAGGCTGTCCTGTAACCTGTGCGAGATAAAACAGAAAACCAAGAATAAATCAGGAGATTTATGGGGGTTTCAACAATTAGGACAAACAGTAAATAGAGCTTAGAGAAAAAAGTGATCAACTCAATGAAGATGGACAGAAAGACAGACAGAGAGACAGTATCCCTAGTTGACATGAACACAGTATGGACCATGTTTGGGACAGATGGAGAGGGGGAGAGAAAAAGATGAGAGCATATCTGCATGTGCTGGCTGAAGGAAGAAGTTGCCATAGTAATCAGAGTGAGAAGTGTGTTGGTGTGTGTGCTGATGAGCGTATGTGTGCTTACGTATTGAGGCTGCCGTACACACTGCCCCCTGTCCTGGCCGTGAAAACCTTACTCAGCATCAGCTGAGGTGGCGATCTGATATGATGATAGTGCAGGGACAAAGATCATCAGCATTTATGCTCAGTTCATGTGCTTATGTGTCTTTCACATCAAATTTCATTTTTCTCTTTCTCATCAATTCACAACTTCTCCTTTTCTTTCTTGTTCCTCTTGTCTCCTTCCCTTCTAGCTTAATTTAACGTATTTTCATTGTTGTCGGTAATGAAAATCTAGCTAGCACTGAATCCTGGGATACATCACATTTTAACTAATAAAAAAAAATCACTATCTGATGCGATCACTGATGCATCCTTATTCTTCTTACCTGATCTGGTGGATTTTTAATGTGGAGCCTTTGTAGCTCATGGCCACAGAGCCGAACATCATTTCCCCCAGCATCACCACATCGGATGAACACCTCGAACCCTGGCGAAGAGAGGAGAAAAGATGCTTTGAATCTGTGGGTGTGCATGTGCAGAATTGCAGAGAGGTCGATAAATTTTGCATGGATGTCTCAGTCTACGTGTGTTACCTGGAAGCGGAGGCCCTGCTCCTTGGTTTCCTTGGTTTCAGAGGTGCAGGAGGAGGAGCTGTCCAAGGAACTGCTGCTGCCTCCTGTAGGACGGAGTTGGCAGCATTTCCCAAACATCTTCCCCTGGCCCTCAGTGCTCTGCGGAGTAAAAACATAAAATATAGTAGAATTGAGTAAGGCCAAATTCCAGGAACACAGGCTCATTTTACTCTGTGGGAGGTTCAACTTACATCAAACTATATTACACTTAATTCACTTACAGAACCAAGCTTCTTTTTTAACCATACAGATTATGAGCTTACAGAGTTTGGCTTAATGAGGAAAAACAACCACTTTTTACTGCTTTGTTTACAAGCATTAAACAATCTTTAGGAGCTTTTGAAAACACACACAGCTGATGGAGTACGAAGCACATCAGCCACTTCCACTGTTTCATTAGCCAAGTAGAGTTGTTTTCCTTTCATTTCAAATATAAAGAAGCCAAAAAAATATTCTGCACTTGACTAGGTACATTCAGCAGCCACAGCAAAACTTTTACAGTTGTTTTTGGTTGCTATTAAATTGGAAAAGCAGCTGGAAGCCTTAGCTATTTGTGCACAGGAACATAAAATCACCAAGAGGGATGCAGACATTTATGTGTTTATATCTTAAAAAGGTTAGCGCCCATACACGTGGGAACAGCCAATACACGTGGGAACAGATAACAGCAAAGTCAAAAGGATTTCATGGCAGGGGGATTTCATTTTTGAGGGCCTCGCCCTCTGCTAACATGAACATCATAAGAGCAACTGGCTGAGAGCACACTTCACCTATAAAAAGTTTCATTTTCTATCTGATTGCACCCTGATGGCCCAGCATTTTAACCGGTCCAGAACATAAAAAAAGGTCATCGGTCCAGACCAAATAAACTTCTTAATGGGAAAAAATAAATACATTTTGTTGAGTTCAGGTCAAAAAACAGAGAAACCAAATCCAGAGGCACTTGTGTAAACAGCAAACTAAAAGCAATGAGAGCTCAATCAGCCTGTGTCATGTGCCTTCTTAACTTGGCAGTCTATTCAAGAGGAATGCATTTGGGAGGGTGGGGAGGGGGAGGGGTAGGGTGTGTGTGTGTGTGTGTGTGTTTGTGTGTATGTGAGCGCTTTTTAGCCAGGCTCTGGTAATGGCTCACTTGAAACCACTGTCGCTGTCAGTGTAAGAGAGGACAGAAGGAACACAGGCCGAGATGAAGAAAGCATGTTGTTTTTCCTCAGTCTGCTCTTTTAAAGTACATTTTTAAACACTGCAGACATGTATGCAACATGCTCTGTATATTCTCTATTCCCTATTATTAACATAATGAGGGATTTTATAACACACACACACACACACTTGTACTCATGCTAATGAAGCCACTCTGATTCTGAGCAAGCGCGTGTTTGTGTGTGTACATGGGTGTGTGTGTCCACTGCAGTGCAGTGTGAGGTATGTACACAGAGGCCAGCAGCATGTGACTGCCAGTCATATGACTCTTTCGGGAACTCGTGAGCGAGCAGCACTGCAATCATTCCCTCCCTCGCTCCCTCCTCCTCCCTCCACCACACCAACTTCATCCCTCTCTCTTTCCTGCCTGCTGCTTTCTTTCTCTCCCTTACTACATCTATTTCTTTCCTGGACCAGATTTGTCTCCCTCTCCTTCTCCCCTCCCTTTCTTCTTTTCTTCATTCTTAACTCTTTCCCGCCCATGCACCTCTATCTGTCTCCTGCTTGATCCCTTGATTCCCATTTCCTCTTTCTCTCTGTCCCTCTGTGCTTTGCTTGTTCCTGCTGTTGGTCTCACCTTAAAATAAAATCCTGAGTTGAGCAAAAAAACAAACAAAAAACAACCCCAAAACACACACACACACACACATACAAAAGAGCTATCATGTGATAGAAGTCACACAGTAGCTGGCAACAATCCAGGATGCACCAAAAATATTGACATCAGCCCAAGCAACACATTGCATTAACTCCCCCACACACCCTGCATAACTCTTATTGTGTTTCTATATATGGCACCAGTCCAATCCAACTGTAGTGCTTCATTAAATCCTCACATATGAGTTGAGAATGTTCAGAAAGCAATCCTATTTCCAATGTCAGGGTGACACAAGTCAGCAGGAGGTGAGTATGTGTCTGTCCGTCTGTCTCATCATGTCCACAACACAGAAACACACAGACAGACAGGAGAGGGTGAGGCATTACAGGAAGAAGGCAGGGAAAACCTGGTCAGTAGCAAAAGAAACTGACCGAAGAGGAAGCAAAAAAAAAAAAATATGCGAAACAGACAGGTGAGAATGACGGGGAGGATGAGAGAAAGAGACAGACAGGGAGTGTAGAGTGAGAAGCTGAAGAAACAGAGACAGTAAGAGAGGTAGAGTATGGTAGGGAAAGCCTGAAACAAGACAAAGAAGGAGGCTAATGTAAAAACAGATCAAGGAAGAGCGGGAGATTTAAAGGGAGAAAGAGAGGATTAGATTAGAAATGGGTAGATTAAGAGAAAGAGAGTTAGAGTCAGACAGGAAAAGAGAGACAGAGGTAGAGAGTGATCTATAAAAAGGTTACAGAGAGACCAAGATAACCAGATTAGTTTAGAGAAGCAAATGACAGCAATCAGGACATTAAAGAGAGACAGATTGAAAAGACAAAGAAATACCGAGGGGGCAGAGTGAGACCAGACCAGAGAGACGAAGACAGGCAGAAAGAGAAAGACAGTCAGACAGTGAGTGACACGGCTGTCATGTGAGGATGAAAGAATGCTGCTTACACATGGGCTGTCAGCTGAGGCTATTATTATTGGAGATAAGAGCACCAGAACAAACCGGTCAGGGTCAGACAGGAACACACAGGAGCGTTATGAAAATATTAGGCATGTTATTCAAAATGGAGAGAGAAAAAAAAAAGGAGATGTGACTGTGTGTCACTTTTCAGTGGAATAATCCGCTGGCAGGTGCAGCATGGGAGAGGCCATGCACCCGGAGCTGGTAGTCAAAAGTCATAATTGAAATGTTTGATAGCGGTTGTTGAAGGAGAGTAAATATATGCACATCACGTAGCCTAGGTGCAAGGTTATCAGGACAATAGCGTCATGTCAACTTTGTCCTAGGATCAAAACGTTGTCATTAAACTTTTGTGGCTTGGAGCAAGTGTGCAGGTGTTACCTTTTTTCATTGATAGCTATTGTTGCACACACCCTGATAAACACTGATATGCTGTAGTAAAACTGTTTCAATCATCGTGTCTCACTGGCTAAGATAAGTGTATTTACAATTTACCAATGCTGCCAAGGGGGATCTAAACCTCATGTGCTCACTGACACACACACATGTACACTATGTGTTTGACACACTGTCAGGTTTTTAAGGTAATATCTGCCTTCAGGGCTGCCTTGCCCTGGTAATTTGATCTTAGGACTTTTAGGAATCCATCGAGTCAAAAGGAGATCCAGTCTTTTGTTTAAGAAACTGCACAGAGAAAACAATACTTTAGATATTAAGGCGCACTCGTACAACTGGTTTTGTGACTAACCCACTTTTGTGACTTACACTGAAGAAGTTGAATAAAATTTTAAATCCTACAAACCTATAATTTATTTTTAATGATAAGAGCATCCATCTCAAATGGAACAAAAAAAAGTCTGGACACATTCCTTAGCTTCTCCTCTTTAACCCCGGGTCAGACGCTGCTCGCTGTAAAGCAGCGAGGCGTCCTGCAGGATAAGCAGGATAAGGTGCTGCTTGTGTCCTCGAAACATCATGAAAGAGTCACATGACTTATGTTGCATGTCACGCCTCTGTGACTCTCTGTTTGTGCCTGTATCCGTCTCTCTGCTCTTATCGTTGCTCATGTATTCTTGCGGTCTGTGAGCTTTGAAGGTCAAAGTTTCAGCAGATTACAGAATGCCAGGCTTGAGACTTTAAATGCTTTTAGATACTACCTGGGATTAAATTGGACAAAAAAAGAAACAACCGTACCTGTGACTCAAAAAACTGATAAACTGATAAACACCAAGTTTAAATAGGCGGGATGAGAAAACAGGAAACAGTAAAGAAACTTTTTAGGCTCTAAGTCTGGCAAAACAAGCAAATTGAAGACATCACTGTGGCCTCTGAGAAACTGTGAACGCCATTTTCCACATTTGTTTGTATAATTTCATCAATCAGTAGATTAATCAACAATGAAAAAAATCGTTAGTCTCACTCCTAGATACATTTTACATCTTATTTTCTATTAAGGAAATCATTTAAAGAAAGTTTCAGACATTTCAAAAGATGGGTTGATCTGCATCAGTTGACTCCTGGAATTACAACAAGACCAGGAACTGTGTCTTCATCACTATCTCCAGATGAAAACACACACACAGACAGACAAACACACACACACACACACACAAAACAAACATGTGACTCACGGTGATGGGGGTTTCCTCTGCTCCCCTCTTTTTGGCATTGGAGTCGAAGAGGACATTACGGCCGCGCCTCTCACAGTCCTGGTACACTATTAACCTGATCTGACTGGGCTCCAGCTGGGGGATTGGCCAGCTAGATGGAAGGTGGGAGGGAGAGGGAAAATATTGCAGTTAGTACATATATTGTAAACTGATAAGGCAGCAGAAATTAGTGAGATGAAAATGACTGAATGGGAAAAAGAAACTTCTCACATATTTTTTTTTTTTAAACATCTTTCACACATTTCTCAGAGTGTTTCTTCCAGGGAATTTGCACATTAGAGACAATGAGGTCATGCTCCAGTAACAAAACACGTACCAAAACAATCTGGTGCAGCATAGTACTGAATGAAGCAGTGGGACAACAACACAGCTTTGTCCATTGCTAAAACCAAATCTGAGTACTAACCTTTTCAATAACTGAGTATTCAGTACTTCAGTACTTTACGTGATGGCAAATTTGCTTAACTCTGAGCAGTAGAGAAAAGGTAGACTAGCAAGCTTGTTTAACCTGTCATCTCTCCCAGCGGGCATAGCAGAGCCAACAGACTCCATGCCATAGCTGCCATTCATCCATCTCATACCTCAACCAGTGGGGAGCCACAAAGATATGCCAAGACAACCTACCAACCACCTACCACTATAGATTTACAGTGTAGACCGCTGCCACTCACTCAGCTGACTTCATCCAAGACGGCCAAGTAGTTCAATCCAAAACCTTCTCTTTACAATCACTATTAAGCACTTTGCTCAAGACACACAACCTTCATCCACTGATATAATTATAGAGTAAAGAGCCACTATATCATCCATTGTCCCCCCTGAGGCTTTTCTGAACTAAAGGAATTGATTAACAGCCATAGGAATTCTTAAACTAATCGATTAGTAGATTGAAATGGAAAATAACCAATCAAATTGTATTATTGTCCCTGATTGTAATGCACTCATGTAGATCTCCTAAGATATGGTGATTTTTAAAATAATCAACAATTCTTAGCCAATCAAGACTCCATTAATCAAATCAAACAACGCAAGATGAGTCAGACTTTAGTGCTGGTACATTTCTTCTGCCCAACAGTTAAATAACAGTTAAGCTGTTTTTAATGGCAGCCTCTGCTGCATGGCTGTTGCTAGGTAACCGGTGGTTTCATTCAGCTCATCTTAAAAATGCTGGTCATCTCAGGTAATATTATGAAGGATGTTGTTGCATTTTTACACCTGCATCTGTAGAAAGATCTGGCTGCCCAACCGTCACTGTGGGTATAGCAGGCCTTCGCAGGGCTCTGGCAGCCCCTTCTGCATTTGGGGAAACTCGGATCCCCGTTTGATTTAGTAGGGACTAAAGATGACAGGGGCTTGGAGCGACAGATACATGGTAGAGGATTTCTTTTTGATCTGACGGATAGATGGGTCAGGCAGATGGACACAGAGCTGGGCCTAAATATAGCCTTTTATTGGGGAGCAGGGAGAGCGTCCCTAAACACAGGTGTTTATAGTAAATGGGTTGGTGGGGAGGGGTGGAAAAGGAACAGTTAAGTCCACCCCACTTGCCAACAAAATTGCACACACAAGCCCACTTTCAAAAGCAGCATTTCAAATGTTGGTCAGTGAGCCTTGACAGCGCAGGGACTACCTGTGTGCTGGTGTGTCGTTCTCTGTGTGAGAAGAAGGTCTACGTGTACATTCCCATGGATGTCAGCCACTATTCACCAAATACTGGTGTCAAAGTATGACCGGCATTCTTCGAGGAGGAATGATTCAGTCTTGCGGGTGAGTGGGGAGGAGGGAGTCATGTGCTGCAGCCTTAGTGTTAAGTTGTCAAACCAAAGACATTTGTCGGATAGGGCCTTGAAAGGCAGCAATATGAGACTCATACAGGCAAAATTGGTTGTACAATAACTTGCCTCACCATTTCTGCATGGAAACATCACCAGCATTCAATCTTGTAGCTCACTTGCTAGAAACACTGCCTGCTTATGGACCAAAACCACCATCCGAATTTAAATTAGGCTTTGTGGGCATTCAATAGAAGAAGCCATGTTTCACTGCATACATGCTGCTGTACAGTTAATCTTGTCGGCAGGGCCAACACGTCCACAGTGGCCTCACATGAGGGGCCTACCACTGCTATTACATTAAAACATGAAGCACATGAAGGAAAAGTGCAACTACTATTGACAAGTGGCTTTTGGCATCAAAAACTATGGAAGAGGTGTTGCCCTGAGGACAAGCCAATACTGAAACTACATGATAACACCCCTATCATTAGGTCCGCCTGGACCTAGCCAAAGGATTACTGACCTCTTAGGCATGTAACAAGTTCTCACAATAAACCAAAGAAATGCACCATTTGTTGACACTGAGGTTTATGATCCAGACTGGTGGAGTCCTGACATGCAGGTTCTTCCTGCATAGTTCAAAAGTATTCCAGTCACAGGTTTTTTGGAGTGTTTTTTTTTAACTCTATTCTTAGAATAACAAAGAGTCACCGCTGTCAGGTTTTCCAAATGCCATGTTGGTGATTTTAAAACTGGCCGGGACATTTAATTTGTACTTATTTTCTACTTGGGGTTTTACATTTCATTATGACTTTTGTGCCTATGCCGAGGCAGTAGTCAGTTATTCAACGACACATTTTTGACCAGACTGGCTGTCATCTTACATCCCTTTTAGTTCAACACAGTGACATGTTGGCGATCAATCACTCAACATATGTCATCCAACATGGGTTTTCAACCCTCTTCTGGACATGAGGCAGACACTCAGCTGGTGAATGGCTGTTCTGTTGCTGTTATTCTGTTCCTTTGTTTGTACCGACGGCTAGTGGAAGTTCATGTTCAATTGCTTTACAAAAAAGAAAAACATCTTCAGATTTCTCCTCCTGGCTCCTATCTGAGGGGAGACCCAACCTCTTACCCAGTCTGAGTGCTAAACGGGTGACGTAATGCCTGCCTGGCCTACATAATGAGCTCAAATTGCATTGTATGGGGCCGGGTCGATATTCAGCTCATAGACTTGTGTGTAAGATTACACATCAGGTGGTTGTTTCAGGCAGTCACATGCCTCCCTGCAATTAGACTACAGCCTTTCATGAGTCGTTTATTTATAAATTTGACTTTGCTGTTGGTTTTCATGTGTTCAGCTGTTGGGCATCATTGTACATTTGTGCTGACGCCACTGTTTTACTGAGAAAGAAAGATTCAAGCAATAATCTTTGAAATACCCTGTTTGCAATTTAACTGATTTAATCTTAACTTTAACTGAATTCAAAGTTTTAAGCCAGTATTTGCTGATCTAATACAGTTTTGAATGCACAAAGAACAGTGCAGCTAGTATTACTAAATATGACATTGCCCAGAAGTAACATGATCCCCTTACACTTTCTGACCCAATGTGGGAACAGCAACGACAAAAATAAGATGATGTGTTGGTTACAGATCAGCCCAGAGGAATTCTGCATAATTTGCAGAGACACCAAGTTCACTGCTCCCTTTGTTTTAAACATAACAGAGAAAAGACAGAAAAGACAAGCGAGAGATGCAAGGAAGAAGGAATAAACACAGGGCATAAAGCAAGAAAGACAGCCCTTTTATAAGTAGCAGCAAACACCAGTGTGAAAAATGTTTTCAAAAGTAGAGGAAGAAGGAAAAGACAAAGAGCACAAATAAAGATTGGGTTCACACAAGAGCTGGAGTGAGGAGACAAAGAACAAAAGCTGAGAACAACAAAAGAAAAACTAAGCACGAGGAAAGGAAAGGTAATAAAAAACAGAAACGCAAACATAAAAACATCTGAGATAGACAAAAAAAAAAAAACATCTAAAAGAAAGACGAGGCAGAATGAGAGCAAAGGAGGAAGTATCCCATCAGTGAGCTTGTGACTGTCACAGCACTGACAGAAGAGAGAGGGGAGTCATTCATAAAAGCAGCACATGACTTCATGACTGTTACATACTTGTACTGCCTTGACCTCGATGGTCTGAACCAAAAACGACTCAAAAATGTTCCACCTTGGTACTGTGGACTCTTTCTCACACACACACACACACACACACACACACACACACACACACACACACACACACACACACACACACACACACACACACACACACACACACACACACACACACACACACACACACACACACACACACACACACACACACACACACACACACACACACACACACACACACACACACCTTATTTCCTTGAACAACTTGTTGATCTCAAATAGAAAGTGCATGCAACAGTTTAATTTTGGTTACATACAAGAAAAAAAAATGCCAAGAAGACGACAAGCATGGTGTCTTTGAAATGATACACCTTCTTCCTTAACAAAGGTTACCAAATAGGAAACCGCAGAGATGTAAAACTCCACCCAAAGGCATATTCATCAGCTTCTTTTTGATCAAAAAACAGAAGGTGTGCTTCAACACAAACCCATAAATCCACATTATGTAACGTGGCCTCAGATGAAGAGGAATCAATCTTTTTCATCACCACCTGGCACTAAAAACCGCTGCCTCAAACTGCTAGTGCTGTCCAGGTGGAAAACAGCTACAGGTTGCCAACACTTCAGCAGAAGACAAAATTAAAGAGAAACAACAACATTGTTCTCAAACCTGCTTTAACCCACACCACCGTGCCCACTCCGGATGCATGTAAGCCTGGTTAAATATTACCGACTCCTACCTGGGCATCATTGCGAGTCTGCCAGTCTTTCCCCAGCCCTCTCCCCTATTCCTCTCTCTTCTCTCCTCTCTCAGCCAAAGCAGGGTCTAAGAATAGCGGTGAACTAAATTCACACAACAACATGAGACTGTCAGGTGATCGCAGGAGCACTGTGTATGCTGGACAGTACAGAGGCAGCAACAGCAGCGAGCCCAGACTGCTGACTGCCAGAAAGCACTGTGATAAGAGAGTGACTGTAGGGATTTGTTTGTGAGTTGTTTCTTAATCCAACCCTTTGTTCCTCTCTCCCTTGTGTCCCCTCGCCCCTTCGTTCTAGCTTTCTTTCGTCAACAAGTTCGAAACACGTGTAGATGTACAAAAAAATTGTCCTCATAACAAATAAAGAGCAACAAAACAAATTTAAAAAAAAAGCCACATTCTTGCAAGTGAAAGCTTTCCAGATGTTGATTCCTCTTAAGATTAGTTTTGTGATATGTGGCGGTTTATAGAAATCTCTAGTAAAGTAGGAAAGTGAGCAGTAAGTCAGTCAAAGTTTATCCATCATGCCACAAAATTGGCATAGGGATGCTATTTCTCATCACCTTATTTTTTATGGGTTTTAACGCAAGTTCATTACCTGTGGTCACTGCGGGTAAAGTCTAAATTTTATGTTTTCATTTGATACCAACAAGACTGATACATTTTTTCATATCACTGCTAAATTATTCAAGATATTTGAACATGCCAAGTATACACATTTAATCAGTCCAGACTTAATTCATTAGTTTAATAAAAATCCCTGGGTCTGGAGCCAGTTGAAAGAATAATATATAATTCATTGTTCTTCTCCAGAAAGCTTATGCACTTTGATAACTGATATTATTAACACCGTAAAAGCATCAATGTGCCCATAGAATTAACTTGTACGATGGAAGTACAAGTTCAAGCGCAACAGAAAATCTAAGTAAGAGTACAGCCAAGAAGTTAGGCCTCCACTGTGATGCAGCTACATATCTTGATATCTCTGATTCCTGAAGAATTTAGAAAAAATAATTCTATCTGACAGTGATACGAACAACACTGGGGCAAAAAAAAAACAAAACAAACATAGCTGCTCCTATTTGAGGTGTATACTGATAAAAGTCATAACAGAGCAATCAAGTTTCCTTGACTGCAGTGAGTCTGACATCAGCCTACTTACTGACCTCAAAGAGCCCTCTTGCTCTCTCTCCACTGCCACTGGAACATCTGTGCATGTGTGTGTGTGTGTTGGTGTTTGTTAGAGACAGAGAGACAGTTACATAAATATCCCCTCAATCCAAGCTGTGTGACGTTCTTCCGGCTGTGTGACAGAAGTTTCTGTTAGGTCCAGCAGCTTCTCCTCCAGCCATGACACAGTATTTTAAAAGACATTTTTATGGCATGCTGCAGACAACATCCAATGTTCAATGCGGTCATAAATAAGCAATTACCAGCAACTACCAGTATATAAATGACTACAGAACTGCACTAAGAAACTGACACACTTTTTTAGGTTATCTGTATTGGACATTTAACTTGTAAAGCTTGTCCCAGTGTTATCAACCACTGTGGATGATTTGACTGTGCAGCTTTTCTTCTATTAAAATATTATTTACTATGGTAAATGGACTGTACTTGTATAGCGCCTTTCTAGTCATCCGACGACTCAAAGCGCTTTTAACACTACGAGTCAATTCACCCAGTCACACACATTCATACGCTGAATGGGTACAGGGGCTACCATACAAAGTCCCAACCTGCCCATCAGAGGAAACCATTCACACACACTCACACACCGATGGAGGCAAGCTACCACGCAGGGTGCTGGCACAGCCATCGGGAGCAATTTGGGGTTTAGTATCTTGCCCGAGGACACTTCGACATGTGGACTGGAGGAGCAGGGAATCGAACCTCCAATCTTCCAATTAGTGGACGACCCGCTCTACCTCCTGAGCCACAGCCGCCCCAAATTTTATACTATAAAAATGCAAATCTGGTGTAGCCTGCAGATACAGATTGCATAAAGGCGGGAACACATGATATAGGTCAAGAGTGAATACTGAAACCTCAGACACCGTGAGAACACAACATGCATGTGTGATATGCAAACTACACAAAGAGCAATCTAGATGAAGCAAGGAGAGTTTTCCATAAGGGCAGCCTGCTCTGTAGATGATGACTGCTGACGTGACTTGTTCTGAGAGAACATTGCACAGCAATACTGCCAAACTGATATCTCAACACTCTTAAACTGACTGCATGGCAACCAGGGTCTGAAATTAACACCCGCCAAGCGCCAAATGTGGGTAGATTTTCCGTTTGGCGAGTAAATCTCGGAAGGCTATCCGCCACACTGGCGGGTAAATGCTTGCACCAAAATAGTCATGTATAAAATATCTAGCATGATGGCTCAGAGGAAATTACTCATATTTGTCCCTATACAGTGTTTTTTTCGCGTGTCTAAACAGTGCCGTGAAACTGTAGGAGCGCTCAAGATGGAGCTGAAGGAGAGCCAGCCACAGACTGCCTCGTGCACTCCTAGTTTCGCAGCACTGTTTACCGTACGGGACATCAACTACTCGACATCTCAGCTCTCCGCTACACTGTCACTTGCCATCGGTCTGCTGCTAGCTACCGTTAATTAAATAGCTATTACTACCTTATTATCTCAATGAAATGTACTGAAACGAATGTATATGTGAAACAAAAAGGCAATAAAGTAAAAAAATATGTTTGGCTGGTGGATTCTCTCATCTACCAGTCCCCTTGGCAGGTGAGTCAAAGACTTAATTTCGGATACTGATGGCAACTGTGTATTTAGCCACGTGTCCCGCTTCAGTCCTCATGCCTCAACAAACAGCTGGATCACAGGTTTAATACACATGTATGAGGCCCAGCTATAACTAAATAACTAAATTGTGAGCTGTAGCTCAGTCTGTGCTGTGATACTACTTTCCCATGATGGTACAAATGCATTATGACTACTAGATATGCATCGCTGCAGGGAAACAGAAGAACACAGATCACATCTTATCGTTTAGACATGTCTTAGGGCAACTTCTGCACAAACATTCCCAGAATACATGGATGCGCCAATACCGTCTGCCTGCTTGTCAAATTTGAAACCTTCCATGTGGAGGCTGGTGTATCTGGTGTAATGCTATATAGACTGAAAATTAACCCTTTGAAGAGGGAATACTTTGCTGCTGGAAAGGCCAAGTCTCACTTTCCGTGCCTCTTATCACACCATCACGTATGCTTGCTGTGATCCTTGAACTAACAATATAGTAAACAGCCACTGCCTCAAGGAGCTGGCCCACAAAGCCTGAAAGCACCTGACTACCTGCATACCTGCGCATTATGTCACATTTAGGACTTCTGCATTCCAGCAATCACATGAGTCTGAGTGGGTTTAGATGCTGCAACGCCCAGAGGCTACTGCACTCACAGCCACAATACGTTCAAACACGACTGTTTTTCTGAACGGACTCATATAGCTAGAGGTTGATTTTAGCTGGAATCAATCCAGAGTCAAGAGGAGTCAATGTCACAATGGTTGTAACAAATGTTATTACACAAAGATTTACATAAACAGTACATAAAGAAAATTAAATATGCAGAGTAATACTTATCAGTGTCTTTTTTAAAAGGGTGTTCATAAGTTTTTACAGTTGGGAGCTCAAATTGTTGATGTTCTTCCCTGCATAGTGTCCTTTACAGGTCCTGCAACAAGCTCTACTTACATGTGTTTGTCTTTACACTATGTGTGAGTATGCAAGTGTGTGTGTGTGTGTGTGTGTGTGTATTATTAAATGACATTGTGTACACTATGCCTTATTCCTGAGTCACGTCTTCTGAATCAGCAACACATGACAGAAGGGGAGTGACGAGTAAAGAGTGCATGATCGTGTCTCACCAAAAAAAAAAAAAAAAAAATCACATGAACCTGTGAACATCAACAAAGTGGTGGGAGTGGTGAAAGCTATGTAGAAATTGGGGCATAAGTTCAATTTCGCTTTTGCAGTTTGCAAAAGCTGATTTTCTTTCAAAAGTGTGACATTTTAAAAACGTAAGTGCTCTTTAAATCGCTAAATCATCAGACTTTGTCTATTAATGACTGCAACAAGTATAATACATTAAAATCACAATGGTCTTTCCTCTTTAATCCATTAACTAATCAAAAGGATACAACATGTAGACATGATCATTTCTCAGCCTTATAGCTAAGTGATGTCAGTCAGCACATCCTGCCTCTCTGCCCAAACCACCTCCCCCACATCCCTCCTCGTCACTTCTCTCTCTTTCCATTTCTCTCATCTGGAGGCTGAAAGTAGGCTAATTGGGTGATATGACAGAGTGACCTTTTTGGTTTGACTTTCAGGATCCCAGCAGACACACTAATCACACTGCTCATTGTCTGTCCTGTGCTGATAAGGGTTTAGTGATTTACTCAACAAGGTTGAATTTAAGGATTTGTTCTTAAATTGACATTCAAGGTTAAAGAAAAGTGAGCGAGCAAAATGAACAAACATGTCGTATTCCTTTTGATGGAAGTTATCATCCAAAGCATCTTTACCATATTCTGACGACATACAGTCTTAGAAAACAAATAAATTGACAACTATTAAATTAACTGCCAACTATTTTGATAACCCATTAACTAATAACTAATTGATTAATCGAGAAAATAATCAACAGATTAATTGTTAATTAAAATAATCATTAACCAATCAAGGAATCAGTTTAAAACAAGAAAATCAAGGCCATTGTACTGCCAGTCTAATAAGCCATCTATTACACTTGTTTGTTCATGATAATAAAGGAAACAAATGCTGAACTCTTTGTAGCAAACTATGACTGACTTATATAACCAAATTCAACACGAAAATAAATGTCCAACATCACTTGAAAAGTAACACAGCCCACTGAACTGATCATGTGTTGTACTGTGCCTTTGCACCGTTTGTGAAGTCCTGCTGCCCTCGTATCATGTATCAGCATCAGCTGTGAAACTGGAAACTGTTCAACAAAATACAGTCTTGATATTTAATTTGATTTACAAGTTCTCCATTTTTACAATTTGTCAGGTGTTGGTATGGTCGTATATCAGTTTACCTCAATCTAGAAAGGCAACCAGCCAATCATCAACAACAACCAATATCCTGCAGTGAGTGCAACGTGGGCATGAACTGATGTACTCACAAAGTAAGAGGACATGCAGGCCTAACTAGATGTTAACCCAACATACTAGCACTCACTAGAATGCTACTGCCTGCGTGTCGTGTGTGCAGCTTTTACGTAAAACTATATCTTTACCATGACCCTGCAGTTCTGAGAAGCCAGAGTGTGGCCACTTAAAATACCCCTGATAGGAACCTGATGACAGCCGCTGTCTTTACAGAACCCTGGCAGGGCTGCAACATTCACACACACGCACACAAACAAACACACACAGAAGCGAGCAGGCTTGCAATGCGAAGCTATATGTGACATATATGTGAATCTATGATGCTGACATTCTTTAAATATGCACAAGTAATACTGGGTGAGGCAAAGAGACACACAAACACACACACACACACATATATATATACACACACTTCTCTCTTCTTATTCAACTCGCACCTTTATGCCAGTAACTGAGAACACAGCCATGTGATCGTCCCACAGACATGACAGCTTGAGATTGATGAAAGCCTCACATGACACACTGAGCTATGAAAGTACGCAGTGAAGGTGGAGGAAGGACGTCACGCCGATCAGGAACCTGAGACACTACTTCTGTAAACCATCAAGGAAAAGGTTTCTCTATAAATAAATCTGATGTGGTGTAAAATTTTGTTCTGCAATAAGCAATGTCATACATTTTCACAGATGAAGGAGGATTCTGGGATACGTTGCTTCCAGGGATCTGCTGCAAACTCATATCAAATCCAATTTAGTGAGTCTACATTACATTTTAAATGCGCCACAAGGTTTCATACAAGGTTTTAGCTATTTTACAGAGTAGTGTCTATTTTATATCACCTTGAAAATGCAAAGTCCACCTACAAAATGAATCAGTTAAAAGCTATGAGCTGGCTTATAGAAAAACTTTATTTTCAAAGTTTTTCATGACAAAAAACAGTGGTCTGGTTCTGAGGATCTATGCATTAGGCAGGAAAGTGAAATGTTTATTATGACAACGATAAGGGTGAATTATTCATAACGGGTTTACTAAAACTTGCTTCTTAGTTTCAGAATGAATCTTTTGCTTTCAGACATTTGTACGCACATCTTGCACACACAAATCTGAACCTCTCTCTCTCTTTCTCTTTCTCTCTCTCTCACACACACACACACACACACACACACTTTCTGTATGGCCCAGGTCAAGAAGGAAGTTTCCTCAGTAGGCAGGGGGCAGCCAGGACAAGCAGTCTGGGTGTGGGTGGGGAGGACAAAGCTGTTGGCTGACGCTCAGGCCTCTGACTGGCTACAGGATGAACCAGGAGCTCTCAGTGTAATGTACAGTATGCTGTCCGTGGTCAGGTTTGAAGCCAGAGCGTTTTAGGCTTTCCTCCCAGGGTCGGCCAACCTGCTGCCCTCTGTGGTATTCTGGAGGGCACAGTGTTGTGCTATGACATAGCTTTGGGTGATGCATTATGCAAGGCAACAGGGTTACAAAACAGCAAAACCTTTTTAGAAGACCTTTTTCTTCAACACCTGCCAGGTTTTCACTAGGGTAGCACTCAGCTAGATGAAGCCTAACGCTTACTGGATTTTTTAGGTTGATACCTATACTGATATTTGAATGTAAAAAAAAAAACAAATTTAAAAAAAAAAAGAACATCAATTTTTAACAATTTTAAAGGTAATACAAATATTATTAAAGACACTGTTTTTTTTAAATGTCCCAAATACACACCGTATCCGATCTATTAGTGATACGCAAATATTTACTTATAATACTGGTCCTCCTGATATATTTGTATAGCTCCAGTGAAAGAAATCTAGCCTGAGAATGTTGGCGAGGCCAAACATTCACTTTGAAAGCTGAAAGAGACAGGGTTTTCATTATCATGATCATTTTGGTATATATAAATATATCTTGGTTCTTTCATTTGGGTATTTGCCTGAAGAAAACCTCTGTTGCTAAATGTTTCTAATTAAAGCTTAAGGGAACTCTTAGATTCTAGTGTGTGAGTACACCATTATAGAGGAACAACCTGCCAGAGAAGTTCAAGCTAGTGTCTTACTTAAAATGTATGCCTAAAGACAATTATAAACCTCAATTAATGTTGTGTTTATTATTATTATTAATGGCATCATGTCATTTATTATTTCAATTGCAACGCCGTACCGAACCAGCTCGATTCATAATATCTGCTTTCTTACATAAGCAGTCCTTAGTGCAAAGAAGTTTTTAAAACATTAACATTAAACATTAGCTGATCATTATCTCTCTAGTCTACCTCTGTCTGTCGTTGCCTGTCATACTTCAATCTTCTCCTCTGTCCATCTTGTCAATTTAGTCTTCTCAATTCCCGACCACCCAAACTATCTGCTCTGCTTTCAAGCTGTTCTTCTCTCCCGTCAACCAAGGCCTAACTGGAATTCTGTAATCCTCCCTCTGATTCTCATCTTATAACTGGATCCATTCAGCTTTTCCCATCCTCCACTTTTACACCATCTATCAGATGTTCTCTTCTTCCCTCTGATCCACGAATTTTATCTTATGTATTCTAGCCTATTCCTGCTACCACCCAAGTGTCCTCTCCATCCTCCTCTCCTTCTCCATGCCTTTGTCTCCTCACAGTTCTGCCCTCTCCAAAGCAGTTCATGCCTGATGAATGGGGAACTCATGCCAGAGGTACGAAGAGCACAGCTGACCATCGAGTTAACAGAAACGCCTGCTGTCTGCCTGTTTGCTCTAGAATTGAGGCCAGCCAGCTACACACACACGCTCACAGCATTTATATCACTGGGAGCAGAGCACCTTTATGGCCGTGGAACGTGCTCTGGCACAGATATGGGCCAAAGTGCAAGCGGCACCACAAGGAGGTGAGGTTTCAGGTCCTTTGGTAAATATATCAACCATGGGTGATGGGCCGAGAGCAAAAATTTTCCGATGCAAGTGTATTTAAAACTAAAAAGAGCCACTTCCCCTTGGTGGCAGACCTGACCCTGACCCAGAATGTGTGTAGGAACATGCACAGGGAAACTGCAAATCAACTCTGGGAGTATAGAGTATCCTACTAGCCAGCTCAATGATGCATTACTCACTCAGGTTGAATTTAGCCTTAGAGTATTTCAATAGCAAGTATTTATACTGCTGCTAGTCGCGTTACTTGTTAGTAGGAGAAATGTTCTTGCTTTGGCTGCATGGATAAATGTTGAATTTAATAACAATTTTAGACTATTAATTACATAATCCCCTTTTATTATGATTAGTTATTGTTGTAGCCAGCAGCAGCCTCTGCCATGGGTGCATAATATCATGGTAAGCAGTATTGGGAAATGGCTGCTTTAAAACATCATAACTAATCTCATGACTTTGCCTGATGCAGCACTATGATGCATTTTCATTAAAACAGGCCTGACATAGAAGATTTTTTAAGGTAAAAAAAAAAAAATAGTTGTTACATTTTTTCTACATTTGAAGTTGAAGTAATTGCTATATATCTGCTTTAGTGAATGCCAGACACCTGCGACCAGCGCAATACTATTGTGTTTATGCTAGGCATCACTCGTGTAAACTAAACAATAAACATACGAATGGGCCGCTTTAAACACATAAGCGTTTATCGGATTTATCGAACATTGTGCATTCACAGTCTATGGTCAGTCTACGGAGGCTGAAGCCCGGCTTGTCGAGGATCTGTCTGTCATCAGTGAGAACTGAAGTGATCACATGTGCTCCAATACAGAGCACACAGTGTCCTCCGCTGCGGTCTGACGGCGCTGGCGGAGAGTACAGTACCGTCGGTAGGACTGACAGAAGCCAGCTGTACTTTGCACCAAGTTATCGGTGCTATTGCTCGCGATAAACGACAAAAGCAGCGTGATTGCACTGTAGTTGTTTTCTTCCTACCACACAGGCTTAAATACTGTTACCACAGAAACACAAAGAGGGACAACGGCTTAGACAAAGGAGAAAGCGGGACACTGCTTCTGAAACTTATAAGCGATTATACCGATTCACTGATTATACCACACGTCAAAAAGGAAGGAAGCGTTTATTATCAACTTATTATCAACAACACACGAGCTGCAACACTTGCGTAAACGAGGAAAAGTGCTGGCTAACGAGGTAAGCCGAGTCCCACCAAGAAGAGGCAGCGTGTGCAGCAGCAGCAGCAGCAGCCCCGCTAACGTCTGGTAGCTAGCATTAGCGTGTTAGCTGACCTCACCAACAGGCACAAATCATGAACAAAACTATACAGCGTTGATTTGTAAAGTGCTCGCGAGTTTGAAATATTCGCCACGTCCAAAACACTCTGTCATGCTTCCAGACACCACAGCGAAAGTGATAAATTACATTAGCGTACACACGTACAATGTTACACACACACACACATACATACACACACACACACGCACACACATAAAATAGCTACCTGAAAGCTGGGTCCTCTTTGCTACATCTCGGGGGCGGCGACGAAAACGCATTTCTCTTGTTGAAAAGTTTCTGGAAGAGAGTCGGAGGCATTTTGTACCAAAATAAATTCGGTACAGAAGGTCTCTTTTTCTTTTCAAATCCAAGAGCAAATCTTGTTCCTTGTAACTGTCTCCATGGGTGTCACAGTCATATGACAGGCATTAGTCACAGGAGCTGCTTGGTAACCCACTACATTTTTCTGATTGGCTGACCGGACGCTGCTGCTACTACAAAATACGTGATTGGCTGGTATTTTTGGTCCCGGTACCACGTGGTCAGTGGATTCGCTGTGTTGATGTTTTGCCTGGAATCGTGACAGCGTGACATTTATTCACATGAATCAAACAAGTGCGACCCGCTGAGATGCTTGCAAGACACGAAGATGACCCACATGAGAAATTAGTTAATTAGTTAAGCCAGAATAGTGTTAAAACAAACAGATCCAGCGAGGCTGCTCTGTGTGTTTTCTGCACATATGAACATCTTCTGTATATGAAGTAATTATTGTCTTTATTGGTTACTGCAGATTGCTTGTTAGTTGGTTTTAATGATGCATCTAAACCTGCAAAAAATATGACAGAAAAATACACGTTAATGGCAGAAAATTACTCTATGTTTTAGTCAGTCATGTTTTGTTTACACGTTAAATGAACAAAGTTAACTCTGTAGCTAAAGTTTTCCCACTTATTCATAATGAACGGAATACTGGCATTTTGAGACAGGATTGATCTATGGAGACCCATGGAGAATTGTGTATTTATTGTACATTAATTTATTTTAGACATTTTTCTGACGCTCATAAATGAGTAAAAGCAGAGATAGAGGACTCACAAATATAGAAAACTTCAATGAGAAACCTTAAAAAAAAACATTCTATCTTTACATTACACCTTAAGATCAAACTATGGTATTAAATACACAACATATTTTCACATATACATTTGAAAAACAGTCAGTCAAGACAAGAGAAAGGATGGCTTATCTAAGAAAATACAGGTCTGACATCTAGTGGTCATTTTGCACCATGCATTTTTTTTGATAGTGCTAATGCAAAATAAAAACAGGAAATCAGGTTTGTTTAAGTGCTTATAGTATATGAAAATAAATAGTACATTGAAAAGTGCATTTCATAAACAGATGTATTAAAAGGAGCAACTGTGTGAATTGGCTCTGTCCCTTGCCCAAGGACACGTAGCCATTGCTAGAGTCTTGACATCCTGTCTTCACACAGACTACTCTTTACTTCTTTCTCTTTACAACTTCAGACATCATGGGACGGCAGGTTCTGTGCGTTTTGCAGCTGTGAGAGGAAATAAAGAAAAACTTCTGAGCGTGGCACATCTTTGTCGTTCTCTCTGAAAGAACTCATCCCTTTCTCCATCGCTGACAAAGTCAAAGAATTTGGCTTGCTCTGGGTTGTCTTCTTTCGAGCTGATCTCATCCGCCCTGGATGTGTCTGCATCAGCCTTAATCTGCTCGGCAGGGCTGGACCGATGGACTGGCTCATTCTCGTTGTGAATGGTTAATTTCATCGCCGGGATGGTTTTTGCTTCAAAGCTCTCGGCAGTGATGGGGCTTTTGAACCATACCTTCTTCTTCTTCTTGCACAAAATAGACCTGATGGTGGGCTGCGGGAGCAAAATTATATTTGACCAGAATGACTTAAATGAAATTGTATACTTATTTGAGATTACATGTAATAGATGATAGCCAGGTGCTTTTCTTACCTTAGGTGGTGTTTTCCTCTTGAAGGCTTTTTCTACAGATTGAGGAAAGAAAAACACAGAACTACTGATTATGATTTATATCCATAGTACTGAATTTATGTTTATGTTGTGAATTTATGAAATTTAATAATATATAAAATAATATTTGTTTCATTATGAGATTGTACAGTTTTAGATTCAGATACACATCATGATACATGCGACTCTACCTGATTGAAATGGGTCTGCATGTGTTTTAGGCTCAACCTCAATTACTCCATGGTTGCTGTACAGAGAAATACAGGTATTGCACCAGTTTTGGTCATGTACATCAGTGTGTACATCAGTATGCACGTACTGTACAATAAACATGTATTCCCTCTGAACCATCACCGGCACTTATGATATCATGCAGAAATTTCGAAAATGCCTCCAACAAAATGTTGCATATTAAGTGACCTTTCCAGAAGGGCTTCACCTGACAAACCTACCTGAGCTCAGAGTTCTTTTCAGCAAGAATGGTGGAAACGTCTGCAGGCAGAGGTTTAATTGTTATCAGACAATAAGGATGAAACAAAGTGTTGGCTATTGTTAAAATAACAACTTGAATCTGAAAATATATACTGTACATTTTTCAGAAATATGACAATGTTGTTTTCTATTTGATATTAAACAACAAGAAATGTGCTTGGGATTACCTATGATGGCAGAAATGTTGGGGGGATGATGCATGCGGATGCTCTCAGCGTGGCTCACATCCAGCAAGGTGGAGTTTTTTATGTGAAGATGGAGACCCAGCATATCATCCTCAATGGGGAAAGTCAACGTTTCCACTGTGAAGAGAAGAGAAGAGAAATCATTGGAATAGAATAACCTTGTAATTTGGTTGTGTTTTTACAATCATACACACACCATAGTTCTCTTTTCTGAAGATTTCCGGGGAGGGAAGACTGCTGGGAGTTGTGGAGGTGGAAGAGTAACAGTCGTCTTCATCACCATCAGAGCTGAAAGTCGTGTCTGACTCCATGCTAGAAGTTATGACACTCTCTGGTGTCACTGCCAGGTTTTGCTCTTCTTTAACTGGCTTTTCACCAGCTTTAAAAGCCTCGGGGTCCGGGGTCATCTGAATGGCAGGGTGACCTGATGACACTTGGTGGCCAGGTTTTTTATCAGCTGGCGTGGCAGGCGAGACGGCTTTGTCTCTGGGGTTTTCAGTAAATGCAGGGCTGCTCAAGCGTAACACAGATTTACGGTGGACAGGTTTAATGCTGGTCTGTGTGTGTGTGTGTGTGTGTGTGTGTATAGGATAAGCATGAAAAAGGAGGAGAGAGTAGAACAAAAAACGTTTGAGAAAACTTGGCAAACAATTGAAATTAAAATATTAAACATCCTAGAAAGACAATGGAAACTGTGTGAAACAGCTGACTACATACAATATTAAAACTAAAATAAGATATATTTTAGCTATATTAAAGCTACCTGATTTTATTCAATATTAATACACAGGATTCCCATATAAGAGAACATGGTTTATGCATGTCAATATATAGATATCAGTGTTTATTGTGCATACGTGGAGTAAAACATATTAACATCTATCTTTAATAAGAATACTCACCCACTCTTGGTTGGTTGGTTTGACATGCAGCTCCTCCACCTCTGGTTCTTCTGGAAATGCTTCATAACGCTTATTGGGTAGAAGTCTGCTGTGTTCTGAAATGTTTGTAGTCGAGAGTAAATCCAGCTTTTATCACACTGTAAACTGTATGCTTCATTTAAAAAAAATACTGAATATGCCTACAGTTTATTCACTTTTTTTAGATTGGTTTAATTACTTCTAAAGCACTGTCTGCATTATAGGAGGTTTTAAAATAGATTTTAAGTTGTTAAAAACTAAAACGAGAAACATAGGTTACATTAATGCTGACAGAGAAAGTGATGTTGACCATTTTACAATTAAATACGTGAAACTATGTGATCAAAACTGAGCTACCTAATGATCTTTCAGAACATATTTCCATTTCGATGTGCGCTAAAGCTGACGTGCGTCTTTGGTGTGTGTGTTTATTTCTTACTGTTTCGTCTGTCTCGTCTGGTCAGTGCTGGTTTCACTGGTGTATCTCGCTTGTTGTGTAATCCACCGGCACGTCCAACTCGGCACTTGAATCGCCACATTACAGAATAAAACGGATTTCCAGATTAAAATCTAACTCCGAATTTACAAATTAGTGTGGTGCAGAAATGCGTCCAGGTAACATCAATTATCCGTTTGTACGACTTCAAAGTTAGATCAGAGGCTTGCTTGCTGCTGACACCTTAAACGTTTAACATTATAACGTTATTTCGTGAAGACTGAGAGAGTAACAGTAAAAAATCCTGACAGGATGCTAAAAAAAAGTAGGTTACTATAAGTCTCTGTTCTCTGGGCGGTGCTTAGCAACCGCGCACACCTGCAGATTCCACCTGTCAATCACCTGCCCACGATTTATTTAAAGGGGGCCTATTATGCTCATTTCCAGCTCTGTATTTTCATTCTGGGACTCCACTAGAGTATCTTTGCATGATTTACAGTTAAAAAAAACTCAATTACTTCAACTTATTTATCTTATTATGGGCCTTTATGCAGCCCCTCAGTTCAGCCTCTGTCTGAAACAGGGTGTTTTAGCTCCTGTCTAAGGCCCCGCTCGCCATGAGCCCACTCTGTTCTGATTAGTTAGCTTCACAGCCGACTTCCAGCCGCTCCGGAGGCTTCATTTAAATTTTCCGATATCAATTCACAAAATCCGAGATCGATCTTAATATATGCTTTTTCCCGTGGATTTTAAATCCTAAATGAATCCAGACATCTGCCTTTAGGATTGGCGGTGCCTTCAGTGGAGCAGCCCCCGCCATCTTCAGTGAGATCTGGCCACAATATCTCATTGCGTGAGATCTCGTGTCCAGATCTGGCGAGATCACATGGCGGGAGCTGCTCCACTGAAGGCACCGCCAAGCCTGTTGCACAAAAGCTTTGTGAGGTATCAGTGATGTTTACATTACAGTAGGTTTGTTTGTAGCCACCCTATTTACACTGGCTGCCTGGTAATTTAAAATCTTAAGTGTTTGTTTATACTCTGCACTAAAGAAAGCATTTATCCAGTCATTATATCCTCACTGACTGTGGAGTCTGTAGAGTTGCACTATATTGTGCTGACTGCTGTAGTGTGTTAGCCTGACGCACCAGATGCTTTGTTTTACACAACCATCTGAGAAGTTGTCCATGGAAACTGTTTGGGAACGGGCAAGCACTTTCAAAAAATACTTGACAGGTGATTGGATGAACCATCTGTCTATCACCATCTTACCTTACGAGGCAGCTGGATTTGTGAGATCACGAGATCACGTGAGAACCCTTATAGGATGCTGAATGGTCTGAACCACTGATGGTCTGGACACAAGCACATAACTTGAAGCCGGGACAAGATGGATTCTCGTGTGATCTTGTGATATCGCGATCTCTCAAATACGGCTGCCTTGCAAGATAAGTAGTGTGTTCATGTTAAATACAAAGTACATTAATGTAGCTGCCTTGGGGTCAATTCTTAATGTAAACATTAATATTTTTAATAATGCACCAGGTAGAGGGTTCCTTGTACAATTTATATCATTAGTTCTCTTAAAATCTCTTTTATATCCAAGCAAAATTGATATTGTGACTGAAATATCCCTGACCGAATCGATATCAAATCAAATCGGGAATCAAATTGAATCAGGACCTTGTGAATTGGAATCGAATCAATTCGGGAATTGATACCCAGCCCCAGTAGGATTTTACTTCTTTTTCTCGTTCTTTACTCGAAATATCAACTTCTTAAATACATCCGTACATGTTTGAGCCGGAATCCGATCCGAAATATGAGAGTGAACAACGTAAACAACACATGGAAAAACCTTAGCAACAACCTTGAAAGTACCGCAATTTTCGTGCATGCGCAACGATGTGATGTCAGCTTGTCATCAAGGTAGAAAAAACGCCACAAACAAAGCATAAATAATCAAACGAAGAGCAAATTGAAGCCCTGGCTTTTGACTTGCAATATGTTAACCTCAAGTTTTGGAACTTTGATCATGTTTAACATAGATATCCGACATCATGACAGTATATAAATAACAGAAAACCACAAAAAGCATAATAATCTATCTATCTACTATTTTTTAAAGCATTCAGCAGATGTTTTGGTACATTGTGTCTTTGATGCTAGTGTAGTTGACACAGGTGTAATGAGTATATGTATTATCACTAGTATTCGCTGCCATCTAGTGGCCACAGTGAGTTATTGCAACATTAAAAGTGTGAATTTTTAAATTGAGGACGTATTTGTTAAAGATTCCCTCCAGACATGTTTTAAGATGTTTATAAAATACTTTTCTTTGAATAATAATTTGTCTGATATGGTTTTTCCATGAAAAGTTCAATTATCATAAAATCTTTA
This sequence comes from Scomberomorus guttatus, assembly GCA_038419695.1. Taxonomy (NCBI): domain Eukaryota; kingdom Metazoa; phylum Chordata; class Actinopteri; order Scombriformes; family Scombridae; genus Scomberomorus; species Scomberomorus guttatus. Next base: position 20,994,040 of record CM076460.1, on the reverse strand, counting down.
CATCTACTCCTTCTCTCTCATTAAAAATTCCATAATTGATAAATATGCAAATATATTTCATTTTAGTAGTTTACCAGCTGGACAAAAGATGTCTTCTACTTCTCTGTAAAGTCCATTCTCAGTGTTTGTGCACTGGAAGCTTCAAATTTCCACATCACACTTGTGTAAGTTGAATATTGGACCAGGATTGGCTCCAAACTATTTATGATGTGACAAATCATGCATAGGCCCACTCATTAAAATTGGATTTTCAGTGACTGCAGAGAAACTTTCCACTTTCCGCAGATAAATGTAAAAACAGCCTTCTAGTGTTAAATTCTGCACATACATCATTCTACACTGTGAAACTCAAAAAAAAAAAGAAAAATATTTTTGAGTGGAGGGAACTTTAAGTACAAATCAAAATTAGCGTCATTATTACAAATGACAGCAGTGATATCATAACTGGAAATAGTTGGTTATTCATGTCAATATATATTAGTTCAAGCTTTTTGGTCTGCAGTGGTGGAAAGTAACCAAGTCCAATTTCTGTACTTTAGTATTTCCATTTTATGCTACTTTATACTTCTGCTGCACCACATTTCAGAGGCAAATATTGTACTTTTTACTCCACTAAATGTGACAGCTTGAGTTACTGGTTATTTTCAGATTAAGCTTGTACTTACAAACATATGATAAGATTTTAAAAACAATGCAATGTTAAAGTGGTCTCTAACTTCTTTGGCTTGTGACCCTTAAAGCCTCTGGTTAGGACTCCTTGTCGTATGTCTACGAGCTACCAGCAGGTTCCTCCAAAGATACGTTTCCCTTCTAAACTTCTCAGATGGTTTCATTTAAATAACAGTTTGAAGCCTAAAGAGTAGCATCTAATATTTCACAAGAAGGCACGGATTAAAGAACAGTTAAAAATATAAATACAAAATGTGCGTTTTGTTCTTTCCTGCCACATTAATCTTGTGACCCTTTGACTTTTGATACTTTAAATACATTTAGCTGATAATATTTCTGTACTTTTACTTAGGTAGAATATTAAATGCAGAACATTTACATGTAATGCAGTATTTTTATTTTATATTATTGGTACTTTTACCTAAATAAAGAGTCTGAGTACTTCTTCTACAGAGCAGTCCAATTTGTTTTTTCATACCAGCATGAAGAAAGACACAATAGGATGCTAATACTTTAAACACTGAATACATCATGAAAAGAAAACAAGACACTAGTTTAAAATCATTCCAGATTATCTTTTATTTCATTGCCCTTGTCCTATTCCCTGCCCTCCCTCATCCTTATTGCTGCACTCAATCATTACAAGGATATGGTGCTGATTCCATTTTACAGCAGAATAGATAAATAAATAAGTACAATTCATCTCACTACACGCAAAAAGAGAGAAAAAAATCCATTCAAACCATTGATTTAATAAATATGCTTACATCTAGCTGTCCTCATTTATGTACATCCACATTGTTTATGCTTTGGGACGGTAATCAACTTAAAAAGCCTATACATTACTTCTATATGTAAACCCTCCAAAAAAACCAACCGTTTCTTTTGTTCAAAAGTCGATGTTTGTTCTATTTTCCTTCAGTGAGTGGAATTCATCAGCTTTGCCTACGTTACAAAGCCTTGCACTAGCAGCAGTGGCTGTGGGCAGCTGCATACAACCTGCTATTAATGGCCACAAAGACATCTTTTTCAAGTCAAATGTTAACGGTCCCAGCAATGCAGGGCAAACTACATGCATTGCCCTGAGCCCTGGTTTTGCATTATTTCTTTTCCCCCCCCCCCCCGTTTACCTGACATACTCTGTGCAAAGATGGATGAAAAGAAAGTTGTGACTGTGCCAAGGGTGTGAACCTTGATGATTGTTACAGTGTGCCAGTCCTTCATATAAACAAGGAGCATGCATGCTAAACTGATGATCGCAGCCATGTAGAGATGAATGAATGAATGAGAGAATACATGAACTGTAAATTGGAAGTGGTGCTAACATCAAGATGGTCTACATAGAACAGTGTGGACTGCAATGATTTGAAAGGCAGGAGCTGCTACTCTTCTGGACTTATCTTAATTCTGACCTCAAACAGGAAGATGTGGTTTTGGTCTAATTGCACAATGTCTGGGTTGAAGTTTAATCCCTTAATGGCACTGCTGTCCGCAGCTTGTTCAATCAAATGAAAATCTACTGTTGTCCACTCGGGATGAAATCCTTTACTGTCCCACAAGGTCTCAGCATTATTACACATCTAGAAATCTCCTTGAGCTACACTATAGACAAAGACATCACGCTTGCTGTCGTACGACTGTGGATTTAACTCGTGTTAGGCTGGTAGGTTTTGGAATGACGGAGGAGAGAAGAGAGGCAGAGTGACAGTAAGAAGGAATGGACCGCTCAACGTAAAAAGTGCTGATGAGTTTTTGCTGCTGGGGACAGAGCATTTGATGATTTGTTTGGGTGGATAGCAGAGAGCAGGGCCAGGTTTGGCTTGTTTTCCCAAAGCATGTTAAGCCTAAGGTGTCACATATCTGTCCCGATGCAGGTCAGTGGTCATGGAAGATCTTAGTTTTAAGATGCTTGAAGGGAAATGAGGTCGGCTGGCCTTCACATGGAGATGCTGCTGTAGAGCTGGTCGATCTTATCCTTGAAGAACTCCTTCAGCTCTGGTCTCTTGGCCTTTAATGTTGGAGTCAGGAGGCCGTTTTCGATGGAGAACATCTCGTTGTGGATGTAGATGTTCTTCACCTTTAATAGGAAAAATCATTAAAAAATCATTAGAAAAGATGTCAAAGTTAAGGTTGTTGACATTATTTCTCAAACTATTACTTTTACATTTTCACCTCTGTGTCAATCACTCTTCTTTTTGGCTGATTTTAGCTATATTTGTTTTTTTAAACCTTTATTTATGGGGGAAATTTGCCAAACACAGTCAGCTTTTACCCTGTTTCATATTCATAAACCTGAAGATGTTCAGTAAAACCTGCTTCAGTAAAAATATTTTATTGTTCGCTCAACCTGAGCAATTTGTGAACAACTGCCTTGCTCAAGGACTATAAAGATATACACAGCACACGGTCATACTATAGCCTCAAGACCACGGTTGTTGTACATATTAAGATACCAAGAAAAATGCTGCTACAACAGCAGGAGGACCAAATATCCGTACTGTATATTTTTGCCTAAAACCCAAACATATAACATACAGTACGACCGCATGCCTACCTGCTCAAAAGAGTGGAGGCAACTGGCTTTGCCCAAACGCACCAAATCTTCAAGGATTGCCTTCTTCAGAACCTGTTAACAAAAGAAATACTCTTCCTCAGCATCTATTATTAACAGCATTATTTGGAGGTTAATTATATGGAACAAGTGTCTGAGCCACGTGCCACCTACCGTGTTTTTACAGAGGTCTTTATAGGTGCCTAGTATGCCTTTCTTCTTGGCCCATTCAGGCATCACTTCTGGGTCAGGAACCACAATTCCCACCAAACAGGACTGTGTAGATCAAACACAAACATAAGATAAAAATGGCAAACAATTTGTGTACTAATCCAGCATCAAAATTAGCGCCAGATAAGTGAGCATATACTTAAATTGTTGTGGTTTCATATGGAGTAAGAACTTCAGCACAGACATACTCTCAGGCTCTCAGGAGCCATTAATACCTCAGAAAAGCTAAGTATCCTGCGACATATCAAGGTCTATGAGACATCAAGATACTGTGTTTGTGTGTAAGACTGTCAGTGTTCTTACCTGCAGGCTGTCTCCATGAACATAGAGCTGTGCCACAGGTTCACTCCTAATGTAGATGTTCTCGATCTTCTCAGGGGAGATGTACTCGCCCTGCGCCAGCTTGAAGATGTGCTTCTTCCTGTCGATGATCTTCAGTGTGCCATTCTAGAGAGGAGAGGAGAGGTCAAACAAAAAAGATGATGAGAGGGGGACACAGGATAAAAAGTCCTCCTGTAAACACATTGTAACTTAAAATGCATCACTATTATTATGCCTAAATAACGGAGTCTGATGTGAGCTGTATGTACGTACAGATAACCATTTGCCGATGTCTCCGGTGTGGAGCCAGCCATCTGCGTCCAGCGTCTCGGCAGTCCTCTCCGGGTCTTTGAGGTAGCCCTTAAACACATTTGGTCCTTTCACACAAACCTGGATGGGAGATTAGAGAAGTGGACAAAGGTTGAGGTTGAAGGTGAAATATCTACACTGTATCTCCTGTACACTAACACGTTATCAAGTTGGAAAAAGTAATACCTTTTTTATTCTTATAAAAATGTATGTTCTTAATTTATTTAAAAAAAATTTTTTTTCCATTCTAAAATGCATTGAAAAAGCTTAGAGGAATTATTTTTCTCATTAGTGTTAAGGCTTCTTTGTGTGTGTTTGCATATCAATTTACAGTGCTGTTACTGTTTTACACATCTCATATCTGACCTTGTTTCTTTATCTTGGCATTTTAAGATTTTGAAATCCAGGTGGCACTGTAAAACTTGTAATGAGCTTAGAGTTAACTGTCTAAACACACACGTGCATTATATGCAGCATGTTTCTGTCAGAACCACGTAGCTTACCTCTCCCTCCCCCTTAGAGGCAAAGTAGTTCTTCTCAGGAACATCCACCAGTTTGATGAGGTTACATGGCAGCGGAGCCCCGACGTGACCTGTGAGTCAAAACAAGAAAAATCATTAGAAACTCGTCAAAATAACTCCTTCAAACCTCATATTTTTCATAGAAGGATGGATAAATAAATAAAATGTCAGGACTGAGCAGCAGGGGGTGATGCAAGACTACATGTTGATATCAGATAACACTACCACATGGTGAGTGTTATCTTAACAGTCTTTTGATTACCGCCCCTGCTGAAAGTGGCACAACAGGCTGAGGCACTATTTACTGTCTGACATGCAAATATGCGTGCCCTATATGTAATGTGCCATTTTGCTCCCAGTGTTTGTTTCACCTCAAAAATATGAATTCAAGGGGCCAAGGAAACTAATTGCATTTAATTAGAATCAGTTGGGGAAAACTCACATCAAGTACTGTTGTGTCTTCTCAAAACTAAATCTAAATTGATTTTAAACGAGGAGCTCTTCACATTTACATAAGCAGACTTTTACTACTACTACTACTTTTCTTCTACTTCAAACATCAGCAAATGAAAAGTACCTGTACTTGAGTACTCTTTTTGTGTTTAATGGAAGCTTCTAGCTGCATTTACAGTAAATACTGTACATTTGTTTATTCGTTTACTGCTTCAGACATTAATTCAGACCTGTATACAAGAAGAAAAATACATTTGGCTGATAAAGACTAAACTGTCTCACAAGCCAAAGTAGCTGCTTAGTGCTAGGTTAAAGGTCAAAGGTTACAATTGAGAATTACAGTATATTCCGTATCAACAATTGCATTCGTGATATTTTACAATAAGAATAATGTAATTCTGCATTGTTAGTTTTTCCTCAGGTATTTTTACTAAAGCAGATTTTACTGGAAGGTCGTAATGTGTCGTTACCCATGCAAACTAAAGTCATCAGGCTTATAAAAGACAACGAGCCCATGAGTTGCCTCACACAGTATCGCTCTACAAGATACATGCTACTTATATGGCACTAATAATAATAATAAAACAATAATTACACTATGCTAACATACAAAAATCCATATCTTGACTTTCAAGATAACTACAATCATGACTCATCACCTACACACCTCCACCTCTCCTTCATGAACTAAGTGGATTTATTTAGTGAATTTAAAAACAGATCAAAGTTCTCACTGTGATTCACCTACTGGCCTCATTTTATACAAAAACATGTGCACACAGTGTAAACTAATGTTACTGGTTCATCAGCCTCCCCCGGAGCAGCACTGAGTTGTGCGGTGATTTTGGTGTAGTGTTATTTTCGTATTATGTGCTCAGTGATATTAATGCATGACCAGACTCAGGCACAGTCAGCTGACTATAAGCTAGAATGCAACTACAAAGATGCACATGGACAAAAAATGTGGAAGCCTGAAAAACCTTTCTCAGTGTACCATATGTGCTGGTTGATTAGTGTTCTCTGGAACGAAACAGGGCACCATGTTGGGATGTTGCCATGATGCCAGCCTGCAACATTTCCTTCACCCCACTGTAAAATGACCTTTTGCTATGAAAAAGGGATTGAGCTCCCAAACTATTAAATGCTTGACAAAGTTTCTGATTGTATTAAAAGGGAAACCACAAGAATTTTAAAAATGTGGAATTTCCGTATGAACTTTAATTAAGAAACAACAGTGGAGTATTCAAATGCATTGGTTTATTTTGGTTTAACTGTGGCTATAAATTTGTGATAAATCAGACAACACAGTCCGATTCATCAACAGCAACAATTCTACATGATTACGTATAGGTTCCTTGGAAAATTACTATCAAAGCAAAGAGGTTTAACGCAACAGCGCAGCTCACTAGAGGGATGACAGAATTCTACTTGTTTTTGTACATGCATGTTGACTTTGGCATTCACCTGAGAAAGAATTATAACTGTTAATAATGTTGCCTAACAGCTCTGTCTTCTCCGTCCGTCTCATCTTTTCAAGCCTCTCCCTTTTTTTCTTCTACTGTATGTATGACAGAAACAAACCGAGTGCAATCTGTAAAACATTTACCAGAACCAGAGGAGATAAGGCCTGAGAGACTGTGGCTGAACAGTCACGTCATTATCTGAGCAGCTGTGGCCCTCGCAGTGCAGTGCAGTCACAATTTTGAACTGTCCATGAAGTAAAAAGCAGTATTGCTAGCCTGGTTCTGCGTCTATTTAAGCAGATGTTAGGGGAATTTGGGGAGAAGCAGTGAGAACACTTATCACGGTTGCAAACCCAGTGACCTCAATTAGACACTATTCCAACGTGGGAGTAGTTTATTCCTTAAAATTATGACTCAACCTCATCGCTTTTAGACCTTTGAACAGAGCGTACAGTCAAGTAAACATGTTCAGTCAGTCAGGCAGAGATAAGAAAGAGTTGACTTTCTTTTCTAGGTTAGGGTTACTGTCTCACCTGGGGTCCAGTCTCCAGGTGTGGTGAAGGTGCAGCCAGCTGTGCACTCTGTCTGGCCGTACGCCTCGTAAACCTACACAGACAATGTGGAGAAGAGGGGTGTGTGATGGACTCGTGTGCAACCACTTAATGTGTTTGTAGGTGTATGTGTGTATCCGTGCATGTTCTGATGGATATGATATGACTGTCTATCTTTGTGAGGACACATTTGAGTTTTAGATTTTTAGAGGTGAATTTGTCTCGTTGTCACTTCTTCAAAGGGCTATTTGATAGGTACGACTTTTAGGGTTAAGGTTAGAAGTAAGTTTAGGTTAAGGGTTTGGGTTTGGCATGTAGCTGTAGTTGTGAAATTAGTGTTGGTGCTTAGATAGTCTCTGCAAGTACAGAAGTATAAACATGCAGTTTGTGCGTGTGTGTGACCTGGCATCCCAGAGCTGCTCTGAGGAATCCCAGGACACTGGGCGAGGTAGGAGCCGCTCCTGTTATAATCATCCTCAGTCTTCCTCCAAGGCTGGCCTGTATAAACACATCATTAATACTTTTTCAGTTTTTCTCAAAAAGCAATAAAATACTCTAGAAATTTCTTAGTGTTTTTATTGGATAATAAAAATGTGTGAAGATCTGATGATAAAAAACAAAAAACAAAAAACATTTTCAGCTTGAAAATTCTATAGTTCAACTGCACCTCTCCTCCCCTTATTGGGCATTTATGAGTTGTTCTCATCACAACTGACACCTTTTACTGTAAACAACAATAAACAAGGTCTTCTTGCAGGTTGTGTGGAAACACAAAATCCAGAGAGTCCCATCAAACAGGTGTTGCGACATAAAACCACGATGTTTGGAGTGCAATGGTGGGATTAATCATTTACCTTAAACTTGTTTCTGAAATATTTCAAATGAAACTCTAGTAGTAGTAGTAGAGTAGTGGTGGTGTATTAGCATACAGGTGGATATGTTGTGGTGATGCCGTTGCAGGATATCGAACTCTACTTACCTGAATCTTACTGAAGAAGATTTTGTCCCAGATGCTGTCACTGCGAATGATCCCGCTGCTGACCTCAGCACCTTTTCTCTTGGCAGCAAAGTTGAGCAGCCAACGCTTCAACGGGCTGTTAGCCTGGCTGAAGATCTGCAGAGTAGACAAAGACAAAGCACACGTTATTTGGTTGGGGACAGTCCCTTCTCCTTCCACCTGCTGAAAACATTGAAATCTATTTATGTAAATTGCCCCTAAATCATCAAGAAGTAGGCAACACTGCTCTCAGTGCAAGAACACAACTTCAACGTCACATCTTACGTTATTCTCCACTACAGCTCTCTCATGCTCTACTGAAATGCATGCATTGAAAAGCCTTTACTGTACTATCTGCTCATCTCACCTTGTCATACATGCGGTTGAGCAGTCGAGGCACCACAGGGAAAATGGTTGGCCGCAGGGCCTTCATGTCATCAGGGAGGAGACGGATGTCACCCTGATAAAACCCAATCCGTCCCCCATGGCAGTACACCACAGACTGCAAAAACAGACACAAATAGTGAGCTTAGAGCTGATTATCTGGTATATTTTACAGACAAAATTCTAACACTCACAGGCTGAAATTCTTTGAGTTTTTAGATATTTAGTAATACAAATCAAGTCACATTATTACTAAAAAATGATGGAAGTTGAAAGTAAACTTTATTCATATTGCACTTTTCAAAACAATAGTTCAAACTGCATGACATGAAAAGAAACCCTTTATATTTATGAAATTCTGGTGGATATTTTGTGCTGAGTGGCCATATTAGTATAATATTAAGTAATACTATTAATACTAGTAATAAGAGATACATGTACATCGGAAATTACTCATAAACATAAACAAGCACTTGTCGTGCATTCATGTGAAATCATCAGTGTGTAAATCATACGTGTAATGGAAGGTTCTCATTCCCACACTCTACTCTGAAGTCTCATGTCACTGAACAAAATGAGGAACTTTTGCATGTGATGTTTCAGTATCACTGTTTTACATCGTGATATATTAGAAAATGCTGTCTTTGTCAATTTTCTCAATGATTGTTAGAAACAGAGGAGAGCCCCTGCACACTAGGATCTACACGCTTTATTATAAATAAACTCAAATAAAGACATATGGAAGCAGTTCTTTGTTTCTTTTCTGCAACTCGAGTTGATCTTACAGTAACTTAATTGTTTTGCAACAATGTGCCCTACTGTACAGTATCTGCTGAGGCACAAGGAAATACCAGTGCAGAGACTCATTACTTAATAATGACCTACTAATCAGTAGTGAAACTTCTGACTGCTACTACTCTCTCCACCCCAGGAACCTGCACCCAGGGGGAAAAGATAAGAGTGGTGTTGATGACTACATTTTAGCAATTTTGACTCAAACAACCAACAAATCAGAAAATTTTTAAAAAAATGAATGTGCAGTATGCAAATTTTGCTGCAATTTAGAGACAGACTGTCAGGGACTGTAGTACAAACTGAGAGCCTGTGAGGGATATACATGCATTTAAATGAGAATTACTGTTTGCTCAGTGGGCCTGACTCTCAAAGTGATTTTTCCCACACACACACAATGCAGATTGTGACACTTCCACAGACTGCATATGGACTGAGGGTTAACTCAGCACACACCCGTGTTGTCATGCGACTATGACAAAAATGCACCACATGTGGACCTCTTCCTGTTTCTGAAGTTGTCTGAAGACACCACGAGGCAAGAGGTCTGCCCTCTTTTTTTATCTCCCTTTTGCCGGAATCAGATATGCAGTGTTATGTTTGTGTGCAAGACTCTTGAACTTGCGTCTATTGTCGTTCGTGTGATCTTCTGACGTGCCGCTTTCTGGTTTAGTTAGGTGGTTTCCTGTGTCTGAGTCCCACGCCACCTACGGCACTGCCTGATGCAGGCAAACAAACCAGGCTGGTTCAACCTGATGCAACCCGATTGGCTGCGTGATATGTACATGGCTCTTGATATACGCAAGCATTCACACACATATTCACACACATAAATAATCCACTTACTGAAACAATCATACCCAAGATTTCTGGGGTAAACAAGCAGGGCTTAAGGTCATTTAAGGAGACCAAAAATGCAGCCTCAGCACATCCTCTTTCAGCTGTTTAATATTTGATGTCAGGTTTTATAATGCATCCTGAATCCATGATGAAAAGCAGTCTAGCAAGACCCACAACCCCTTGATTGGCGGGGTTTGACTTAGATTTTCAGTGAGAACAACCTCCACTTAGTGCCAATTTGTCTCTCTCTGGACCTTCAGGATAACTGTTGTATTTGCTGTCAACATCTTGTCAAAACTCGGCATGAAATTAAAACCTCACTGTGGAAAACTAAAGCTAAAGAGTTACCACGGTGAGAGGACTTGTGTCAGACAAAAACACTTTAGTTTCTATAATTAGTTCTGTTTTGGAAAGATCATATCCCGAACATCAACGAAACCTTTCTCTCCAAAATGTAAAAAAAACAAAAACTCATTCATTCATTTCTTCTCAGCTGGAGGGAGAAACAGAAATAATAACAAACCAGTGCATCTGGGTGTGATGAGAGAAAAACAAAAAACAGGAAGTGCGAGACACTGTAGGGTCGTTAACAGCAGTGGTAATGCAGCAGGTTTATGAGATTGTGTTTTGTTGTGCAGCTGATATTGTACAGTAAGCTGCAGTTTTGACAGGTGAGTAAGAAGACATGAACACCGAGGGTCCCTTAAATAAAATGATGCAACTGTTACTGTTTCTTTCATCATTTGATGTGAATTTCACTGCGTGTGTTTAAATGCAACCAAATCGCTGCGGGTAATGCATCCCGATATCTTACACATCACATAAAAAGGTGACCCCGCTTTCTGTAATTGTGGAGAGCGATCAAGAGAGACCCGGTTAACACAGCTACATTTCTGATTGTGTTGTTACAGGAGAGCATGTCCATGAAAAAGGGAGAGAATCCCTGTGGCAGCAGCATTGTTGGATAAATTGAATTACTCATAACTTTGCCTCACTAACTAAAAATCTCAATTCTGACTAAAACTGAAACTGAAAAATAAAGCTGTTTTCCACAGTAGACTCTTTCTAAAATCCAGAAGCTGTAAAGACAAATGGCTCTCACTGTGTCTGTCAGTCATATGTTCCAACAAAAACAGAGCTCTTTGGGTTGAAGTTGTCAGCACTAATACACTTAAATATTCCAGATTTGGCTAAAAAATATGGTAGCTTGATTAGTGTCCAGGTAAACACAGGTTTTACAGTAAATGGGGTCTTGCAGTGCACTCAGATGGGTTCTTTAATTTCCTGTCTTGATCTGATTTCTCTGATTGAGGATTCTCAAGACATGTGCATGTGTGTGCTTTAGTAGACTAGGAAATGATGCAACATGCTGACACAGTTGGAAAGTAGAACTTAAAAAGGAGAGGAAAAGTAAGAGCAAAGAGCCTCTCCCTCCCTCTCTCATTACTTCCCACACACTAAACAATCCCAAATTAACGCCCACAGTCACAGCTTCTTGCATGGATCCTTCCTCTGCCCCCTCCATCCTCCTCACATCTTTATCTCATAAACACATAACTATCTCGTTCCTGTGGTTATAGATTGGACTTCAGCCCATTTACCTCGATGAGTCTCTCAAACATGTGAGCCAATGGCAGGAAGGAGATGAGGCAGTCATCTTGGTTGGGGAAAATTACTTTCTGCAGAAGACAGAAGGAAGATTATAATCAAATGACCTTAAAAATGATCCTGCAACACGGGAAAAATGGGGGTTAAGAGGAGAAGCATCTGGAGGGTGGTTCTGAAAAGTCTGAGTATATGACAATGGAGGACAAGGTCACTCACGTCTGTGACTTTGAGGAAGCCTGAGAAATCCGCCACCACGTTCCCATGGGTGAGCATTACTCCCTTTGGGTTTCCTGTGTAGGCAGACAGAAAACACACACATCACAAAAGTGAAACACTGACACTCACCCGCCCGAGGATCAGTCAACCAAAGGGGGAGACAAAGGGAATTTGACATGGAAAGACATGCCTTGCTCAGCAGAATTTCCTCACTTTTACTCACATTTAATCTCTTGAGTGTTAACAAAGGAGCTTTTTTATTGTGCTTCTATGTTCAGGAGTGATACTCAAAGCAGACATAAGCCACATAAGCCACTGACCGATAGATTAGTAAAAATAGATTCTCAAAGAGAGACTTTGATCTCCTCAAATTGGTTCACCCTGTTTGAAATGTTTCACATTTGCATACTTTAAAACCTGCATTGATGGACCACAGCATTCACAGCCTGTACACACACATACATGATGTACTGTATATATGTGCTATATATCTGTTGAAAAGTCTACAAAACATAAAACATGACACACTTAATATTATAATTTCCTACGTTCACCTGCAATCACTAATTTAATCCTGTGAGATATTAAAATTTGAGGACGTTGTTTGTCCACTTCCAGTTATTTTCAGGTTACTTTACCTCTAAAAACTATAAATACATTAATTACTATATAGACACATATTTTACTTACAGTAAAGTGCCAGACTTTTGGCTATATGCCACCATTATTTCAAGTGGAAAATTATTGAATCATAGACCTTCTTACTATTTATTTGGTCATTCCTATAACAGGCTACATTTAACCAATTTGGTTTTCCATTTGTGTAATGTCATCCCATTGCTCACACCTTTTTACAAACATGCAGTGGTTAATATGAAGCAATGACTCTTAATTGTATTGTTCCTCTTTCCAGACATGTCCCACAACCACCAACAGAGCTGTTTTAGATTCAGAACAGAATGGATGTTGCAACAGACAGAGGGATTTCTTAGGAAATGCAAACAGATTTGAGGAAATTGGACTTGTTGGAGTGCATGTCTGCCTCACACAGCCAGCAGGTGGCAGCGTTTTCAGCACATCGGTGGACTGGGGGGGGGGTTGCAGCTGGTGACGCTTGTAAACTGATACCAGCGAGTCCTCAAAAGACCTCACTTCTATTCACGGTCTGTTGGTTTTTCAGCATTGTTGTTGCTGTGGGTTAAGAACTCCCGTAAAAACAGCAATACTTCCTTGTGCACATGAAAGTGCCGATCTTTGGCATGTCAGGACATGCTGGGGAATCCAGAGTGAATATTTATGTAATGTGAAGAAGGAGGGGGTAAATTGACCTCCTGTGATTAGATCAGTCTGCTGCTGTGAAGAAACTGCATTCATTTACTGTAAATGCTTGTCTTCCTGAAGTCTGCCTGAATCATTTCTCGCCCCACTGAATACATTTTTAGGTCCCAAAAATCATCATAATCCCAGCAATTAGTGAGCTGCTGTTTTGTACATGTAAATTTTAATGTGGCATAGTTTTGTCTTGTTTTACTTATCAAATTAAAATGCATTACACAGAGATACACAGAATTTCAGGCTGATTAATACATCAAATATCTACATGTTCTTTGTTTAACAAGAGGCCATAAATTTAGGAAACTCCTATCTCTTAAAGCATTTACAGTACACATAGCTGTAAAGTCATAGTATTCAGTTACTGAATGATTATCTTAAACTGTATATGCCATTTCGTGAAGGTGCATATTAAGTAAATACTTTAAATATTTGACATTTTAAGCAGTGAACCACTTGGTTTTATTTTTAGTATTATTTAGATGGCTATACATAACCTTTTTTTAATTAAAGCCCTCACATCCACTGACAGCAGGAGTGCTTTTATCCTCAAACAAAATTTATGTTGCATGTTATTGACAGTACACAATTCTTACCTGTGGTTCCACTGGTGAAACACACAATGGACAAGTCCTCAGGTGCTGGTGGCTGTGGAGAAAAGATGGTATCAGTCAGAGCATGAGACGGACATGCAACTTATCATGAGATGAACTTCTACTTTTTGCAGCTTCTTCAACAGCAAGCTGCACCAACACACCGGCAGCTATAGAATAAGGCATATTATATATCTATATAGTGTATGTAGAGTTGGTCTTTATTGTTATTGGCTCTGCCCCCTTTCTCATTGTACCAGCAGCATCGCTTTGGGGCTTCTAAGCTGTTATCAAGACTGTTTCCTCAAAGTGCATTCAATGCACTTACTATTTAAAGCCATTCTCTACTTGATTTTCAAAAGAGAGTAAAGACAAGCTTGCCAGAGGGTTTAGGCTGAATTGTCAACATTCAGTGTTTACAGACAGAACAACAAATGTGAAATCTTTCATTAACACAGTATAAGCTCCTTTGCTATTGTGTTCTTTATTTATAAGAGACTAAATTAATCACTTGTCAGACCATTCATTCCTCTAGCCAGTTCATATTTGCACAAAAAAGAGGTGGATCATTTTCAGTTATAGTAAAAAAACATATTATAGAGTACATCCTTCCCCATGTGGTGTGTGATTTTGTTGCACTTACTATAGGTTTTGTGTAGTGCTCTCTGCCCAGAGCCTGTAAGAAATAACAAATCATTATTTGAGGACCATTTACATGCATGCAACAAATTAGGATAAAATTATCAGACATAGCTTAGGTGTTAGTTTTGTTAATTCTTTGAATAACGTGTGTCTTTGAGTTCTATTAATGAATTTTCCAAACCAAGGACAACACAGGTCACTTTTGACCGGAGCATGTGTGAATCATTTTCCAACTCATTGGAATGTCCTCACTTTGCAATAAAACCCTTGTTTACTTAATGTAAGCGTGCATGTTTCCTCATTCGAATGTGTTCGAAACGTATCTTTAATGTATTTTCAGCGAAAGAGAGCAAGGAAAGAAGTCAGCATTAATCTTAAATTGTCCTTTGAGATAGACCCAGTTGTGGTCTGCTGGACCAGTTTCTCAGTTTGTTGTGATTGAGCTAATGAAGCATTACAGAAAGCAGTGAAACTACTGTAAATGCCCACTTGGGACATAGAGGCATAACAACAGAACAATTTGTGGTATCTGGGTGTGATTATGTGGTTGTGACATGTCACATGTGTCAGATACATAGACAAGTAGATAAAGATCTAACCTAACAAAGACTCATTCTGTTTGAAGATGCCTGACAAGGGACTTATTTTTTTTTTGTTAGTGTGCAAACCAAATCTAAATATCAGTTTGTTTTGACTGGCTGTTCATGGTATTTCGGTGATGACACAGTTGAATGTTGATGATTAATATATCATATAATATATTATATTCTTTTAAAGAATAATACATGTGTATATTTCTTAAAATACTGTATATTTTACATCACTTGGACTGAGCCAATTCCCCCACCAGACCCTTTATAGCTTTGCAGTGATTTTATTTTTCCCCTTCGTATCATACCTCGACTTCCTGCATGGCCTGCACATGGACACCGCAGCCCTTGCCCTGCTCCATGAGGGAAGAGTCAAAGGCGTCCATTAGGATGATTCTCTGCAGGCCCAGAGTCTCTTTCTGCTCCACATTACCCAGAAGCACCTGAGCCTTCTCTACTTTGTCGCAGATGACTGTGGAGATGTCAGCTGAAATGATACAAGCACACAAGAGCACCCGCACCCTTGTGTGAATACCAGTAGAATAAGAAACGAAAAGGAACAAAACAAATCAAAAAGACCCAGATGAGGGAATTTTAGATCTTCAAAGCAACCAATCTTGGGATGGCATCAATCAAACTAATCAGTTCTTACTTTGGGGCGACATTCAAATTCTCTCACGACTTATTAGATCTTCAGTTCAGTAGTAAGTTCAGTCCATTGCTGCTTCAAACAGTTATGTTCGACTGAGTACAAAACTAGCCCCATAAAAGCACTGTTATTAAGTTTAATAGCTCAGCAGCAGTTATCACATCGTGATTGTTTATGTGGCCTCTGCAGTCCTTAAATAAGCTTGACCCAGGAAGTAACATACTGTGCATCAAGGCTGAGCTGACAACGGTGTTCTGTAGTCACCGGTGAGGGGAGCCTCACTGCTAAAAGTGTGACCAGATTTAATAGTTTGATTTAAAACTCTGATTCCACTCTGTAATACTACTATAATTGTAAAGTTATAGTAGTACTATGAAGTTATTATAAAAAATATAGTTATGCTATTCATGGTTTATACCTTTAATGAGAAGGTTAGAGAAGATTATCGCTTCTGGATACTGTTGCGTGGGCATGTGTGTGTGTTTGTGTGTGTTAGCATGGCAGCCAGTAAATGAGCAGTTTGCGTGTGTGATATTTGTGTTCTTACCAGTGTTAATGATGAACCGTATGGCGTCTGGGCCCAGTGTGTCATAAAGGGGAACCACCACCATGGAGTAGGTGTAGCAAGCTAGCTCTGAGATGATCCACTACAATCACACACAAGTCAGGGGTTAAAGGTCAGGGGTAAAAGTTCATCTATTCAAATTCATCTATTGGAAATTAAGAATCCTTTTACCTATTTGCTTAACTTACATTTTAGACTGTGCTTATACATACTGATATAGTTTAAGCCAATGCATTTTTGGTTTTCACATTTCCAAGAGAGAAAAATCTCTTGTTTTAACCAAGATGCCAACATAATGTGTGCAGTTTGTGACTGTGTGTGTGTTTACACCAGTGGTCTGTATGAATGAAACCATCTGGAAAATGGTTTACTTTGTTCAAGCCAGTGGGTATGAAAACCTGAGCAGAGAAACCGTGAGAAATGGAGTCGAGGAGACAGAGTGAGAAACGTTGAGAGTATGAAACGTTAAGAGACAGAGACTGAGACAAACAGTGTGAGTCACCTCTGGTCTGTTCTGGGCAAACACTCCTATGAACTGGTTGGGGTTGGGCTGGCAGCCCTGGTGCAGCAAGCCCGAACCCAGGTACTCAGCTCGGGACGTCACCTATGTTGTGGGAAGATGGGACAACAGCTGATTGGACCAGTTTGAACAAAACCAAGTAAGAATATGTCATATCAATGTTTATTGGGAAACAGTATTTTTTTCTTAGTTTTTTGGCTTAGTGAGTTTGGTACTATTTAGTAACTATTTAATTAGGTGAAGGTACTTTTGGTGATAATTTGGAAAAATGGAAATTCATGTTTGTGTTGGCCATAGTATGCAGTTTATTTTCCATCATGCTTCAGCTATGACACAAAATATGAATCAAAGGTCATCTGCTTAATTTTACACCAACTTTTGAAACGTCACCGAATTTCATGTCTGGTGAAATGCATCACCGTTTATTGTGTAAACTGTTGAACTCCTACGTCTAGTTTCTGAACTTATCCTGATTGTAAAAGACATCAGACAAAACAAGATTTATGTACCTTTGCTTAGATAGCAAACTAAGTTGCATAACAACTTCCACATGTTCCATGTTTCAGTGGAAGTATTGCACATATTTTCCGACCTGAACTGGGAATAAACTGTGAATTGTTTAAAGTACAGAAAGAGACAGCCTCTCTCTGAATCAGACTGTAAACTGGTCCAGACGTATCTGGCTTTCCTGGGAAGTTGTACAGTGTACCCAGTAAACTAAAACAAACTTCCCCCTACCATTCTCTTGTAAAATAACATGACATCATTAATGGTTCTTGAATGTTGTGCAATTCACTTCTCATATAGCCTCATTGTACATCACTTGGCTAAATGAAATCCCCCTTTAACCACTACCATAACTTTCCAAAACATGTCAGGTATTTGTCTGTATTCACAGATCTGTTGGAACTTGAAACTGCTTAACGGGACATTGGAAGTTTTCAGCTGCTGTACAAGTCAGCGCTGACCAGCACAGCGTTCAGAACAGACTTTCAATCTGTACACAGCACCACATATTGAAAAAATAGCAAAGAACTCTTTTTTTTTTTTTTTACATTTGAATAAATGTTGGCTGACAGCCATAGCTGAATCACCTCCTGTGTAACAGCTGAAATCAACCAGATGACTATACTGCACATCAACAAGGTTATGTAATTAACACTTGGCATTAAAGTGAAGGCAACACATTCAGATTTCATTTCAAACTATATAGAACTGACCATCAAAACTGAACCTGATGTTGAACTGCTCATTTCCGAAATCCAGATCACATTTCCGAACACAATTGATCTTTAGATGATGCAACGTGGTTTTTGAGCAAAGTTGGGTTACATATGCAACTAACGATCGCTGTTCTGTCTTGTTCTAAGCATCTTATAATATACCGTACACAAGCTATCATGTTTAGGAGAAGCTAGCATTAGCTGTGACAGCTCTGCACTGTAGCCAGAAGCTTTTAAGCGTAATCGTTGCAGCACAGAAAGACACATGATTCATGACTGTAGCCATACTGTAAAGCCGGTGTCACAGGATGGTGATCTGATAACCCAACATGTCATGCCTGACTTGGTAACTAGGCAGATTTGTTGCCACAAAGCCTTTGTAGTGCACAGGTTGCAAACTACACTTGAGTGTTGACTTACACAGTTACCTAAATGGACTGGATGGGCAAATTATGGCTCATCAAATATCATTAGATGATGATGAGTGATAATGATGTTTCACATTTGTCATCATGTACAGAAAATGCTATATATACACATTTGGACACTTTAAACCATGGCAGAAACAGAATTTCTGTTAAAATATGAAATTATACTGTGAATAAATGACTTTAAATGATTCACAACTATAAAAGAAAACTTTTTGCTTCATTACCATTCCGGAGACCATTTTGTAGCATTTGCTTGTAGTAGCTTTGCTTTTTAGAGTTCACTGCTTCATTCTCCTCTCAGCTACTGTAGGACTGCGCCTGCTGTTGTTACAAGGAGATAAGATGTCCCCTGAATGGCACTCACCTCTTTGTAGGACATCCATTTATAAGGCTGGTTGGGGAGTCTTGAGCCTAAGCAAGGTCCATCACCTGTTGAACACACAGTCAGACATCAAGTTTTAGCAGTATTCACATTATGTACTTGAGTAAAAGTAGCAATACCGCACTATAAAAATAATCGCTTACAAGTAAAGCTTTCAATAATGTACTAAAAGCACAGAAGTACTCATTATGCATATATAAAGCATTATACTTTAAAATGTATGACCAAGACAATGTTAGCAGCCCTCATTCTTAGACATGATGGTAAACAGATCAGGGTCACACATAAACTGTGTAACCTTAGAACAGTCTTGGTGTACTAGGCAACTGGGAAATACACTCATTAAATACTGTGCTGGAGAGTAACATTTGCGCACATCATCATTTAGACCATGATACACCAGCAATTATTTGGCTAGCATTCAACCTGTCCCCAAGGGGAAATTTGTAAAATGCAGAACACAAACTTAACATAATAAACACATAAAACATATTATAAAACATGTAAATACATAATAAAAAACCCAAACAACCTCACATTAAACTATATATATCAGTGACAGCCTAACATAAAACCTCCAGCCTTCATCCTCTAACCCAGTCACCCTGAGCATTTAACACTTTGATGCTATGAGAGAGAAATTTTTTTTTTTTTACCCTAATAGACTCGGCCTTCGGTGCAACCTGGCTTTCAACAGCTGCAACTTTTGAAAGTGGCTATGGCTCAAGACTCATGTGAGTTGTAGATGTTATTTTGTTTGAATTCAACAACCCCAACTCCAAAATCTCATCTCTTATCCTCTCAAGACATGTTTTAAGATATATAAAAATGCTCTGCTTTGAATAATAATTTGTTTCTGTTATTGTAAGTTCAATTATCTAGTTAAATATTCATGAAATTACATCTACCAGTGGAACAGAGGCCGGCTTGAGAGACGGGTGGGCTTCGGCTATCCAAATGCACGAGTGAGATTGTGAACATCTGTCTGCATGTACTGTATATTTGTAAGTAAACATTAAATAGTGTTTATTTCGCTCACCACACATCCTACCCACCAGATATGTGGAGGCCTCTCTGGAAGACCTCGTACATGGTCTTGGCGTCGTCATGGTAATGAGTCAGCAGTTTGGAGCTGTCGCCCATCATGGACCTGCGACCTCCATCTTCATGCTAACACAAAGAGAGAGAGAGAGACAGTGTAAAACCACTTTTTCTCTTTATACACTGTGGGCGTTGCTATCAAATTGAATTAGAAAGTATGCAAACTAACTAAATATATAAATAAAAACAACATCTAATCCTGTATCATAAAGATGGTGTTGAATAGATACCAAAGCCTGAGGGAGAGTAAGAATCACGATCCATCTCTTTTGTCAGCTCATAAATGAATATAAAATATATAAGCTGCTGAGTTGAGCAGAGTTTTTAATTTTTTTTTCTTTTTATTATTGACTATGTGTACATTACAGATGCATTCTGGGTCGTTGGAGTTCATTTTCATAAAGATGAAGAACATTTGAAGCTCACAACACAACACTGACCTAAAATCCTGCATGTGTCTTTGCATGCGTGTGTGTGTGTGTGTGCTTGTACTGTAGTTTGCGCCTGCACTCGTCAGATGCACAATCATCTCAATTTAGACTGTAGTATCACTATTTAAAACACCTCAGTTTACCAAAGAAAAACCCCATAGCCACAGAAAGCCTTCCACGAGAGTTTCACATTTACTACAAACACTGCGAGCCTTTCGTGCCAGTGAGTGGGCGCAGTGCTGTGGTGAGTGTGTGTATAAAAAACAGTGTATGTTTGGTTTGGTTTGGTTGGGATGATGGTTAATTTAAACCAGGACTGGGGTGGAATCAAGGGCATGTTGCTCCCACGGCTTGTGAGCATTAAATAAAGTCAAAACACTTTTGGATGCACAGAGAAAGATTTAATATTGGCTAGCAGTCCTTTGTTTGTATTTTTATTAAATATGTACCTTTAATGCAATGCTATAAAGGTTAAGAAAATGTACCCAACAATGTATTATTATTATTAACAATGAAAAATTTCTGAATAAATTGAAAGTAAACAAAACAGCATTGCTCTGACAATTGCTTCAATCACTTTCTTGTGTGTGCCCGTCTTACCGGCACCTCCTCGGATTGGTGGAGCAGGCTGCAGGGTGGTTTGATGGGGCGGGGTCTGGTGGCCAGCCAGTACGCCAGCACGGCGGTCAGAGCGCCGATGCCCACCAGCGTGGAGGTCGGCAGGGAGCGGAAGAACTGGCCAAGCTCATCCATCTCCGGTATCCTCAGGCCGCTCATCATCTCCTGGGCCTGCATCTTCTCCATCAGGGTGGAACTCAGCTCTGCAGGAAGGAGGGCGCTCATTAACAAAGATTTGGCACTTTTTTTGTGTGTCATGACATCCTAAAATCTGAACACTGCTTTGACACTGTGGAAAAAATATTTAATGTACATCTGAAACACAAAAAGTATCAATTCTTTACAAATTATGGCCACATTTTATTTTTATTTTTAAACAAAACCCCATTCTGAACATTTATTTGCTTGGTGAAGAGTTTCAAAATCAATATTTGGTGTAATAATTGTGATTTTCATGTATTTCGACGGATCCTTTCATGTGTCTTAGCATGATCAATCAATACGAAATCAATACTTTATTCAGCTAAATTTGGCGTGCTGGGGGAGGTAAATACAGTGAATGGCTTATTGGTTTGTGTATCACTGCTGCCAAAAAATAGAAATAATCTGAAAAACACGTTGATTATTGAATTCTAAATACATTCAATTCTGGTCATTTTACAGTGTCTAAATCTTCTGACTTGCGTATTTTTTGCAGTGCAGGAGGAAACCCACACATGCAATCTCTCCACACAGAATTTTCAAAGAAAGTTGCAACTTCAAAGACAAAACAAAAAGAAGAAGAGGGATTGAAACAGACAAAACCACCGTCTGGCACATGAACAGTGGGCTGCCTACTGCAAGCATAAAACTCACCAAAGTCAAAACACAACTGGTCCACATAATTACTAGTTGAAAGAAGTGGATGTTTCACTTCCACAGCCAATAAACTCTGAATCCAAACCAAAACATCAAACACCTGCAGAGTATTTGCCATGAAATTCTGCTCTTCCTCTAGTCAGAGTAATATTATGTTCTCAGTAGATGTTAAAACCACTACTGATGTAAAAATCAAAGAACTAAAATGCAAAAATGATTTCTATGTTTAGTGTACATTTTGTCAAATTGTCCCTCTATTATTACGTCACTGTGAGCTATCAACATGTTCCTCCACACATGCTGAATTCATGTTCACATACTGCACTCTGACAGTTTATTGATCCAAACTGATTAAAGATAGCAGAAGGAGCAGCATGTGAGATTTCCCAAAACATAGGCAACACAAAATAATCTATAAGTAGATGAATGGGTGCTGGACTGATTTGAATTTGTTTAAACACAGGTGTCATCACAAAAACATTTCACCTGACAGGCATCTGGGTTATGAGAACAAAAGCTGTTGCTCAGGGTGGAAGTGGTAAGATAAGTTCATTACCACTTCCACATATGTGAGTGGGCTTGCCCAGATACAGACACACATTTACCACTAACTAAAATCTGTTGACTTGTTGAATTTTCTCAGTGTGTGTGGAGTTTTACAGTCCTGGACATTCCATCTCCTCCACCCAGACCCTGTGACCTGATCTTTTATGTTTCATTAAAAGCGGTGTGATGAACGAGGGGTCTGCCCCCACATTCTTACTCTTACTGTAAAAGCAGCCCAGAATAGATAATCTACACTAAAACACTGAGAGGTGGTGGGACTGGAAACAACACACACACACACACGACATGCATAGCGCTCATTAAAGCTAAGCTTCCGTCACACACACACACACACACACACACACTGGAGGGTTTCCTTCCCTCCCCCGGAGGAATGAGTCAGAGACAGCACGACCTGACCGAACGAATAGCGTCGGGGCACTGCTGCAGCTCACAGCCAATCAGAATCACTTCCTGTATGTTCGCTCACCGTCTGCTTCTCTCTCTTGCACATACACAAAGCCGCAACAGGCAGCGAAACTGATAAGTATAAATATCTGAGGCCGTGGGAACATTGACTTCCTCACTCACCTGTTCTGTTTTTAGCAGCAGCACTCTTCAGTTTTAGATTTTTAGATTCTCAGCCACCCAAGCCAACCATGTCCGACTGCCCTCAGTTCAACCCCCCTTGGATTTATGTCACATAAACCCACACTGTGGTGTGAACACGCCTCAGGAAGGAAG
The DNA here is from genome assembly GCA_038419695.1 of Scomberomorus guttatus. Taxonomy (NCBI): domain Eukaryota; kingdom Metazoa; phylum Chordata; class Actinopteri; order Scombriformes; family Scombridae; genus Scomberomorus; species Scomberomorus guttatus. The sequence goes on along the minus strand of CM076460.1, from coordinate 20,970,909 downwards.
CCAGATGCATGACTTTCAAACGAATAATAACCCAAATCTAGTCTCTTTCTGGCTGACTAAATCTAATGTAAATGAATTATAAATTAGTTGTATAAAAGGTCTATTAAGAGGGTCATAGCCTGGATTTTAGAAATACTGAGGTCATGAGTCCTGTCTCCATTTCCCCCAGAAAATTTAGACCAGATAACTCTAAAAATGAATAAATAAAAATGTTTCAATTATTTGAAAAAAACATATTATTCAATCATATTGTCTTTACACTGTATAATTTACCAACATAAAAGTATACTGTAAACGCTGTAAATACTGTTTCAAATCCTTCTCCACTTCTTTATTGGCCTAAAAAACCTTATATACGGCTGGACCGTGTATGAAACGCTAGAGGGTTATAAATTTGAAACGACAGATACAAGAATTGGCGACATGTCATGACCAAGCCCCCAGGAAGTGCGCTGGGCTTTGACTGAAGCCAATTTGACATAGGACCTCTCTCAATACCAAGTACCAAGTATGCCAAGTTGCACACTTGCTACTTCATACTTGGCAAGTTCAACTTGGGAATAAATACATCCGAGGACGGGAGGACGCAGTATGATCATGGTGCTACCTGACTGTGCTGTGACAAAATAATCTCAACTCAAAGCTCCACTAACACTGTTTTTCTCACAAAAAATAACCTCACCGACAGAGAGATGCAGTAAATCATGTTATTCAGTCTGTAATGTAGCTATAATAAAAATCCAAACAGTAGCTTAATAAAATAACATTTAATATAGACTGATCTGTTCATTTTAATACATTTATATTTGTTGAAATGCGGTGATATCTGTACATATAAAACCACAGAGGCAGCGATGTTTTTCTTTCACTTTACATTCAAACGACGGAGGATGACGACGGATGTGGACCGGCCAATCACTTTAGGAGCTGGGCTGCCAGCGGCTGAGATGACCAGCTGGTCTCACCCAGCCAGAGGCTCCTCACATCTCCAAAAACTTCAGAGCAAATTTCCAAATAGGCGTTATTTGGATAAACTGGCCACATAATGGGAATCTAAATGGTTACTTTCTCACCTGAAAAAACATTAAAACTTAATAAAGTGACATATTAACAGTCCTATGGAAAAAATTACAACAGCTTAATCTCTGCCATCGCTGCCGGTGGGTGTGAAACGCATTCTGGGATACTTAGCTTCGGCCGACCAATGGTGTAACTTCATCACTCAGTCACCCAGTCAGGGACAGACACTTGCTGGCTCCACTGTTGCGGTCCAGCCAAAAATACTGTAATCAGCCTATAAAATATACATTTTTTAAAAAGTATGAGTTTCTAGTAATATTAGTCTCTAATATCTATTTTTAAGATTTTAATATTTCTTAAATGTGATACTACACTTGGTGCTATAACTTCTACTAATGCTGCCAGTGCTTGCAGATCATGGTTGAGAAACACCAGCTGGGCGGTCACAACACAGCTTTTATTATTACTGTTCATCATAAACAAAAAATACGCATTACTTCCTGTAGAGCGCTACAGTTGGGTGCCAGTGTACTATTGAATATGTCATAGATCCGAATAGGCACTTCTGAGGGGTCTTGAGTTAAGCTGTTACATTATGTTATGTTTTGTTACAACCTGAAGGAGTCAACTACAACACTGGCAAAAAATAAAACATAAAAAGTTCGTATTTTACCAAGAGAACATCATCACAGCTTTATAGTCTTAAACCTACACACATTCCCCCAGTGCTCACATGTTCTAGTTTCCACATGACACACACAGGAAAGCACACAACTGTGGTCAACAGTCATCACCTACAGTCATCATTTGTAAAGCAGCACTGACATAAGACATACATTTGCATACTGCAGTACAGCTATTGTTCACCACCTTTGTTGCTTTGATTCAAGTCAAGAGCACAGTACCTTCAACTGCTCTATAGTGAATTCCCTGACGCTGCTTTCCCAAACTCTACTTAGGCTTGAATCCTCTACTACAGCTTGACCGATCCCTCTGAAAGCGGTACAGCACCTTTAACACCGCATGACTCTCAACTTCTCTCTTTTTTCTTTTTCTTTTTTACTGCATGAATCAAATATTTCCTCTTTTTCTGTTGTCCCTTTTTTTTTTTTATCTCTGCAGTTCCAGTAAATCTCGATGGGGAATTAGAGCTGCTCAAGTGCTGGGAAATGTTGAGCGAAATTGGTAATTGTAAATAGTACTCTCATTGATGGTAAAAACAATTAAACTCACTGGTATCTGTATGCCTGTTGAAGCAATTACAATGTCAAAGTTAATTCTGGGGTGAAATGTCCTGCCCTGTTGAGGACACGGAGTGGCCCACTGTGCACTGCTGGAGTCTGTCCAACAGTTAGACTTAATTACTGTAAAGACCTGACAAAATGAAAACATAATTTGGCACAGCTTCAGGTGTTCTCTGAGAAACTCTGAGACAAGGACATCTTATTGACCACAGAACATATAAAAAGTGAAATTAAAAATGAAAGAAAGAAAAAAATTGGAAACGGAAAGGGAACACTCTTAGATTTATCTCAAGTCAGCAAAATGTCATCTGTACAACATTCAGTATTCTATAGTTCCGATAATTTATCGCATAATTTAATTGCTATTGATCTTGTCACCTAACTCTCAACAAAGAGAAAGTAAGGAAGTTTGTTGAACAATTCCTCCAAAAAGAGCACAGCAAATTCATAAAGGTAGCAAACAAACTCCAAAACACAAGCACATTATATAAAAAGGAAATAAAATACTGAAAAAAACATGCAATATAGCTTAATTTCTGGATGGCAGTTGGTCGGTCTAGACTAAAATATCTCAACAACTGTTGGATGGATTGCCATGATATGGTGATCCTCTGGCTTTATATTTAGCATCATCATCATCAGGTCAGAATTGTAATTTGTCACATAGTTTGGTTAATGACCAAATACCTACAAAGCTAATGACATTCCCACCAGCCTCAGCTGTACTTTGTGTTTAGTGCTAATTAGCAAATGTTAGCACGCTAACACACTAGACTAAGATTGTGACTGTGGTAAACATTATACCTGTTAAACATACGCGTGTTCGCATTGCCATTGTGAGCATTTTGCCATACTGGTGCTAGCATTTAGCTCAGTAAAGCCTCGCAGAGCTACTAGCATAGCTTTTTTTTGAATGAATATGTGATTATAATTACATTTTGTCATATTTATTTCTAGATTTTTATAAGATAAAAATGTGAAAAAAATTGCAATGAAAATTTTAAAATGTGAATCTGCATTTGATGGTTTTGTTGCGATACTAAACCAATTTCTTATCAGCCTTATGTGGTTAGTAAAAACTACAGCTAAAGTCGAAATTTGACTTAACTGGACACCAGCTCTCCTGAACAGAACAAGTCTGTTTTCCCGTTACACACACACACACACACTTTATTTTCCACACTCACTACTGTATTCCCTACATCTCATTTTGTATTCTTCCATCTGCAGTACAGCTGATGTGTCTGAACAATTCGGACGGGAAGATCAATGAAAAAGCACCAACCAGGCGGCCAGCGCAACACACACATAGACACACACACATACTGTGGCTCCTACTGATGATGATCAGTCATCATTTCATTTCCATGTAGTCGTCCCAGCGGGACACAAATAACTGAACCGTGTCATAAAACAAACAAACAAACAAACAAACAAGCAAACCTTTCTGCTATCAAGCTCAGGCCAACAACAACAAAACTAGCTTGTTTACCACCTCTCGTGCAGAAACAGTCTGACCTGTTCTACAACTGTGGGGTAATACAACAAGTGATCTGATTATATGGATATCTGATCTGATTGCATTGATATTGAACATACTCAGTACTGTAGGTGATTTGTCCATTTTTAACAGGGGGGTGGCCCAGTGGGCGGGTTAGGGTTAAGGGTTAGGGATTGGCATATAGGCCCAGCCTAATTCTTGATATTTTAATTCCAAATATAATTTTGATTTAATATAACTGCTATTAGGCTGTTTTGTGTAGGCCTATTTTTTTGCTTGATGTGGACATTAAGCTTATTTTTCAGTTGACAGTATAAACTTTAGCTTGAATTATGTAACTGTAGCAGCTGAGCACGGTGCGGTCAGTGCAGGTTAATTTCCTCAGTTACATTACCTGCTCCACTCCCAGGTTACACCAAACATCTATAGTTAAAACTATGTCTGTAGGGTTAGGGTCTCCCCTAAAATATTGTGTTACACAGGTGGTTTGGTCTGGGGGTGTATTTTCAGCAGCACAGACGCTACTGAATGATCATAGAAATATTATAGGAATATTATAGGAATACTACAGGCAGCAGTGTGTCTCTATGATCCTCTCGCTCTTCCACGACTACACGGTGCGACACGGAAGATGAAACTGCATCTTGAGACTGTTGGTGTTTGTGTTGCAGTTTCAGTCTTGGTTTTAGAACCGTTACACCCATATTGTGCGCGCACACGCGCGCGCACACACACACACACACACACAAACACCCTCTTTCTCAATCTCTCTCAAAAAGGGAACAAGACAGGGGGAGTAGATGGAACGAGAACATGTAATTTTTTATACATAGACTGTACAATGATGTTGGGGAAAAACAGTAGTATTCATATTGTGATACTGTTATCTAATAAGTCACCCAGCCCTTATACTAATAATACAACTAATACTAATACAATAAAGTCAAATTAAAGTTGACAACAGTTGAAACAAAAATGTGTCAAATATGTTACCAGTGTGAAAGCAGCACTGAACGCAAAAGAAATTTGGCTTAACTTAACTTTGCCATATATATATATATATATATATATATATATATACACAGTATATAATGTATAAAATGAGGTGCCATCTTACTTGGATTAGATCTAATTTTGTAACAAAATCTATTTATTTGTTGCGCATCTCAGCAAAGTGACAAAGTGGACTTATCTGGAAATATATATATTTATTTTCCATAAATGGAAACTCACTCCTGGCACCTGTCTGTGGAGCCTGCAGGGTTAAATGAACCAGCGAATGCCACAGCACAGACATGCGTGCTTGCCACATTTTCCTGCCCTGAAATAGCCGGACAGCAGCGAGAGACCCACAACCTGCCAGACACTTAATTGGCCTCCAGGAGAGATGCAAACATCTAACTGCCCGTTAGCATTTTCTCGCTCTCTTTGCTCTGCCCTCGTCTGCATTTTTCCTGCTTGACACTTGTTCGACTGCCAGTAAAGATAAAGAAAAAATGTCAGGTAGCGTATATAAAAAGATAACACAAGAAGACAAGACAGGGCAGGAAATCTTCACAACAGAATCTGACCCGCATGGATTTTAACATGAACACTGTCCTCTGATGACTTACTTAAACCTCAACTGTATGCATCGCTGAAAATATTCCCTCTTAAAAAGTGATGTCAGACTGTAGTGAGACAGAGCAGTGTTGAGAGCTGGGTGGGAGTCAGTGAAAGCTCTTAAGAATCAATTACTCCTCTATTATACACAGTGGCTGTGTCCCGTTTCAGGGGCTGACTCCTTCGAAGTGTGTATTTTCCAGACTAAAAAATGCCATAATGAGACGAAAAGCCTGTCAGATGCGAAAGGCTCCTTCAAGAAATGCCGTCTTCTCTTTCTATAATAAGGATGACAGCCAGTGTATCCTTCACTCAAGGTGACTCTAAGGTGAATTCTCTGTACTCTGTCTCATTGCGGGAGGAGGGAGCAGGTTCAGCCTACAGTCCTCTTTGATCCACATCTACAGTATGTACGCAACCCCTGAAATTGGGCACGGATTGAATGTCTTTTGGTCTGTCCCAGCCAAGCGGAAACTACCACAGCTTGAGGCTGAAGCCAATGCGGAAGCACCTTAAAGTGCAATGCTACTAATGGCCCCCTGGATGGTGGCTCCAAAAAAATCCCTGGCTCCAACTGACTCGCACTCAAAAAGCATTAACTAACTCAATCATTTATGTTACAGAGTCGTTATGGTCTCAATGGCTGAATGGTCATTCTGGGAATTATTGCTTCGTTAATAAGATTTGAAGACTTATAGTAAGCTTTGATGTCTGCCGTGTGGGTGTTGATTGAAAGCTGATTGACAGTTTGCTTGCCTGCTGCTCTCAACAGCTCCGGGACTCGCACAGAATAGGACTATCAGCTCCAATGCAAACCAGTGGGTGACATCACAGCTTGCTACATCCATCTTTATATACAGTCTATGGTCTCCGCACTCTCAGAATTAATATCCAGTCGCTGAAGTAGGATTAAAAACAAAAAACACATTTCATCATGTGTTTTCTGGTACAGACAAGTTTTGTTTTTGATAGAACAAAGTTCACACAAACGTGAGAACATAAAACTGATCTATATCATAGTTGAGATGAGGCTGCATGCTTAAATTTGTATGATTATTTGCATGACTATTATGGATGAACAGGGTAATTTGCTCAGCTGTTTCAACCTTCTCCCCCACTACAGCCTATGGCACTGTTTGGTGTCCAACTGTCTGTCCTGTAGTAACCTAAATAACACGCTCCAGGGACACACACACACACGCACACACATAAAGTTCATTCCTGTTGCCTTCCACAGAGATTGTTGCTACAGCTGGTGGGGCAGAAGAACAGCAGGTCATCTGCATCCCCATCAGCAACAACAATGACCTTGATCAGCTTGTGCACTCAAAGACCTCTCTGTTTAATTTGTGAGATGAAGAGCACATCACACCATGAATATTGAGTTATCTTCATCGTCCCTGCAGGGCAAATTGTGTTGCATTTACAGTGCGGGCATTTAGCTGATGAATGTATGCAGAGAGAAAGAATGCGCAGGTTGCGCAAGGGTGAAGGACTGTTGATTTGCACACAAGCACCAATCTCCCTGTTTTTTGGACAATCCCTCTAACTATTCCAATAAACGATACAATAAAATAAAAGTAGCATAAATTTGCCTGAGGGAAGTTTGGGACTAACAGGAAGTGGAACCGAGTGCTTCAATGTAATCTTGATTGCAATTAGAGTTGCAACGATTAGTTGATTAATTGATTAGTCATTTTAAAATGAATCGGCAACTATTTTGATAATTGGATAATCACTAGACATTTTTTAGGTAAAAATGCCAAATATTCAGTTATTGCAGCTTCTCAAATGCAGCTTTTCGTGTCAACTGAGGAAGCTCCAGCCACTGATGAAGGCCATGAGTGCATTTGAAAGCTCTGAAAAAAGCTAGTGGACCTTTAGTTAAGTTCATTTGGTCAAACTGTATCAGAAAAGCCAACTTTGTTCAAATTCCGCAACAGAGATACACTTTACCGCTACAAACATTAACACCTCATTTTGTGCTACAGAACGAAGTTTTGATAGCTGCAGTCGTCTCTAACATGTCGTCACCGCTGCTGTATTGGCTGCTTGAGCCTGTGACATCAGTCAACTTCTCTTTTTGACTGACAGTTTAGTTTATAACATGCTTTTTGTTGATAATTTCCTGGGATTTCACTAAAGGATAATCAATTAGACCATCTATCATCTGCCTGTAAGGTTCTAAAACATAACAGGGAGACTGGATCAGTATCAGCTAACATGAGTTTCGTCAAGACGGCAACAGACCTAATTAATCTGACAACACAAAATCAAGACTGGGTGAAAAATGTTGACAATATTGATGACTGAGTATTATGTTTTACAAAATTCAGAATCAAGCTTGGAGGGGACATGAATACACATACACCAGAAAGCCTGACAGATGTGCGCAGTCAAACACTGAACAGACGGAACTTAATACCAACTATATCATATCAAAACAGAGCACATACTGTGCATGAACAGCTGGATTAAAACATAAATAAACATATGGACTTTTTGTACATGCAAGAGGATGTCTGAATGTGCCTCAACAGTCACCTGACCTTCACTAGATGCCTGAATGCATGAAGCATGCCTTTATGTTAAGATCCAGGTTAAATATTTTAGGTATAAAATGAATCAGAGCAAACAAGTGAAATCTTTACAGCTGTAAATATCCCCTCAGAAGCCTGCATGTATGAGTTGAACTACACTATATGAGTTTGAGGATCAGCTCACACAAAAGGCTAAAAATGCATTTGGATATGCTGAGGTGTAAAATTTCTACCAAAGCATTTGATTTAACCGTGGAGCTTGACTTAAAGATGAATTACAAGGAGAAAAGCTCCTGAAAAGGCAGCATTCTGGGAAGGAAAAGAAAATTTGACTAACTTTATACATGCTACATTAGCATTCCTACAAATATAGTAGCTTATCTAAAATGCCTCTGAATAGTCACTTCCCATAAGACTTGAGAAAGGTTGGACCAACACACCACCATAAATACAAAGGAATCCATATGCACTTAGTCAGTATCATTAAAAGATAACAAAACTTAACAAAATACAGATTTTAGCTACAGAGGCTTGTTTATTGCTGTATCTTCTAATCTGTGACCGGTGCATGAGGAGAACTTTACTCTTCCTCTCTCAGGAAGTTTCCACTTAGCAAAGAATTTGGTGCAGAGTGACTACTGCAAGCTATGCAGGGATGAGGGCTTGTGAATGGGCCAGCTAGACTTCCTTTGACCTTAGAGGCTTAAAGCAGAGGAAACGCAAACCCTGCGTCCTTAAGTCCCGCCCCATCAGCCCATCCGAGGGCCGTCACCAATAATTAGAGTCCAGCGTGGGGAGATTACAGCCTATTAGCACAGAGACAGATGACCAGTAGTAACCTCACTACCGCACTCTATTTAAAGACATCCTGGTCGGCTTTTTCTTATTCTTTAAATGCTTTTTTTAAATATTGCCACACCGCTCACCTCATTGCATAGCTCCTCTTTCTTTGTTCTCTTGCTTTTATTTTTTTAACCATCAATGCTTAATCATCCTTGGGCAATGCCTACTATCTCACTTACTCGCTGTCTTTAACCACACATTCTTATCTCTTCTTCCAGTTCTCCCCTCCAAGAGTCAAACCATCACTTCTTCCTGTCACTGTCACTGTCACTGAGGGCACCTTGTGAAGACACTGCAACATCCGGTGCACATGAAACAGCCATTCACCTTCTGACCCGAGATGCAGCTTAACAGGTAACCGCAACCATCATTCACACAATAAAATGAGATAATGATACAAGCAACAGAAGAAAGATGTATTACATATGTATATGTGCAGTATGTAGCAAAAGAAAAGATATGCATACAAAGCAAGAAGGTATAACAATGAAAAAAAACACAAAGAAGCAAATCAGACAAAAAAATTGAGATCTAAACTGTAATTGCATTGCAGAAGGGCTATAAAGCAGCTGTGGTCTATGCAGCAGCACTTACAAAGGTGTCGGAGGCAGCCAGGCAGCCGGCGTGGTGTGATGTGTGTCTATATATGTGTGTGTGTGCATGTGTGCGGGTGTGTTAAGGGGCCTCAGGCGGATATCACATCGCCTCAGTGCAAACTAGTGATTACCTTCCCATTGCTACCGGCGAGATTAAGCTGAGGTAAGCAAGAGGAGGCCAGCGAGATGCGTTTTGGCCTAGTTTGAGCCTGGCTGGCCTCCGTATCACACCACCCTCAGCTCAACAGACGCTGCACTCTCTTACCACACCCACCCACCCCTCCCTCCACCACTCTCTCTCTCTCTCTCTAGCTCCCCTTCTCTCTGCCACCCTCCCCTGTTTCAACACACACCGCTCAGCTTCACCTTCACTAAATGAGACACAGGCTGGCATAGTAACACACAGTATACATGCATGTGCAGACAAGCAAATGCAAATAAACACGCCTGCTAACATAGTTGATATTTCCACATTTAAACAAATTATACAGACCATCACTGAATGAGGCTCAACCTTGTTTGATTTGACTATCAAAGTGAGAGGGCAGGCTGGCCTATGGCTAGCAATCTGGGAGGTTAGGAGCCCCAATGGAGAGGAAATAAAAACATCTTTTTACTATGTAAACTCAATTTCAAGTGCATTTATTCTGTTTTATAGAAAATATTACTAATAATAATACTGAAAATATTAAACCCTTGACTAAAGGTACAACGTGAAAGAGAAAACCACTTTTGTTTTGTTATAATTGTTCAGCACTGTGCATGTGCATCCTATTATGGGTTTTCTTCCTCCTCTACATGTTTAGTTTTTGAGGTATTAAGAGAAGTAGCCAGGGTCTTATGGTGGATGATGATTTTTGAAATTCTCAAATCAAACACTGAGGTTTTATGATTAAACAAGGCTTTTTGGAGAGTTTTCTTATTTCCATAAAGGTTTATTCTATCAGTGGGCTTATGTAAAACAACTATAAATGCACACCAAACAAAGACAACATTGAATACTGCTTGGAAGAATGATATAAGAGAACTAGTTGCACACGTGACAGGCAAAAAAAAGACCTCGTTCAGCACTTTAGACTGAGACCATTACTGCTCAGTATCCCACAATATGAAGGAGGGTATGCAATGAATGCTGAAACAGCAATGAGCCACTCAGAAAGAAGGCTGAGCTTCCAGACTGACTGATATTATTGATTACACCGGGACTGAGACTTTAGAGTAGTGTTTATGTAAAATCACCACCACCACAAGTCACCACCCTGATGTGTGACTGGTGCCAAATCTGACTAAAAGGAATCACTTATCAGACACGTGACTGCAGGAATTTTTCTTTACTTATGAGACTCACAGGTACATGCCATTACTCCTTTGTTAGGAATGGGCCTTATGCTATGTTAAACAGATAAACTACCATCCGTAAATACTAAAACATCCTTGATTTATAAACTATTTTCTGCCAAAGAGTGGGGCAAAGCCAGCGCCATCCTTTTAATTAAATATTGAGGAGGGAAAAAGAATAGGTTTACAGGCTAAATGAATTATTTATATTGTGGAGCAGCAGGGTGTTGGGATGTGATGACAGGTTAAAGGTGTCACCAGTGTCCCCTGGGGGAGGGTCCTCTTTGGCTTCACTGTAGCACATATTTTTCATCCACACAATTCAGTTTGTTTTAAACCATTTTGTCCCTCAGTTCTGATTGGCTGCCTCGGTAATTAAATACGCAAACACCTGCAACCCCGTAAGAGCAAAATGTAATATTAATGCACCAACCAAAATCCCAGCTGTTACTGGTTATTGTTCACTTAGCAACCATGCTATGCAGCCGGTTTTGAAGACCTACACTCTTGGGCGGAGGAATAAACAATTACAGTGTGGGGCTATTTATCATTATAACTCAGTCTTGCGTATAATCTACCAGCATGAGCCATTAAAAATCCTGCACTGCACTGCATTTTGCATGACACATTGCATAAAAGCAATAGCCCCGCTGGTATGCCGTGCAACGTCCCTAATCTGGTCTGCAACGCTGTAAAACACAGCCTGTAAAGGATTATATCTTTAAAAAAAAATGATACCCTCGCGCATTTTAAAGACGACTAGAGGTCAACGACCGTGTCTCTGGACTGTTTCGATGCCAGGAAAACCGCTCTGTAACGCGGGGTGGGGTTGTGACGGTCAGAGCGTTGCATGCTGTGCTCTCCGGTTTGCAGGATTTCAGCACCCATCTCTCCTGGACAGCTCCGTCCAATCAGCCGCCGTCATTCCAAGCGCGTCATCGCTCCTCATCCTCCTCATCCTCCCTCCCTCCCTCCATCACTGAGGCATGGCGGAGGACATCAACGACACAGACATAATGCTTGAGATTCACAACCGGCTTTCTGGCGAACCGATGTGTGTTATTTTCGCATGAAAGTGTATGAGATGGATGTTTGTACAGCCAAGGTTAAGTAGAAACACACACACAGAAGGTATTGAAAGAGCGATGATATGAGATATCCGCTAATGACGTGTGTCCGGTTATAAGCACAATGTCACACGACCTTAGCAGCTGGCCGGCCTCAAATGCACACGTTTTATCCTGTTTGGCTTATGGTGAGAGCAGGCCTTATTTTCTTGGATATTAAACACACACTTCCATAAAAACCGAAATCACTGGTGTGCAGAATGAGCCGCATTTAGCAACACACTTGCATTCAGCCGTATGGCAGCCTGTCCACACCTCGTTACCTGATTAAAAGGTAAAGCAAACCTGAAAGCATCCTCGATGTTGGCCTAATAATCCCGGAGTGACGTTTAAGCACTGTGGCTGAAATCATTTTTCACAGCCTGCTACAGTGAGATGTTAACGTGTTTTGCATCGAGCTGGTTCATAACACGTGTAGTATGAGAAAATGTTAAAATGTGACCGGCGTCATTAGCGCGCAGGCAAAGCGCCAGTTGCAGCAATAGATTACACATTAAAAACTCGACGATGGAGGTTCTGTAATAAAATAGAAACACCACAAGCTTTGGTAAATAAAAAAAGCCGGTAATGAATGACACAATGCACCTCGGCCCCTGCCAGACAGGTGCATCGCCTATAGCCCCGGCCCAGTGCTAAATCCTAAAAATAAATGAAAAACACTGACGGATTTTCAAAACTCACCTAATATAATCCAGAGCGACCCAGACACCAAAACGAATGCGAGCATGTCTTTCTCATTGAGTCAGCTGTCCCGGTGCAGGAGCGGCTCAAAACTGCAGCATCGACTGCAGCAAGTCGCCCACAATCTGGGAGATTAAGGAGGGGAGGGGAGGGGGGACGACAATATATCTGAGGCAGACCACAGTGGGAGAGCTGGGGCAGGGGGCCGCGATGTCCAACCGGTTTACTGTGCAGCTTTCGACCGAAAAAAGGAGGAATGTGTTGACTGAAGAAACAGACCGCAGGTGGCCTAATGAAGCATCCTCCTCCTGGTGGATTTTCCACCTTCACCTAGTTGGCTGCTACGCAATGGCAGACACCCCTGCTGAAATTAAAGGGTTCCAGGTCAGACGGAAGATGGGATTTACACCAAGGTTACTGGGGATCAAATGTCTATTCTGGATGCAAATCATCAGATTCTCATGTTTGTTGTAAAATAAACAATCAACTCTCTCAATTTGTACCTAAAATCTATGCCAGAATTTGGGCGTTTAAAGGCATTATTTTTTATATAAAATGAGTAAATATGCAGCCACAGATTTAAAAATATATATTTATATTGTTGATATTGTTTTTTTCTTAAAAGAAGTTGTATTGGTCCATGCTACATCACACCATATCCCTGCAGCTGAGCGCAGTTTTGACACAGAGTAACTTTGCATCATGGTCACGTGGTACATTAAGACACTCCCAATGAACTAAAGTAACCTTGAGAAAGGCTGACAAAGTGAGAGAGTGAGCGAATGACAACATGAACGAGGCACACGAAGGAGGATAAGAAATCAAAATGACATGTGATTTATTATTTTGGTCATTTGACTTAAAATGGGAGCAGGGCAATCGCTTTTTGGCTCAGAGGCACTTCAGTGTTTCCATATAACGGGATTGCATTTTCCATACTGTTTTCTCAAACTCCTTCAGACTGACGTGAATGCATCACAGCTGTTTTTGGTCTTGACTGGCTCTTCTCACTGACTTTTATTTGGAGCTAATGGTGATATCAGTTAACCCTTACATCCTGTTCAGGTCAAATTTGACCCATTTTTACATTTTACACCCAAAACACAATTTTAGCCTGATATTTTATGACTTTTCCAAAAGTGACCCAGAATACAAAAAATGTTTTTTTTAAAAAACATAGAGGATGTTCCCAGTTAAATTTGATCCATATTTATTAAGGAATTCAAAAATCACCATTCACAAATGTTGCATTCTGTACTTTCAATAACATTCATTCATTGAAATCATGATTGCTGTTATGTTCTCCTGTTTTAGGTAACAACTGTAGGACTGCAAATGTTTTTTCCTCCATAAACAAATAGCGTAAAACCTAAAGAATACATTCTCTGCTCTCTGAAAGCTTCATTAAGGATTAATCACCCATTTATTAATGATTGATGAGGTATTTATGAATGAAAAACAGACGTGTGGTTCAGAAACTTGGTATAGAGACTAATTATGAGGGGAAACTGAAGGATCACAATGTGAACAGTATGTATGCGTTAAACAAATCATCTAATTATTTGGACAATCATCACACAAAGTTTTTATTTTGATCTGAATTTTGAATCTTCCTGAATGCCGTATTTTGTAAATTTTAATAACAAGCAGATTTAAATTAATACTTAACATTTAAAGCATCCTAAAAAGTCATATTTATTATATCTGAAGTAATATTTGTCCTCACCATTAATTCACTGACCTAATCACATTTAGTAGCGTACAAACACACAATTCCTGAAAGGTTCCTGTGGCTGACAAGCTTACTGTCTTACTGTGTTGCCATCACGTGACTGACCCTCTTAAGTGGGTCATTGGTCAGGACCTCCCATCTGTCACTTGCAGCAGTGCCACCCGCCACACCTTCCTGCTCTTCTTCTGATCCCACTGCAGACGTGACAACGAGTGATCCAATGCACTGACACAAACCGTTCGGACAAGCTGTTACGTGATGAACGACGAGGGCAAAATGGTAAAACAGATATATAGCAAGGGGTGATGATTGGTAGCCATGAAGTAATTACATAACAAACAAGGAACATCACTTTAGTTTTCAGATCTTAGCCAAGTTACACAATCTGCCAGCAGGAGCCCAGGAGAGTAAATTATGTTTTATGTATTCATTATTTATTTATAAGTTTGGTGTCAGAAGTGGGGAGGGACATAATGAAGTCTGGGCTTCTTCAACCAAACAAAAGGCTATGAAATTATGTTTACATACATTTATATTAACCTATAAAATAACACATTATAATGAAATTGGTCTTACAGCTTTACATAAAGATTTAGAAATGTGGCCTACATTACAGTGACCCTGCAATTGTGATTTAATTTGAGTTCTTTTTTATTTTCAGGCTGTTGTTTTAATGGGTCTTTTAACAGTTTCTATTTAGTTTTTTTTAATGGAATGTAGTTTAGAGTTGCTGTTTTCATTTTTGGTTTTATTTTGTCTGTTATTTACTGTGGCTTGGTAATCAGCGATGCAAGCACTGAAATTTGCATATTTTTATGGATGAATAAATTGAACCTTTAACCTTGAAATTATGTTTAGTTTCCCAAAAAATCACACGTACATAAAGCATGCAAGATTGAAGTAACAGTCGTTCTGCTTCTCATGAAGCTTCTTAGGGCAAAGTTTAGAGAGATTTTTGTGTCTAAATCAAACTGAAACTGTAGGATGTTGAAAGGTGAGGGGCAAGTACACCTCCCATCCCCAGTGGAAATGAGACCCTTGATCAAAGAAGTACACAAAGTACTTAAAAATAAAAACGGTCAGTGATAAAAGATAGATACAAGAGAGAAAAAAGAAAAGTCTAACAGTAAAACTGCCATAATAAGTCACTTGCACTAAAACACACTGTGAACGTCATCACCAAGCGATATACATCAGCATATTACTACAGGTGGAGGTCAAGGTCAGGCGTCAAAAAGAATAAATACCATGGATGAACTTTCCATATCTCTCTTCTGACAAGAAGGTAATGAACTGGGGATTCAAGAGTGTTTCGAGGTCAAAATGTCATACTGATAGTCTAACATAAAACACGGCTCTGCAGATATTCATTATCCAGTGAAAAAAAATCTCTCTCTAAAATAGTCCTTTTTGAAAAGATTTGATAAGATGGAGGTTTTGCATCGCTCCACTGAGGTCAAAATACATAAATCGCAAAGATTGAAGCTGCCAGGCTTTCGAAGGACGATGTTAAACACTTGTATTTAGAGGTGCACATATTACTTATACACTTTGCCATGTGCTGCACCATTTAATTATAGATAAACAAACAAGCGAATAAACAGAAAGCAAACAGAAGGAAACATATATGTTGCTCCATAAAGGAAATGTTTAAAACATGAGTGAGTAAGAGGTCTTCAAAGATGTGCATATAATATACATTAAATTGTGACATCAACTAACGGACAGAGAATAAAAACACATCTGTCTGTCTGTCTTCCTTCTATAACTTTATCTTTTAATATGTTTTAAAGACATTTTTATGGCTCTAAAGATAAGATACTTCCGTCAGACGCATCATAACATCACTTTGACTCTCTCACCCAGGATGAGTAATGCCCTTCACTGTATTATTTTATTAAAGGATGTAGAGATTACAGAGGGTAACAAAGGTTACAGGGAGTTAAAGGGTGACAGGGATGGGGAAAAGGTGGTGGGTAGAGACAGAGGTCAATCAGGAGAGCAATAAAGCAAACTGTGAAGGTCGGGAGAGCAAAAGTGTTGGAGGAACAAGAGAGAGGTTGAAGTTCAGAGGCCAACACTTTGACACCTTCCTCTAAGACTTTCTTTGACCATTTTTTAACCTGCCCTCCATTTTAGCTTCCTACAGTATCTCTAATTTCACTAATTTAAGGCACAATTCTGAAAATCTGTTTCAGTATCTGTGTGGTGATGAAATGACAGCTGTCTGAGGAAGAGCAATGTAATCTGTCTGTATGCTATGCTCCAAACACTCTGCAGGATGTGTGCATGTGAGGCCTTAATCAATATTTTAACTTTCTGCAAGCAAGGAGCATCCAGTTGTCTTTATGTTCTGATGAAAAGGTCTGTTCAGAATCCATAAACGCGTCTCCTAAGTGTTGTTAATATTACACCTTTATGCACTTTTTAAAATCGTGGTTAAAAAAAGCCTTGAACTCTCCGGCCTTTCTTGTTATTTTCCCTATTAGTCACTTTTATAAACCAAAAATGTCAACTTACGTGTAACAGACAGTATTATTCTGCATTTGATGAAGTTCCACACTCACAAACAGTACTCTGTTTGGGCTGATGGGGGTGGTGCTAAACTTTGAAAGCACTTTAACAGCAGGCAGGTTTGTGTGAAACTTGAGTGGGCGATGCAGCCCTACAGATGAATGTGGCATTCATGAAAAAGTGACAAGTTTATTCATGTCTGTAAAATGTCAGCGTAAGTCGTAGAACTCGTTGCAGTGATATATTTTTAGCACTCTCACCTGCTTTGTTTGGTCTCTCCTTCGCTTTATCCTCCTAATGTCGCCCAAATCATCCATCTTTTTTTCCCACCTTTCCTTACCTCCCTCCCGCCTGCTCTCCTGTGCAGAATCATTAACTAACAGGACCTTGGGGCAAAAGGTCAAAGTTGAGGAAATTCTTATCATTTATTGATATTTGAGATGATGTTGTTTTACCTTATCATATTTTATGTCTTTTATCATACGGGTTCACAATTTTCAAATAGTTTCCTAATATTTTCCCAAACATCTCCTGGGTTTTGAAGTATGTATCAATAAATTCCAGTTAATTGCTGGCATAATTAAACATAAGAGAGCCTGTTAATCAGTGCAGGTCAGGAGCACTGAACTTTTCTTTCAAGGACAGTCCTATTTTCCCCATAATAAGAATCAATAAGTTTTGTGTGAGAAAAAAAGATCATTTGTATCTGAAAAGTAACATGTATTTATGGCTGTTGCAGAAGAGACTGTTGGCACCTCAAGGTCAGCAGTGTAAAGAACATAAAACAACCTCAACAGTTGATGTCAAGGCCTTTAGTCAGAATGTGTGCTGTAAACTGAGCACTAATTTGACAATATGTCTACATGTGTCATTGATGTCCCCAGAGAAGGACTAAATTCAGATCAAATGTTTCTAATGCTGCTGCCTCCTGCCACTCCCCCACGTTCCCACCCTGTATGAGGTAATTGCTGGCTAACTAACAAGGACTTTGGCTTGATCCAGTGTCAGTGATCTGTCAAAGCAGATGGTCCAGGGGGAGATTGGTTGCCCAAGCTGCTTGACTCATCCCAAAGCTTCAAATTACATGTCTTACCCTTGCAGGTGGCCTAAATAATCAGAATCACCATCACTGTATTCAAAGGGTGCAACATGAATTTATCACTTTGGGTGTAAAAACACTTTCAGTACAGTTTCGCAAGGACAGTTCAAAGTAAAGGATCACTGGTTTTAGGCTTAAGTATATCCCAGGATTAGAGTGAGGTAGTAAATAAAGTAGATTTAGGTGAGAAGGCTAGTGTTTCAAGAGTATTGTTACAGATCTAAACGTTTTACTGTTGATAGAAATAAGAATGTAAAAATAATACTTGAGAATATAAAATATGATATTCAGGTTGATCAGTATTGTTGAGAACATACATCTAAAATAAATGACTAAAAATAACAATATATATCAAATCATTTACATGCTAACATGCATGTAAATGATGCATGGCTCCAAACCTCCGTCCTGTAATGGTTCCTAACCTTTTGGGCATGTTTTCCCTTAAAGCAAAGCAGTACGTGTGACCCCTCGTCATCAGTTCACATGTCATATGTCTGAGTCTTAAGCAGCAAGAAGTGACTTTACCTTCTGAAATGTGTTTGTTTAACTAATTTTTTGAAACCTGAAAGGCTAAAACTTACTTTGGAAGACAAAAAAGTCAGAAAAATCAGTAAAAGAAATATGTTTCATCTTGTGACACCTCAGTATTATCTTGTGAACCATTTGAGGGGGCCCAACCCCCAGGTTGGGTATACCACTGCAAAGACACACAAAAAAAATTGCGCATTTTAAAAATAAATATTACTATTTTGTAATAATCCGGAGCTGAAACCACAACAGAATTGCCCAATCTGAGAAGAAACTCTACACTGTTATATCTGTAGTTCCTCATCCAAGCAAGTGAATTCTTGTAATTCACATTTTTCTGTCAGCGCTACTATCATTCATCAGCAGGGAGCCTGTCTGGCACATTCACGTGTTCAAACAAAGCAATAATAGATCGGAAAAACGGGATGATTTTCCCCTAGAATCCAGCTTTCTGTTTTCTCGGGAAATCCCACACACTGACTCTCGGTGAAAACTCCGCAGGAAAACTCCCTGCCATTCCATCCCATAGGCGCGGGCACGCATGCTCGAGCGCTCACATCATCACAAGCACGCAGCCGGCGGGAACGCGCAAACACGACGCGGGGAAGCCCCCCCCCAATTTAGACAGCACCTGTGGCTGCTGCATAGCCGGTGTGGGGTTTCCAAAATTCCCACGGAAAAACAAACAGCGACACATGTGTGCACCCGTTCGGTTATATAACATGACCTCCTGATTTATTAGGTGTCGTGAAGCTGCAGAAAGTGAGAAAAGCACCGGAATTCAAAATAGTATCATACGATCTAATAAAATATTCAACTATTGATCATGTCCTGTCATTTCTATTCTTTCCCTTTGCTGTTTGCGCACACATCGCTTTATTTTGCGCGCGTTTACTGTCACATATGAATGGTAATGTGTGTAAAAGCTGTGCAGCCTGTTGAGCCCACAGCTGTCGCTTCCGTGTAGTAGCCTACTACCCCCGTGCCATCGCTCCACTGTATCATGCTGTATGGCCCACATTCAGGCATGCAGTCCGCAACAAAGACTGTGCCACACTGCCTCTGTCGGCTTCTTAAATTACTACACCATTTCTTGTAAATGCCTGACTTCTCAGCTGAGTTGCTGTTTATTCTAAAGGGCTGTTCCCATACACACGTTTATCAAGCCGGCAGAATGAACTTTGGCATCTGGCAGAGGATGAACGCGCGGCGGTGTGCGTGTGTGTGTGTGTGTGCAGGTCGTTTAAAATAGTAATGATGCTTTTAATGTGTCTTCTGACAGTTTGCTGCCTATTGTATGCATGTTTTTGTTTTAATGAGCGACACTTTGCACAGTCTCCAAACTACATACTGCTACTACAGATTAACAAAAAACAAACAAACAAACAAACAAAAACGAATAGTAATAATTGCTAATATTACTATAATAACAAGGCTATGCACTGTATATAATAGCTCCTCGCTATACTGCAGAATGTCACTCTGCTTTGTGTTAAGTCAAATACAGTCAAATACAATCTGCAATGTATGACGTTTGCAACGAGCAGGCTAGTTGCAAAGTATACAGAAATATCCCATGCTGAATGTATAGCCTACATAAAAGAAGTGGCAAATCAGGTCATTCAAGTGTAAGTGTCGGCCAGTCTACGTGCTATGAACCAACGTAATCGGTCAGTGCTGATATTAACTTCCTCCTTGCTTTTAACAACGTGATTTCTCGGAAACAGCCAGGTCTACTGCTGTACTGGATTGGCTCCGACGCATGCGCCCCACACACTGTAAAAAATAACCAATTGACTTTAACGTTTATTTTTTAGATATGTTTTTATAGTGAGTCTTCACATCACAATTTTTTTTTGGAACAGGTCTAAATAAATTTATAGGCTTGCAGAGATCATATCAGCTGTTTACAGTGTAAACCAGATTTAAGGATTTGTATTTTCCTGAATCAGGTTATTATTTTGCTGTTAACTGCAGTGATCTGCCTCTTTTCACCAAATGCACACTTAATATGAAAACGAAATTATTACATGAATGAACGTACAATGGTAAAAACCTGAAGAATGATCATTATAGATGAAGATTGTTTTCAATTTCTTTATGAAAATGGAGTTCTTAGACATGTGAGATTTACATTTTTTTAATGGGTGGACATTTTTTACAGTGTGCCCAAACGGGGAATACCCGCTCGCAACTACAACTATAAAAGGACGCGATACTCTTCCCGTGAGCAGTCGGTGGCCACTACTGAAAAAGAGAAATCTGCAAGTGCTGAGATAACACAAAGACGAGAAGAAGCTTCTCTGGAACTTAAACCAATCGGACTATACTTGTACACTTTCCTCTTACGGATCATAAAACAAGAGAAGTCTGTAAGTGATCTGATAATAATTTACCACTTCTAATTAAATGATATAAATAATATTACTTGCATGTAATCGCTTATATTTATATGTTGGTTCCGGAAGCTGCTTTTTGAGAATGAATATTGAAAATCTGCACGCAAATAAATGCACGGGGGATACCTAAAGGAATAACTGATGTTATGATGTAATTTTTCGGATGGTAGTGTTTGTGTAGCTTTTTTCTTGCACACATTGCCTTCAGACTTATTTACTCACAGGAGCTGAACAAGCGTTTTGGAGACCATGTGTATTGTATGCATGTCACAGTGCAGGCGGAGGTGTGTGCGCTCCCGGGGGGTAAAGAGTACCAGTAGATCTTTTTGGCACCTTGCCTGCATAAATTCAAGTTATTTTAAAACTTTTAGATTGCAAAAATGAATCCATGTGCGTTCGGACGTTTTTTTTTTGAGTCAAAAAGTCATAAAGCCCAATTGAGGAGGTGTTTTGTGGGTAGCTGACTCCTACGCATAAACGACCCCTCCTCTCCCGCGCGCCTTGGCCATGAACTTCCTCTAACCCTCGTCCTCTAACCAATAGGCTGCAGTAAATCTAAATTGAGTCTGCTCACTCTCACCACCGCATTCCTCGTGTATCTAAATAATCTGTCCTCCTTTCCTCTGTTGCTGCATATTTTAGAAAAACATGCCTGTGTCAAGGATGAGGATGCGCCCATGGCTGGAGAAGATGATCGAGTCCAAGACCATCTCCGGTCTGACTTGGGTGGACAAGGTGAGAGGCTTATTTCCTCCTGCCAAATTGGACTGGTTCAAATGAAAACATGCAGCCAGTATATTATAAACAGCACAGAAAAAGACATTTTGAATGTATATGTTGTAAGGATGGAGCACATCATCACCAGATAGCAAGGAAAGTGATCTCTGCAAGGCTGCATGTGTCTTTTTTGCAGCCTATTGCAGCCTTTCAAACCAAACACTTCCTGGCACTGTAAACAGGTGAAAAATAGACACAAAGAGTTAGTTGTGATCCACGTTTGGTCTCTATGTCACAGATATATTTGAATGTATCTTGATTTATAATCGGAAGAGCTGGTTCAGAGTAGCAGCAGCATATTCTGTCATACTTTATCGGCAAGTGGGCAAAACATGTCAAAAACCTACATACTGTGGTTCAAACTGAAAAAGCTTGTTTGGTGTGGGTGTTCTTTACTACAGTGGCTACTGCGACTGTGCTATGCAAATCATTTTTGCAGGATGTTACTGTTAACAGAAGCCTACAAGTTAGATGCTCAGTTTGAATGGCAACCCCTTTTTGCAATATTTGACAACTTTTGCTCATTTTATTCTATGATAAATGTGCAGCCACCCTCGTTCCAACAAAGTATTTCTTTTTTTTTTTCCAGGACAAGAAAATGTTCTCCATTCCCTGGAAGCATGCAGCTCGACACGGCTGGGAGATGGACAAGGACGCTTGTCTGTTCAAAGAATGGGCCATCCACACAGGTGAGCAAGTGTGAATATACACCTAAACTCTGCAAATGAAGTAGAAAATCCTTTTTGGGTGAAACGGGTATGTAACTAAACAAAATGCATTCTGCAGGGAAATACATTGAAGGTCAGACCTGTGACCCAAAGACATGGAAGGCCAACTTCCGCTGTGCGATGAACTCACTGCCAGACATCAAGGAAATGAAAGACAAGAGCATCAACAAAGGCCACCAAGCCGTGCGCGTCTTCAGGATGCTGCCTGCCACCCCAAAGTCAAGAGGTGAGACAACTTACAGGAAGCTTTTTTTCTAACATGAATTAACGTTAGTATGCAACATCTGCAGGCTGCTGGATTTCTTTTCTTTTTTTAATTTTACTCATTAATCAGTTTGTTCTACAATCACACTGTGAGCTGTTTAAGTGACTCATTTTTTTTTCTCCATCTGCACAGATAAACGAAGCAAAGCAAAAGAAACAAAGCAAAGGAAGAAGGTAAATACTGTAGATATTTTATGATCATGTTACTTGTTGACTTTAGTGATATTTACATTTGTTATCTATGTTGTGACACTTCTTACATAGTCAGAGGTCTATTCAAATTATGTTTTTTTTATACATACAACTGCAGATTTCTGTATTTCTTTTTTTTCCTCATGGAAAATCTCACAAATCTCACTGAATGTGGCTATTATCTGCCTCTGCAGGTCAAGACAGAGGAAGACACGGATTACAGCGATACTCAGTCTCCGATTGATCAGTCACAGCTGCATGATGACACCTCATCCACTCAGGAAAACACAGTCGATAGCACAGTGGACACAGAGCAGAAAGGTGAGCAAGGCAATATGTATAATTGGAGAATAAATTTAATAAGATAATTCTTCAGAATATACTGTACAATACAATATAAATTCCTATAGCATTTAATTCTATTGTTTGTCGTCCTTGCAGATTTCACATATGTGGCTTCATCTGAGGTTCCTGACTGGTCGTCGTCAGTGGAGATCGGGCCTGACAGCTTTCCAAGCAGCTTTTGCCACAAATTTGAAGTTTCACCTGATCACAGCCCCGGTAAGACAACAACACAGCCACAACACACCACACTGGCTCTGCAGTGTTTAGATAACAGCAAATGCTAAATGTCATACTAGCTAATAAATGCTTGAGTGCAAATTGTGATACTATGTAGCATCACTTGTTGCCACTGAAGTAAATTCAAACAAATACTCATGTCACCTTCTCTTTCTCTCCCCTCCTTTGCTGTGATCTTCCAGACTACGACTATACCAGCGACATTATTAAGGTAAGCATGGCCGCTGACTCCTACTCTTACCGGCATGTATTTTTCATTGACAGGAATACCCATGTTTGTCTTATTCTGCCTCTTTGGCTTGTGTAATAATACCCAAAACAAAAATACTGTTTGGCATGGGAAAACTCTAGTTGTGCAAAATATAGTCATACTAAGTCCAGTTGTTGCTCTTTCAGATTTGCCAGCAACTGGAGAAAGAATCAGACTGGTTTCCGAGCAGTTTAGACGGCAAGGGGTTCCTGAACAATGAAGCATGCACCAGTCCAGGGAGCCAGTGGAGTGAATCTTCCTCAGGTAAATGCTGCTAGTTAACGGCTCACATGGACAGGTGTCTCTTAGACATTTAGTCACGTGAAAAGACGAGTAAATCAATCTGCAAAATAATGCCTTAAGATGGCGACATCCAGTTCATTTGGCATCTAAATGATGGCTGTCCATCTATCAGTTGAACTTTACACATTTAAGCGTAAAGTCTGGATGTAAATGTGTGTTTGGTCATCATCATCATCACTTACTCAGCTTACAAAAGAAGTACATATGATCAGGTATTGGAAAGGGATTTGGTGAGGACATGTACAGTAGCTATGGCTGAAATTAGCATGCAAATCAGTATGAATATATTTCTTTAAACACTTCCGTCTATGCATGTGAGTTAGAAGGATGTTAAAAGTCTGGCTTGAGATACACTTAGCTTGCCTTTATAGCAGTAATCATTCCAAAATGTTATAATTTAAATCTAATAGCGATAGATTACCAATTCATGCCAATTAAACTGATCTTCATGTGTAAAATTGTTGGGGTGCCTGTTGAAGAATGTCACTTTTTGAAATATTTATTATCTCAGGTTAGAACACATCTACTAATATACATACTAGAGGTTTGCGTTCTTCTTCAACATGCTGACCTTGGATTCTCTGTTTGCTTTACAGTCGACGAATTAGACGACCTGCCACAGTACACAATTTTGGGCACAGACTTCACAAATCCCACAGACGACCTCTGGAACAGCTTTTACCAACAGATCACCCACAGGCTCTGAAGGGTGCAGGACAGGACAGGACAGTGCTCACTTTGGACTTTAAAGAGCTCTTCCTGCCCATCATCTGAGCCCTCTTCTCAGTTAAACACCCACCAACATACCTACAGTCCATGATTGGCGGTGTCCACACTTAAAGCTAAAACACTGCGCCACCCCATGTGTTTGACGCTTGTAGCAGTCCGAAGAGCTTTCCTCAACCTTTGTGTGAACTCATGAAGAGAAGTTTTGAAGCGCAAAAAAGAGGAACTTCTATGCTGTTCATTATCTATGTTTTTGACTGGTTCAAGGCATTCTGGTGTTCAGTTTTTTTTTATCAGGATGAGTTGTAACTATACAGAAATCTGTTTTTTTCATTCAGGGCATTTACATTACCATATGCAGTTATAGCTATGAATACAGACAGAGGTATCCAATACTTAACCTCAAAATGCAAATAGGCTCACATTCAGTGTAGACAACATTTGTTAGTTAATGTACAGTTTAGAATAATTATCACATAGAATCAGTCTTTTCCGTTAAGTGAATTTTAGTTAAAGGGAAAAATATGCCTTTTGACAAACCATCTTGACAAACCTCTTAACTTTGATGAAAGCTCAACTTCAAATCTTACAGTTTTTCCAGATAATTGTAATGGTATTGTGTAAATAGTTGTTTTTGTGTGTGTTTTTATAAAATAAAAAACGAAATACTAAAAATGTGAATTAATTTGATTCTTTATTATAAACACAAAATGCTTTGAGCTCGTGTGTGCAGAGATGGACGACCCTAAGTGCTCTATTGTAATGAAATCTAAATCTTAAAGCCATATATTGGCAAAAATGAGCCCTGCAGTGTCCTTGAGCAAGGCACTAAACCCAAAACAGCTGAGCCCTGCTGTGACAAACAAATAGAAAGAGGATTTCCCGCCAGTAGCAAAATAAGTGGCTCAATGGAAAAAGTCCAAATCATCTTGGTCCAAATCATCACAACATACTCTACATGGTTATTTTAATATTAAGAAGTAAAAGCAAACCTACATTTAGACCTATTAGAGACTGTTTACCATTGCATGCATGACTTTTACACATTTCATTATTGTGTTACTTCTTGTAATCAAGCCTCTGATGATGATGATATATAATCAAGCAATTAAAATTCTGGACAAAAAGCCGATGAGATCACACCACTGCCATGTTGTTAAGTAATTAAATATGTTAGATTTTGATCATCTTGGACAGACGCCATTTTCTGATCAGTGGACCAACATGTGGAACTCCGCACCCACGGAACTCAAAATGGATCACGACTGGGATCATTTTAAACTCAAAATGAAACATTTTTTTAAAGAGAGATCAGTCATGCAGTCATGAGTCATCTGGTGCTTGTCAGTTTATGATACTTTTGTATCACTGATTGTAAATTGTCTGTAAAAACGTCTTGTGCTGTTTTGTAGGTATTTTTTTGTTGAGTTTTGGCTTTTGTGCAGTTCCATATGCATTTTTTTTGTTGAGTTTTATATATTTTAAAGGCCCATCTAGGTACGGACATTGCGAACCATCTTAAGCTATAAATGCTGTGGTATGTGGTATTGGTTCATGCTACACTCACCCAGCGCTTTATTGAAAACACCTGTGCAATCTAGTGCAATCCAATACAACAGCTCTGCCATAGATTCTACTTTTATGAAGCTTATACATATTCAGTTTTTGCTGACATTGTCAGAAAGGTGATTATTCTACTCTACGTTTATTATTGAGGTTGTAGTGGGTGGTGGTGGTGAACTGGAGTGCATTATACTGAAAAGTGTTCCTAGTATTTTGTCCATCTCATCAGCATACACAAGTGGGAAAATATTAGGAACACATTTTCAATGTACTCCAGTACACCGCCATCTACTACGACCTCAACAGGTACAGGATTGCATTAGATTGCACTGGTGTTCCTAATAAAGTGCTCGGTAAGTGTACTTGTCCCTATACATATAACATTACATAAATAAAATAATTATATATTATTAAACAGTCTTAAAAAGCTTAAAAATGCAATAAATTACACAACATCTCTTTGTAAAATTTTATTTGCAACAATATAGCATACAAATTCAACTGGATTTCTGAGGTTCCCCTATAATCCTCATTTTGAGGAACAATATATAGGTGAAGGGTGTGTCCTTCATAATAAACTGCTGTGCTGGCAGAACACACTGAATAGCGATGAGATTCTTTTCATTCAACACATGAATCTTTTCAGGTTCGTCCAAGTGTTTGCTGGTTACTGTAATCGCACTTGTTCACAGACATGCCCAAGATGATTAGATCTCTCAAAAATGTGATGATAAGCTGATAATGCTGCCCCAAAAAAGAGAAATCTAGAAAGAAAGCTAGATATATGCAGCATATCATGTGACTTCATATGGGCCAACTGAATCTTTTTGATGGAAAACCTGTTATGCTGTTAAATAAAATGTTCAGATTAAAAGGTAGAAACTGTGGTTTCATATGGAAACATTCTGCAATTTATGCTATTAAAAACTCACTTTTGAAACTCTGTTGAGTAATTTCCAACAATGTTTTATATTCAGTGTGTTCAGCAATTTGTGTAATGAAGTTTTAGGGTGTATTCACTTCTTCTTAAACTGCTTTCTTTGTTTCTGTCTGAAAAAGTGATTCTCTACAGTTCCGAGAGTCCCTTTCAACAACATTCAGAAAAAAAAGCAAGGCAATAACTGGGTCTCAATACTTGATGCTTTCAATAAAGGCTTGATTATGGGGATTTAACACTGCAGCTTGATAGTTGTATAGTATGTGAACACCAGTGTGTCTGTGATTGAAACGGCAGCCCTTTATTCAAAGGACAAGCTGCTGTTTTGTAGCAGCATTACATTCTGGTCAATTGAGGTCACTGCCAGTTGAGAAATAGTTTTTCTATTTCATATACAAACCCCCCCCCCCCTTCTTCTTTTTTTTTTTTACAAGCTTGATTATTGAATATTGGTGCAAAATAGTGACTTTGTAAAGAAGCCCTTTCTTTTTGATTTTGACTGCCGTGTTAAGGACAGCGGATAATCTTTCTTATATATTTACGTGAAACAAAAAGCCACCAAACGGCATTAAGCTCAGAGACACACATAACGTTAAAGCATTACACTGTGGTGGATTGTTGTTTTAAAGGGGAACTCCACCGATTTTGCACGTCAGGGGGAGCTGCACAAAGTCTGATTAAATTGTGTTGGTTGGGGACTGAAGACTACATGTTTGAAAAAATGCTCCTTATCTCTGCTGAGGCTAGCAGCTCGAGGCTACATTAGCTGCTACTATCATAACACAGCCGAATCTCCAATTAAACTGTCAGCGGCTGAGCTGCATTGTGGGTAATGTAGGTGCCAGGTTTTGACATGAAAGAAGGATGTATGCAATTAAAAAGACGATATCTCTGGTTCTGCTGCATCAATTTTGATAGAAAAAACCCCAACTATCCAAAGATAAATCAGCGAATCAATTAAACTCCATTGTCTATTGAAACAGAGGATTTTTAATGTGCTTTCATGGTTCAACAACCAGTGAATATGGCAGCCTGAATAGTTTTTCCTCAGTCCTTTGTGGTTAAACACCTGAATAAACTACCTGAAGCTGTTGCTGCCATTAGCAACGTGCCATAAAGTATAACATTGTAAGAGTATAACTGTCCAACCAGTTAGATCAATGGGCGTGTGCCCACAGGTGCACAGACACACGGGAAACTGTGTTTGTTTTTTTATTATTTATTGAAGGTAACATTGCTTCTCACTCACGTACTCATTGAATGAGTTGAAAAGGATTGTCTAACTTGTAAATTACTAGTAAATTTCATTCTTAATCACTCAAAAACATGAGGCGGGTACAGATTTCCAATGATAAAACATGAAAAACACACAAAGCAACTTTAGTACAGCATGGTATTTTTTTATTATAACATGTGGATAATTGCCCCACAGGGTGCACTTTAAATGATAAATTGTGACCTTTGTGATCGAGTGTGTCTGTATTAACAGATAGCAACATTTCATTCTTGTACATGCTAGTTTGATTCTGTGCTTTGACATTTGTACTTGCAAGGACATAGATTATAATAATTTTAAAATACTTCTGCTGAGCAGCTAACTAACTGACTAAATTTCAAATTAATCATTAACTATTTGAACAGTGGTCAGGTTCATGCCACGCTACTGTACCTTAAACACTTACCGTGAAAACTGCACACGAATAACCCCTTTTGTTAAGTTTATGGCGTCGTACACTTTTTCCTGTTTTTCCAAAATTTTATATTAACTCTTTTTATAAATGTTAAGAAGATATGTCATGAAGATACACATTTATTTATAGTTTATAAGCTCATGTCCTGAAGTTGGTAAACTCTAGACTGGACAAACTGGAAAAACCATTAAAAAACGGATGTGAAACACTTTATAGGTAGACCTCTTTTTACTGTATGGCTATATTTTATTGCTGAATGTATATTTGCTCAATTACCACAGTCTGTTGCCTTCTTAGTTTCAGACATAGTTCCTTTACAGACAGACTGCCTTCATGTTTTCTTCTTCCTTCTTCTGCAGCAGACGTAGGGGTGGAGGGCACCAGGACTACTTTTGATCCTTTGCAGATTGTTACCCTATCAGAAAAAAGAATAAATAGTTTACACATTTCTGCCTTATATAGCAAATACTAAAATTTGAGGTACACATCTCAATCACCTATTTACTTGAGATATGTTGGCTTTATTTAGTCTTTATTACGAGCATTAATATTATCACCACCTGTAAAAGGAACTCAATAAACCAACAAAACAAAACAATGAACCATGTTTAACAAATGGTCACATTTGAGGAACTGCACCATCCATGAATTTCATAAAAAAAGACAGAAAAAAAAGAAAAAAGTTTGAGGAAAGTTACATCGAAGAGAAAAACACTAAAAGTTTGGACCTGTGTTGATCCAAAATAACCCAAACAAGTAGTTAGAAAGTGGAGATTCCACAACTGTGACAGGAAATTTTTTTTCCTGTTGTTGAATAAAGCAAAATTACTATCAGCAGTAATTACAAAAAGGAAATGATGGCACCCATTTACATCTAGTAGATAGATACCAGCATAAACTCACAAAACAAGCAGTCGGATGTCAAAGACAGAGTAAAGAAAAGAAAAGAATGGACTACGACACCAGAATTTTGTGAGGTTTACATGTGAAATATGACCTTTAAATTAACAATTCAGACAAAAGAGTCCAGCTTTTGTTATAAATATAATGTTGCAGCTCCTTTTCCTTTACCATCTGGAACTCTACAATTAGAATTTCTTTGGCTAATTGATTAGTTTATTTGAGTAGCTAATTTAATTTTGTGACATACACACAGACTTTGTTCATGGTTCGGTGTGTGTGTTATCAGTGGCTCAGAAACTCCAAAGGGCCACTATGACTGCCTACGTACAGATGATATCTCAATATTTGATCGAAGGGCAGGTTTAAAGTGCTGAAAGTGTTACCATAGTGATTTATACAATTGTGTACGAGAGTTCAATAGTGAATTAAGAAAAACAACATCCAACATCTAAAATGAAGCTATGGGAATGGAATGTATGCATGTAACATTTTGCAAGACACTACTGGAAAAATGGGCAAAAAAATATCTTGCTTGCTATTAAAATCAATACACACATGAAAATAAAGGCAGATATACAAACATTTTCTATATTATAGCTGCATTTTATTACATTATGGAAACTGGACACTGTTCCCTTAAAATGTGCAGAATTATTTTTTATAAAAGTTAAAAAATGTTTTGGATTAATTGCTGATCTCTTTTTTGGATTAATAATTAAATAGTTTATTATTTACAAAATGTTCTGTTTTTTAATGAATACTTTAAACCATTTTTGACAATTTCTTTCATAAAATGGTTTCTATAAATAATATAATATTTTTCATCACCCTATTATGATACTGATCACTTTCTTAACCTATTTAGAAGCAAAATATATCTCAGAACTAACCATTAAAAATGCCTCTTAAAGTATTTGATGTAAATAAATAGCCTGTGAAGTTTCTGTATAGTAAACTCAGATCAGTGAAGTGAACAGGTGCTGGTTATGGTACAAACTCAAACAAGGACAAAAAAACAAGTCAATTTCTCCTACTGCTTTGACCAACAACAGCCCATGTCATGGACATGACACGGACAAGACTTGTTTGTACAGTTCAATTTGACATTACTTGACACTCCAGGAATAGAAATATTAACATTATAACATTAACATTTAAAAAAAAAAGATTAGCTTAAACGTAACTCTTTGGGATCACAAAAAATCTAACGAAACATAAAATTATCAAGATAAAAAAATCCAACAAAACTAATAGCTAATAGCTAACAGCTAAAGTAAATAAATAATGTAACTGACGTGTGAGTCATGTGAACTTTAAGAACTCTGTTATGTCTATGTGTCATAAGTGCTGTGTGGTGTAATTGAAAAGCTTGTCTAGATCTGAAACCCCTGTTAGTGATTCATCAGGTAGGAACGTTCAGTTGCAGTTTTGAAGCTATTCAGTCAACTGTGTTAACAGATTTACTAAGTTAATGTGTTGCTTGTGGTTGTTTTTAAATGTTTCCTTTTAATTAATGTACTAAACATACATTTGCTGCAGGCGGACACAACTGGTCACGCAAACAACATGGAAGGAGGAAGTGTAAAATGTATCCTAGGAAGTACCTGCTAAGGTTTCTTAAATAAATAATGACTTTATTGACATACAGTACATCACCCAACCTGATCTAAAGGCTACGAATGACAGTAGTTGCCACTGATGGATGCGTTGGAACCAGTCTCTGAACCAGTTTATTGTGGCAGCACAATGTTTATATTAACAATAATCGCCCCTAAAGTAGTTTTAAGGTTGGAAAAATCATCTTACTCCTCTCTGTTAAACAGTATCACATAAATATTCAAAATCAACATATTCCAGCTCAATTGCGTTTCTTACAACAGCATAGTTGGGAAAACAAATTAGTACCATATAACCATATATTTTATACACATACACAAAAAATCAGCCTAAAATCTTTGGCATCTTTGGAAATTTTAGGATTTAATTTGGGTCTGAACAAACTTTGGCTGTGTCCATTGTGTCTGTATTTAAGCTACACAGCTTGGAAAAGCTATATTATTGCTGCTACAGTCCATCATTGACTGTTATTACATTATGAGATACTATAGTATGGACAATTCAGTTCAATGGAATCATTCTATTTTCTTATTACTCAACAATGCGTTAGTCAAAGTCCAACTTCTTCACCTTGTCTTTGGCACGCCGCCTTGAGTCTTTTTATTACTACTTTTTAGCAAATGTTACTAAAACAGGAGTATACAGTGCATTTGTTTGGGACTTTTTTCTACCACGGATGAATACATATTTGGTGTGTTAGTGTGTATTTACAACAACAGGACGGTGTCTGTAGGATTGACTCAAAATAAACAACAGTGCCAATGTTCATGGTAATGGAGACACATGTCACACAGTGCAAAGGTTAGCTCATTGATGTGTTTTTAATAGTTTTTGGACAACAATGGAGGAGACAACAACACAATAGGCTGTAACGTCTGACACCCAAAACCAACATATATTTATGTATGGCCGTTTAGCGGCCGCAGTAATTACGACCCGGAGCAGTGACCCAGTCGAGATGATGTACAAAAATGTTGACAATTTTCCTCATTCTGAGGAGGAGGGGAGGATGGAGATATTAACCCAAGAGTGGACTTTGCCACAGGAGACCGCTGTTTTGAAAAATGTGTAGCGTTTCTGCTCAAGAAGGGAGTCGAGCCGATGTTGGATACGTATCAATTTGCCTATAAGCATGAGCGCAGCACTGAGGACGCCATCCTCACACTTCATCTCCAAGCACCTTGAGAACACATAAGCCTACGCTCGAATTTTTAGTTCAGCGTTTAATACTGTGCAAACCTACATGCTTTTAAAGAAGCTGAAGGACATGAGTTTTAACGCTACACTGATTGGATGGTTTTTAGTAAGTGAAGGTCAATGGGACACTGTCAGAGACCAAACACAGCAATACAGGGGTCCCTCAAGGTTATTCAATTCACTGATGATACCGTGATTTTGAGCCTTCTCCACAAGGACATGGACACTTCTGTGTACCACGATGAGATAGACACCTTCATCAAGTGGTGTGACACCAACCATCTTATTCTAAATGTCACCACAACACAGCAGATGGTCTTTGATCCGAGGCAAGTGACCATGAGCCAGTGGTCATCAAAAACCAAACAATCATTTAGGTGTCCTTGTATAAATACTTAGGTGTCCACATAGACTACCTTCTATGCTGGAAAACACAAATTAATAACTTGTGTAATAGACTGCAGCAGAGACTTTACTTTCTAAGGTGATTGAGGGTGTATAAAATAAGCAGCCAGATCATGCTGATGATTAGATATGGAATTACAGCATGGTTTGGTAACCTAACAGTATGACTGAAAAGCAGACTTGCCAGCATGCACAAAATGCTTATGAAGGTAACAGGGAAGAAAGAATATGAGCCCATACAGTCATGAAACAAGCAACAAAAATCATTGCGGACCCTCAACATCCCTTCTTCTCTGAATACGAACCTCTGCCATCAGGAAGAAGACTCTGTGTGCCAAAGTGCAAATCAAACCGCCTGAAGCTGTCGTTTGTTCCAGCTTCCATCAAGATGCTGAACTCTAATGCTAAATCTTAGTGCAATTGCACTATTGCAATGTGCCATAAATACGCAAGCACTTTAGCACTTAAAACTCTTACAGTTTCTTTTTAAGCTGTCGTGTTGTCAATGTCAGATGTATAGTCAAATGTCTCTTTTATGTTATTAAGATATTTTTATGTTTTCTTCTTATGTTTTTCTCATGGTTTTTTATGTGAAGCAACAAGCAGTAGCATCATGCCCAAGACAAATTTCCCCTCGGGGACAATAAAGTTATTCTACTCTACTAGTTTCCCATTTTTTTTCAACCACGAGTGTCAAATTTCCAACTGCAAGTCAGAACAGTTTTTTAAAAACCATAACTATGATCATCCCCTAACCTTTATTGTATTATTATTGTAGCCATGACGATAGATGTCACCTAACCTTTAGGAAGTAATAACTATGACCCACACCAAATGTATCTCTAACCTTAACAAAGTGACCATTTTAACCCAAACCATGAGGTCTCCCGAACTAGGAAATGGTGTTGTCCTACCGATTAGTGCTGATAAGGGCGCCAGATTAGAAAACGCTCCTATGTGATGTTTTGGAGTAAATGGTCAAACAACGTATTTGGTAGTTTAATTCAGAGGACTTGCAATGGAGGTCTATGGCACAGAGCAATAAGCAATATCAGGCTATAGCTACACAGACAGTACTTGTGAATAGGATCAATTCATAGTTTTGATCTTTTAACAGGATTCGACAATACGAACAACTATGAAAAATATAGAATAATACCAGCCTCATCTTTAAAATATCTTTCAAAAGTTGAAAAGAATGAACCACTACCACTGAATAATAAATTAAAGAATATAGTAGCATTTGCTTCACTATCAAACTGGAAATTATCAGCCCTTCCGAAGGCATCCCTCTGTCTTAAAGACCTGATTATGTTTATGAATCATGAGAGAATAAAGTTTGCACTGAGAGGCTCTGCCCACAACTTTTATTCCACTTAGGGTCCTATGATCCAATACTTTCATAATATTAAGTGTCTTCCTAACTGTATGTGAAGAGGTTAAACTATCTATGTATTTATTTATTGCACGATTATTATTATTTTAATATTTTTATTTTCTCTCATTAATTGTATCATATATTTTGAAAAGGGCTATTGGCTATTAATATTTTTGCACTATGTCAATAGTAAAAGACTGCAGTGTATATTGGGGGGTGGGAGGGAGGGCTTGAGGAAAGGCCTATTTGTTGATGGGTTTAAAAGAAGAACATATATGTTCCTCTAATGCTATGCTTAATGCTTAATGCTCTTGCACTGTGCTCAGTGTAACTTTGAGTTAGTTTGATTAAAATACTTTTTATTGTACTTATTTTAGGAGAACCTAAAGTTCCCTGATAATGTGTCAGGAAAAGATGTGGTGTGCTGGTCGAGGTATCACACGCACAACGGTTCCTCCCCGCCCAGGGTAGAAATGATTTGGCAAGAAAACCACCTAACATGAGTATGCAGTAAGGAAACACATGGCGATATCTCTGGTGCTTTCCAACTGGCAAATGTAAACATTTCACTTGCCTTGTGATCATTTTAATGACACTACACACTGAGTCACTTTTGACTGAAGATCAGCATGTTGTTTTTTTTTTTTAATAGTTGTGAAACAACAGAAATGTGCGTGTGAGTTTACTTCCTCCTGAATCTTTCACATACACACCACATTAACCAGAAGGGTAAAATTCAAGCTAGCTTGGTATTTCCCTAGGTTTTTCACTCTTGATATGATATGATACTGACTGATATCACTCAAAACTGTGCTTAATGCTTAAATTGCACAGCACCTGAACTATAATCAGGAATCTTGTGACAAAATTCCATGCCTCAGGCTCATCCAAAATGACAAGACTGCTATTAGCTATTAGTTTCTCATATTGGTTATTATGGGAAAACTAACATATTTATATTATATATTATATTCATTATTTTCTTATTTTATTGTTTTTACATTGTAATGAGGCACAAGACCAATGTCAAACTCAACTAGTCACAAGGAGTACTACGCAACCTGTGAAAACCGTTGTATGATGTCTTCTGTTGTGGAGGATCTCTGTCAACTCTGAAAAAATTACTAAAGTGACATAATCTCAACTGGAGACTACAATTTTGTAACAGAAACATGTGTTGCAAACTTGGTCTGTAGAGTTTGAAAGATGTGGGGGTTCACCAGGTAGGGACTAAAAAAAGATATCACTGAGTTATGGGAAATGTAGGATCCAATGATTTTGAAGGTCAAACCATTCTAGAGACTAAAAGTCAGGATATCAGCCTCTACTCCATAAATTTTGACCATCCTTTATTTTAATCTGTCTCTGGTAAGTCTCTCAACTTTATGGAAATGCAAAGATGAATAGCTGGAGTTCACTTTAAATGGCTACATTTAGCTTTGCACAGCCAGAATACATCTTGAAAGCTCAGTTTTCACAACTAAATTCAAACATTCACTAGAGACAGATTGATCCCCATTGGATGCATGTGTGTTAGAGAGAAGATTCAGCAAACTACTGTATGAGGAACTGTGGGGAGTATTCTGATGGGGACAAGGTTTGCTCAGCTTCCACAAAACTCCCCCAAAAATCGAACGAGGCACGCAATTGCACAGCCTATTTATCACTTCATACGTATTAAGAAATTATGTTTGGTGGATAGTTATAAGACTATCTGAATTATCCAGCTCTGTATAAAAAAACTCCCCTGCATTTCTGTTTGCAGATGATAAACTGACTGAACACTGGCCAACAAGATCTTCTAGCATGGGTCGCTGTTATATAAAAAAACTGCACAGAGGTTGGCTTCATGATCTATGATCTGTAGTTTGAGAGGTGTTAGTCACAGATGGAAGGAACATATGTAGGCTATGTTAGATCATTATCTCTGTTTTGAAGTATTGCTCTTCCAGTTTGAGTTTTGATGCTTGTGTTGGCATAATGACAACACATGCCAGTGTACTGGAAATACAACTTTACTCAGAGTAGCTAGTAGACCTTTACAAGAGGACTCCTTCCACCGGTTTCTATGCATATATTAAGTTGTAGTGTAAGTTAAAAAAAATACACAAATATATAAATATAAATATATATATAAATAACTTGAAACTGTGGTTTTAAGTTGATCTATTACCATGATTTTCCAGACTTTCGCAATTGTTGCTGCTACTTGCTACAATACACATTAAAGTTTACCATTTTCCTGTACGGATTTCTATTCAGTTTGGATCCCTTAAAGGTTCCCTGTGGAGTTTTTGTGTAGCGTTAGTAGTGTAGTGTTTTTGTGTAGTAGTGCTGTGGAGCAGATTTTTAATGAGTGTGTTGTTCATGCAGGTAATGTAATACATGTTCCTCCTAATGATTTCACCGATTCCACTGATCTGCAGGTGGTGATAATGTGCCAAAAAATGCAGCAATGCACCAACTAGGCAGAGAAGAAGAAAATTGCAAGCTAGTAAACATGGATGCAAACAATGCAGGATTCAAACTTCTAAGAGAAAACAACTTCTATGAGGAAGAAAATGGATTTGACTCCCTTGTAAACCTCGATGAGTCATAAACTTTGGTGAGTAACACTGAATATGAATAAATGTTTTGTTTGTTTATAAGAAAACTCCACAGGGCGTCTTTAAGGAGCCTAGCTGTAGATAGAGATTGTAGATGTTTAAATAGGATGGAGACAGAACCGACGCCCATATTTTCAGGTCTCATTCTGTCTCATTCTGAGTATTTGGTACTACCCATGTTACAGTATGACATAACTGAGGCTAAGAAACCAAACGGCAGGAAATCCTTCACAGTTTCAATACACTGCTCCAAAGACACTTAAAAAGGAAGACAGTCTCTAAACATAAATGCACTGTTTTGTACGAGATTCCTCAGTGCACCATTGAGAGAGTCCACTAAGTAACATGGCCTGTATTAAAAAACAGACCATGTGAAATTGACTACTGTATGGGCTGATTTTGGAATGTAGATCATGAAAATGAGCTGTATCAGTTACCCATTGAAGCTTAAAAATATGCACTCTATTCCCTATGCAAATATATGGCTTGTCCATAGAATTAGATCTTGTTCATAATTTTTACTAGCCCTGTAATATGTTTTGTTTTACTTCCTTGTATCTAATGCTGCATTTATGCAATGTCTGAAAAATAAAAACAACGGGAACGCCTCCTGTTATTCTGTCTTGGGAGCTTTCACACATTATTCCAATATAGTTACCCCTATTGATGGTCTTGTAGTCACAGCAGCCTAAATGATCTGATATTGTGTTGCATACTGTATTTGTAGCAGTTTGTATTTTGTTTGGCTCCTTTTTAATTAGCTGAGATTTAGCTGTAACTGCTAGCAATTTCACCACCAGTTTGTTGACAATTCTGTAGTTCTTTCTTCTGAGTAGGAGATATTGTAGCTATCAGAAATTCACTCCAACTTGGAGTTACAACTAGGAGGCTTGCATTTCCTCACCCCACTGATTGTAATTACAGTCCGGCGTTCTTTTTAAAATGTTTTTTTTCATTAAACTGTAGGTGGTCAGGATGTGAATAATACAGCTCCGATTGTTTTGCAAGCAATTTAAATGAATGGGTGCTTAAGGAATGTGAGGGCTAAGTCCACTAGCTGTCACAATTCTGGACCCTGACTGGCCAAATCATCTTTGTGATTCAACTGTGTCAAGTGGGTGGATGTCTACAGTATTCATCTGGTTGAACAGTACATACTCCAAACTGAGCACAGTGTTTTGCAATGCACTTACACTTATTTGGTGTCTTGGGAGTGTAAACCAATACTCTGCATCCTTGGTTCATGTACAAACTAATGGAGCATAAATGGCTGTGTGCTCCAAATAGCCATCAGCTGTGCATCACCACATTTTGCACACATCAAATATGCATTTGAAAACTTTGTTTCAGACGGTCTTTGGGGATTACTGTGACAGCAAAACAGTTGACTCTCAATGCACCACATGTACATAAATAGTGGAAAATTTGAATTCACCAAATAACATCTCATTAGAGCTTCTTTTCCATCTGAGATTTTGTGAGTGTAGCCAAAGAGGAAGTAATTAGTGATGTATAGACATACAACAGAAAGTATAAGGATTGGTCCGGCAAGTAGTACTGTAATTTGAAAAATTAGAAGTGTATTCATAGTATGCTTATCCAGAAAAAATAGGCTGCATATTGTGGAGAGCTAACATTTGGTGACTACTGTTGCTGTCATTAAATAGCAGGCACCAATACAAAGACACCCCTCATTAAAAAAGTAAAAATAGAAAGTCTAAACAAACATGGGCGTACTAGTATTTGGTCCATGCCACAAAGATACCACACAGTGTTTAATTAATATTTAATATGACGCTTCAAGACGGAATTCGAGCCAAACTACAACAATGAGCTGCGGGAGGTGTATTTTCAGGTTTGGAGATGTCATTGTGTGTGATTTAATGTCAGTGTTAAACTCTAATGTCTGTTGCTCTGCCAGACACACACAGTACATACCAACACAGGTAACACAATACATGCACTGAAATTGGCAGAGGGTTGTGGGGTGTGTACTGTACGGCGTCATCGCATCACGAGAACAGTAATGCTTGAAATTTGCATGTGGTGCCATTAAAATGCCAATGTCATTTGTATCAACTGTGCAAGTAAATAGTTTGTGGGTCTCAGTTGGAGTAGAAGTGTAGGGGAAGAATAGGAAGGTCAGACTGGAATCCCAGAACATGCCTGCAGTGTATTTTAAAGGAAAAGTTGCTCTTGGTTGTGTGTCTGTGCAAATTTGCATTTCTTCCTGCTGCCTTCTGCAGCTGATCTCTTACATAAGACTATTCTTTCTCAGCTTGCTTAGTTTATATAACCAAATAAAGAGCAATCAATCATGATAATGGTTGTTGCACTCCCATCTTAAAAAAAAAAAAAATCAGCCACTGTCCGTGCTCATCTTTCCATTCACAAATACACTTAATTTGATGTAATACCAGTTTCTTGAGACTGCCAGCTCACTCTGCCAGTTTTCACTGTCTTTAAGATGTAATGACTTAGTGACTCAATGAAAAAAAACTTGGCATCTAAGAACAGACAAACATTTTGCAGCAGTTCAGTTTTAGTTTCATAGTGACTCATACTGATAGGCAATAATGGCTTGCTCCCAATCTCGCTGATCCTAAACTATAACCACTCATAGTTGGAACTGTCCCAAGATGTTGGAATTACCCCCAGAGAGTGACATCATCTAGAAACATTTACTCTGTGTGATTTTGTGGAAAGCCCAGTGAAAAACAGGATGAATAAAACAGGCTTGGGAATTGAAGAATCTAAAGGTTAGTGGTGGTTCAATTAACATGTTAAAACTGTAGTTTGATTTATGTCACACTGAATTAAAGGCGTTTAATGTGGCCCAGGTATTTATCCAGAGCAGTTAACAATACATGAGCTTAAAGGTCTCTAAGTCACAGATCTTGGCACTACATTCATGCTGGAGGAGTTCAGTAGAATTTCTGGTTTTATGTGGTAAAGTTACTATCAGTCCGAGATATCCGAAAACAATGGCAGGAAGCATTATACAATAGTTGGCCAATTGGAGGTCTTATCTCAGCCATCCATGCTATGATTTAGACATCCAGCACAAAAAAAGGGTTTTGGTATATTCAGGTTTTTATAATTGCGCGGATGCATAACAATATGAAACATACAATATGTAATTTCTGCAGCTATGGGTCTCTCAATCAAAGAAATGACAAAAGACGGAAGTTTGATGATGTTGTGAAGTAGTGTGCGATCATGGGAGTTGTTGTCTTCATTATTAAATAACCAGCTTCCTCCGGTTAGGATTACTTCAGTTAGCTGCTGCTAACGTTTGCTCAGCTCGTTTCTCAGATGTACTTAAGATTCAGGCGATGACTAAAATCCTTCGTCTGGTTAAAAGATATGGTTAAAAATGACAAAGATCTAAAAGGTTTATCATAAAAATGTGAATGAATGAATAAAAGTCAATTTATAACAGTTTCTGACGGGCAACCACAACGTATGTATGTGTATGTGTATACTCTTTGGTAGACGCCATTGTGGCAAACAGCCACAATGCTTACGTATTATCTTGTAGTTGTATACTCTTTGGTAGACGCCATTGTGGTGGACAACCACAATGCTGACTTATGCAACTTGTGCGCATATACTCTTTGGTAGAGGGGGTATGAAGCCATTGATAGGTGACCAAATGAAACGGACCGTTACCTTGATTAAAATTACTGATTTCTCTGGGTTTGAAAATTGTTGGAAACATTTGGGGTAATGCAAGTACACAACTGAACAAAATATATAACATAGGTTTTTAGACATTTTAATGTGGAATAGTTATATATTTTAGCTTTAATTACAATCACTTAACAGTGATCAATTAGTTACATACTGGAGTAATAAATCTCTAGGTGGAACTCTGAGTCTGACTCAGAATACACTGATACCAATTTTCTGACTAATGTATAATAATACATTCATCATCTATTATACATGATTAATTGAGAGTTATGTAAGAGCGGCAGATCAGACTCTGGTATTTGGTTGTATATGAGGGCTTGGAAGCCAAGCTGAAAAGAAGAAAGATCACATTGACTGATTAAATTTATGCATGTTTGTGGACATACTTGCGTTTGTGTGAGTGTTTGTGGGTGTGTGTCTGACAGAGATGGGTTGGAGGGAGGGGCAAAGGGAGGGAGAGAGACAGAGAGAGTGGGTGTGAGTGACACAAATAGTAGTATCAGCTGATTTACTGGAAACACCAGAGAAGTCTTTAGTTGGTATAATCAAAAGAAGAATGCTGCGGACTTGTGGAATACCAAACTCAGTAGAAAAATGATGAGCTGTATAGTCTACCCAGGTTTCAACAAAATTGCACAACACTTAAAGTAGCCCCTTACAGCACCTTAATTTGGCCAGTTGGGCTAATTGTGAGGACAG
This sequence comes from Scomberomorus guttatus, assembly GCA_038419695.1. Taxonomy (NCBI): domain Eukaryota; kingdom Metazoa; phylum Chordata; class Actinopteri; order Scombriformes; family Scombridae; genus Scomberomorus; species Scomberomorus guttatus. The sequence continues at coordinate 20,929,628 of CM076460.1, read as the reverse complement.
CAGGATGGGAAAAGCAGGATTTTTGTCATCTAGACTTAGCATTTGACAGAAGTTATTAAAAAGTGTTCTTCACCTCTGATATGGACCCTGTTCCTTGACCACGACTATTGTGCATCAAAACACTAAACCTGCATTCTAAAACCTGCATTTTCTTTGATTATTTTATGTTCTCTGATAGGGTTTTTTTTTTTTTTAATTGAAAAGACGTGGTGCAGAGTTTGTAACACAAGTGCTCTGCAGGAAACAGATTTAGGGAAGGAATCTAAAGGGGCCAAATAAATATGAACGTTAAAAGTTTTTTCAGCAATGAAACCTTCTGTGCCTCATTTATACTATCAACATGCACTGCCACTGCCAAAAACAAAAAAAACAGAACAAAACAGACAAGTACCTTTTGGGTCAACTTGCAGACTGAACCCAGAAGTTGCCCTGCAACCTAATGGATTAAAGGGTAAAAGCATTTGATGTTTATTTTGTTTAGACATCTATATAACTGCTTTGGGCATATTTATGGCTTTCTAATGCTCATATATATACTTAGAGAATCATGAGGCTCCATGCTTTCAAATAATGTAAAGTCTGTTAAGGTTGAGTGAGGATTCAAGTAAAATGTCTTGTCCAGAGCAGTTGGAAACAGTCTGACAGCTGGACAGAGACATAATTCATGCAAACTTTAATTTTTAATATTATCAATCTATTTGAATGTGAAACATCTGTAAATAGGAGAGAGAGAGAGAGAGAGAGAGAGAGAGAGAGAGAGAGAGAGAGAGAGAGAGAGAGAGAGATAAGGGAAGCTGGTAAGTCAGCTGACTTTCTAGAAAGACCAACACCATGTTTCTGGCTGCCTTGTTGGGCGAGGATGCCATGCACTGGCTAGATGGCTTTTCTTGGCTCATGTATGTAACTCTGTGTGTGTGTGTTGGCTTCTGTGGGTAGGTTTGTGGGTAAAAAGACAGAAAAAAAAGAGAGAAAGAAGATAGTTTGCAGGAGTCTGCTGTTTTACCGGAAAGACCAGAACCCTGTGTGTTGTTTTCTCTCCGTCTGTCTGTTTATCTTACACACACCACTGACACAGGATGGCAAGATGCCCATATTACCACACCAAGCAGCAAAACAAAATCCAGGTCAAACCAGGCCGTAGTTAGGTTTTCATTAGGTGCTAACCACGAACGCAAACACACACACACACACACACACACACACACACACACACACAAAATTATGCATTTAAACAGATAACCTTGTAACTGAACCAAAGTATCCCAACTTTTATAAATGACTTCTCTACCCCAGAGAACAGTTCTGCAGGTACTGTGTACATGCATGTAAGTGTACATTTTCTTCCTTCCTGAACAACATGCGCATGTTACCGAGGTCTTTATCTTGTGTAGTCACACTGTTACACAAACAGTGGACGTCTGGTGAAATGTTTGCCATAAATCACGAGTTTTGGAAGTTTTTAATGGTGCATTCAAGACTACGACTTATATTTGAATCTTTCTAGTTAACTTATAGACATGATGCTGTGCCACTGTGCATGTGCAGGAATGTGATGCTTCGCTGGCTTAGTGTGCTACATATCACAACCTCTTGACTTTGTGCTATGTTGTACATTTCTCAAAGAACTTCGAAGTTGTGATATGTAGCACAACAAGCTAGCAAAGCTCTGTTAAACGGAATTGTGTTCCTGCCCATACGCAAAGGTGTCTGCTGTGCAAGGAACTTCTCTCCTGAGACTGGAAATGTGATGTTATTAGTACTTAGTTATTAGCCGTTTCTACACAAACTACTGTAACCATAATCTTTGTGATCTCTGTGGCACAGAGGAATCAGATATATCAGGCTTTGGATACACGCACAATACAAGTTGGTTTGGCTATGCACATGAGATTTGTTGACAATAAAAAAAAAATATAGAAAATCGCCAGCCAAATCTTTTAAATCCCGATGACAACCCACATCATCATACTACTGTTGTGGTCACATTTATTTCCACTCACTTCAGCCAGGGGAGTGTCATCGCTGCGTCACTACACACATGAAATCCAGAACTCCCAGAATGTCAGGAGAAACTTTCTCAATCAACTAGACTCACTTGCTGTCTCAGTTGGTTTAATATAAATATTTATAGCCCCAATGCCTGTGAGCGTTTTCATAGACCAGGAAGTGCTTTAAACACCCAGAGTAGCAAGAACAAACAACTAAGTGGGGCAAGGTAATTAATACAGGTTCTCTGGATACTCTACGTGGATGTGGCAGGGTGTAAACTGTCTTGGCTGATTAACAGGCATTCCTGAGCTTCTCCAGTGACGTTTAGAAAGCTCTCTATCAGCTGAAAGGGTTGAAAATGTTTCTGTTCAAGAGGATCATGTAAACACGACAAGGTAGGTATATGTGTCATGGTATATTGAGTACATGAGGTTATCTGATTAAGCAGATCCTGTGCACAGCCAATCACACTATAAACAGCACTCAAAGAATGAGCTACTGCCATGGTCAACAATGTGGTGTGTCTGTTAATCTGTAAACACAGTTGACATTGTCTTTGTTTTATGAGACAGGAAATTCTTCTTTTGGTCAGGCATAGCTTTGGCTTTAACTTTGCTAGGGACATTTGTTGCTGGATGGCCAAAATGACCATGTGCATGTGCTCTCTGTCACGCTTTTCTCTTTCATAGGCACACGTGTGCACATACATACACACATTTAGAGACATTCTGAGACCAAAATTGATATTTAAAAATAACAGCATAGACTGTCACAATAAATGTTACAATAAAATAAATGTATAGAAACCTGTAGGTAATATGCTTATATAGCACCTGTGCTTATATAGCTTATATAGCACCTGTGCTTATATAGAACCTGTGCTTATATAGCTTATATAGCACCTGTGCTTATATAGAACCTGTGCTTATATAGCTTATATAGCACCTGTGCTTATATAGCTTATATAGCACCTGTGCTTATATAGCTTATATAGCACCTGTGCTTATATAGCTTATATAGCACCTTTCACAGACACCAGTTACAAAGTGCTTTGCAGTCAAAGAAATAAAATCAAATACAATCAAATCAGATCAAATAAACAAAACAAAGACACCAGATAAAATATACAAAGGAACAGACATAAGAGACAAATGAAAACATAAAATACCACACGCCTGTCTAAACAGATGGATTTTTAGCTGCTTTTTAAAAGAGTCCACAGTGTCCAAGGACCTTAAGCTTATTGAGAGACTATTCCAAAGCTTAGGGGCTGCCGACTGGAAAGCACAATCTCCCCGAGTCTTAAAATGTGTCTGAGGTACACTTAGAAAACCCTAGGTAGAGGACCTAAGAACTCGGCTCGTGGTGTAGGGGTTCATAAGGTCCGTAATGGCCATGTGGGCTCTATAAGTGAGCACCAAAATTTTAAAATGTATTCTAAAATTAGTAGGAGGCCAGTGCAGTGAAGTTAAAATTTTTGGTTTGTAAGCGGTGTAAGAATATTTATTAAGGCAGGTAAAAAGAGAATTACAGAAGTCCAAATGTGATGAAATAAAAGCATGTATTAGCATCTCCATTTTGGCTATGTTTCTTAGGTGAAAGAAGCATGATCGAGTCAGTGTCTTAATGTGAGCATCAAAACGCATGGATTGGTCAAAAATCACACCAAGATTACACGAGACAAGACCAAGAAGATGAGGATAAGGTACCAAGGTTCTGCCTGATTGATGAGTCAAGACTTCAGTTTTATCTGTATTTAACTGCAGAAAATGATTTGTCATCCGGTTCCTAATTGCATTTAAACAGTTGTTCAGTACAGAGTTAAAAAAAATGGAAGCGCCTCACTGAAAATGTTCCTTGTATTGCCATGCCATCTGCTGTGGGTGTGGCCACAGGTGATTTGGTACAATGAGGTGCATAGCAACAACAACAAAAGCAGAAAACAGGAAGAAAACAAAGAGCAGGGAAGCTAAACATGCAGCCTGCAAGACCTGTTCAAAAACATACCATAGATTTTTATTTATTTGTTTTAAAGAAGCATGCATTCATGTTGTTCTTTGTGTTTGTATGGTGGCTGGTAATCTCAACCTTAGGCAAAATGCCAGAGCCATAACTGGGAACTTCCCTCTTCCCTCCTTAATTGGGAAATCAGTCGTAGTTGGCAGTTTCCACAAGCTGAAAGGTGGCTCATCAGAGTTGCATTGCAGCAGCCTGCAGTTTTTCTATCTTCAGGTTTTCACCATAAGTAGAAAAAAATACCCTCTTTTGGCTTACAGCACCATTTCACACCAAAATAGACAATTTCAAAAATGCATAGTAGTCGAGCAAAAAGCAACTTTCTATTGCTTGTTTTGCTGCAAAACTGGCGCCTGACTTTAAAAAATACCCCCCCATCATAATGACACTTCTTCCTTGTGTAGAAGCCACAACTGTCACACCTGTGAGTGACAGGGGTCATGCATGCAAGATGAAATTTCGAAATCTCATGGATTACATATACCACTTACAGCCACATCATAAAACTCAAATAACATCAGATAAGAGAAATAAAACTGCACCAATATGCAATGCACTAAAAGAACCACTGCTGAGTCAAGACCTTTACAGTCTCTGCAAGGCTCTGGAGCCACAGTGAGACTCGATTTCTTATAAATCACGTGATTTGAAAGAATGCATTGCTGTGCAGTTCCCTTAGCAGACCAGGAGGTGGTGCTGCTCACAGAGGCACACTGAGGCATTTCTAAGAAACCTGCCTACAGATGAGAAATCATAATCTGGGTGTTTGGCCTCCACACTGCTCCTTGTATAAATCTCATCTCCACTGAGCTGCCTGCACCAGACACAGAGACAGTGTTCTGGCACTGTCCTTTACAGTAGCAGCTTTGTAAGAAACTACTGTACCCATAGCATTCACAAAATATCATCTGAAAGTCATTGTGTTTTTTATATGGGGATTACTTCTGGCAACTGAATCAACTACTTGATGAATTTTGTCACTGAAGACAATGGACAGGAGAGGTGCTGGCAGGTGATAGTTTCCTCCCTGCCTGTCAGATTTGGATCAAAACAAACTTGCAAATGATTTTTTTGTAGGCCTATTTATTTTGAACTCCTTAGAGTGCCAGATGGGTTTTACCGCATCACAACAGTTTAGATGGTGTTAGATAAGATGCCAATCACACAAAAATACACAAAATTGAGTCATACTACCACCTAATAACCCATGTGCATTAAAGGAAGGAAAGAAGGAGGGAGAATTTGAATGATTTGTTTAATTACCAAGATGACTTACTAAAAAAATATATGTGACATTTTACTGGAACACTGGGGTTTTGAACATGTCATGGTGCTTGTTTCAATTAGGACAAAGCGAAATATCACAACATGCTCAGTGCTGAGAGACTGTCCTATAAGCTTATATGCCTTTTGTTTATGCACAGGTCTTGGCATTTATCATTTTTCACTCACACGATACCCGAAAATACCAGTAAACCCCATTAAAAATGATCAGATAATATGCTTTAATATTTCTGAGCTCTTGTGCCCTCAGGTTTATGACTTGTACTGTACTAGTCTGTCTTTATTTAACAGGTCACATACTGTTTGCCTCATCAAGGCTCAAGCTGCAAAGGAAAAACAAATTCACTCCTTACTTGCTGTTTATAACTTTAAACAACACTGAACAACACTGAATTGTGTTGAACTGCAGTGACTTTCAAAAACATAATAGTTTTTGTGTCTTTGCCCCAGCCATCAATGTGAATCTCTGGCAGCCTATTTGCTTTGCTGTTGTTAGTTATCATCCAGTAACTGATGATGGCTGATAATAACATCAAAACAGATTCCATGGAAACAAGACAAAGACATACCTTAAGCTCAAACATTGATATGTCGTGACACATACACACTACTTAAGTTCAGGTTTTCATGCCACATCAAGTATCTCAGACATCTTTGATTGTCTTTTGGTGGCCTTTTTGTGTAAAAGGTTTCACATGTGATAGTATGGGGAAGTGATTCTAAGTTTATGATATCTTTTGCCACTGTAATACATGGTCCATGTAATGCTGTTATGTAAGGGCCCCTCCTGGCTGTTTGGGTTCAAAGTAGATCAAGTATAACTGCCCCACTTTTGAAGATTCATTTCCTGTTTTGAGTGTAGGACACTTGTTTGGCACATTTGCAGGTTGATAATGATAAAATATTAGGGCTTTGAGATGACAATATCTGTATTCTGATCATCACTGTTATTGATTTCTCTACACACACTCAGACACAGTGGTGGAGGAAGTATTCAGATCCTTCAAGTACCAATACAGCAATGTAAAAATTCTTCATTACTTGGATGAAAAATCCTACTTAAGATTAGTTTAATTTTAATTAGTTACTTAGATTATTAATACTGAAGCTTCAGTGTGTAAGCAGCATGTTACTGTTGTAGCTGCTGGAGGTGGAGCTGGTTTGAACTACTTTATATACAGTTAGCTAGTTTAGTCCAGCGGTTCCCAACCTAGGGGTCAGACCCCTCCAAAGGGTCACGAGATAAATGTGAGTAGTCATGACATGATGAAGCTGTTAACAACTCATAGACATCTGAAATGTGACCCGACTACACACTGCTTTTTGTAAGACAGCAAAAGTCAAAAAGGTTGGAAACCACTGGATTCATCTTTAACAATGTGTTGTATTTTAAAAGCTTGTTATATTATCCATTGTGTCAAATCTTCATCTGAAAAGTAACTAAAGCTGTCAAATAAATGTAGTGGTGTAGAAAGTACAATATTTTCCTCTGAAATGAAGTGGAATGGAAGTATAAAGTAGCATCAAATGGACATACTAAAGTAAAGTAGCCTCCAAGTACTTCAAAATTGTACAGTCCTTTAGTAAATGTATTAAGTTACTTTCCACCACTGCTCAGACACATGCAAATTGCAAAAACATGCCAGCAGGCAAGTACATTTCAAGTAAGTCAAAAACAAAGAGGGCAAGGTAGTATTCATAAACACTGATACCATGATACTTCCTCTTTCACATGCCACCAAAGAGCATAAGCACCAGATAAGGTCATCGGGTCCATCCGGTTTATTCTTAATGCTTCGGCACCATCTAGTGGTTATTCATGATACATTATTTATCCAAACCTTTACCAATGGGGACATCTGGCGTTCACTTGAAATTGGATTTCAGTTGATGGAACAAGCAGTACAAAAAGTATTTAAAGTCTCCCTCTACTCAAAAATCCAACCCAAAAATGTGTTTTGCTTATTGTTCCTTCACCTGGATATTTGAGGTTTATTGTGCAAATTGATGTATATGCAAAGTTTGAAAACAGAAGACTGTTTTCACATTCATCTGCTGAAGGGGGAAAGTTTCTCTGAGCTATTTGAAAATCTGTCTTTAAGGGGTGGGCCTATGAGCATGATTTGTGACATCACAATTAATTTGAAGACTAATCGTGGTCCAGTATGCAACTTTTACAAGTGTGATGTGGAAACTTGAAGCCTCCGGTGCACATACACTGAGAATAAACTTTACGGTGAAGGAGGAAACATCTTTTGTCCAGCAGTTAAACTTTTGAAATAATATTTGAAATAATTGGATATTCATAAATTCTGGATTTATCAATGAGGGAGAACGAATATGTGTAATTTTAAGGTTTTTAATGATTGTACTTTTTGTACTTTTTTGAGTAAAAAACAAATTCGACACATATTATTACTCCAAGTATTTTTTGTATATCTTACAACATGTCTGGAGGGGATCTTTAAATCCCTTACTTGAATAAAAGTGGCAATACAACAATCAAATCAACTCTATTAAAAACTGATGTAAGTCAGTGTAAACAAATATTGATGCACCTATTTTGCAGCTGGGTCTCTGTCAGGCTGTTAAAGTGTTAAGATGAAAGCAGTATTTCAATGTTGCAGCTGCTACAAATGGCTCCAAGTATGACTACTTTATTATTCTATTGGGTATTTTTTAACTATCAAAACACTTGGACTGCATTTATGTAGAGCCTTCATCCAAATCGCTTTACAATTTGCCTTTCATTCACCCACCGATGGCAGCAAGCTACCATGCAAGGCACTAGCCTAACCATTGGATGCACTTGGGGTTCAGTCTCTTGCTCAAGGACACTTCAACATGTTGACAGAAGAAGCCGGATATAAAACCACCAACCCTGCAATTAATGGACACTTCTCTATACCTACTGAGCCACAGATGCCTCCCAAAACCTACACCAAGAAGGAATTGAACCAGCAACCAAGTTAAACCACTAGGCCAATGAGGATACAGTACTATATTGAACACTACTGATATTTTATGAGCTTTAAATAAAACGTTAAGTGTGTAAAGGGAAATTACAGCAGTTAAAAACGTGTCAGAGAAAATTACAACGTACAGTAAAAGTGGAAAATCACCATAGATAAAAACTAGAAGAGTAACCAGTTGTGTAGAGTAGTACAGTACAGTAGGTCTATATCATAGGTACTCACTAACCCATTAAAGATATACAGTAGATCAAATGTATTTTTGGAAATAACTCTGAATAATCACTGAATATTAAAAGATGGGTTTACAATTTTTCAAGCCTGTCAGATGCCCATAATAGCACTGAAAGAGGTTTTCCTCGCTGTAATCATTCCTCCTGTTCATATCGGCTATTAAAAGATCCCCTTCAAATGCGCTTTCAATGTAAGTGACGGGGGCCAAAATCCACAGTGTGTCCACACAGTCATTCTGTGCAAAAATGTATTTAAATATTTATGTGAAGCTTAAATGAGGCTTCAGCAGTCTGAGTTAGTCATATCAAGTGGATATCTGCCACATTTACAGTCTTTCTAGCATCAAATTCCCTCTTTGTGTTTCCTCAGACAGTGTTTCCCTGTTGAGCTGCGGTGGAAGTATAGTAACAAGAAGAGGGACTCTGACACTAAAAAGTTGAAAGATATCTAATTGATTTGACTTTATATTAGCTTAATATAAACTTTTAAATACATTTTTGCACAGAAGGAGGCTTTTCACTTACATTGTAAGTGCATTATGAAAGGGTCTTCTAATTGTCAGTGTGAGCAGGAGGAATGATTATGACAAGAAAAACCTATTTCAATGTTCATTTGGGCACCTGACTACTGTTTTAAGATACACTTGAAAAATTGTGAACCCATCCTCTAAGGATACGTGTTGCCCATGCCATGGACACATTTGGCGACATCTAGCGGCTATTCATGATACAGCATTTAACTCCACCTCTGCAATGCCTTCAAACAGTGAGGACTGTCCAGGGGAAGAGCCATTTATAAACATGTAATTAGCTACAGATTGCGTGCACCGCAAGCCACTCACATGGTATTTTAATCCAGGCTAATATTGTTATTTGGATTGTTTTAGCTGCAAAAATCCTCATGATTTTTTTTTATCGGCAGAGCGATGAAATCCGTTTAGTATAGACTACTGTAGCCGAGCAAATATTTCCTATTATCAATGTGATATGTAAAATATAATGTCGCCTATATATATACATACTTATATAAATAAGCTTAAAAGAACAGAACATAAAGAGAATACGATGAAAAAGAGATTAACACTATATGTTGCAAATCGTTTGTCGTTTCCGCAGTCACTTTCACTTTGTCATTTTGCTGTATTTTTAAAAACAGAGAAACGCTCACAAAAAGTACAGAAAACCAACCGTGAAAATATAATTACAGGCCAATATAGCGTCGTATTGCCTTTCAACATCTAATTTCATGAGACCCTTTCTTTATAAAACATAACCATCTCTATCTGGGGCTACAGTTTTTTGGGGTGTGTATATATACAATTTACAGGCTATAATGAAGAGAAAACTCACCTTGATTTATGCAGCCATCATATTATTCCTTATGGAGGTAAGAAGAAAAAAATCCATTCGGTAAAAGTCTGGATAACTTTAACAAAGCAGCACCATGTTGGCTGTTATGCCAGTATGTAGTTTCGCTTTTGCTTCAGTTCGCTTCAGGCGACACGTTTAAAGGTTGCAGCAGCAGCTACTCCCTGCTGCTGCTACTGTGTGTCAACCAGGCCTGCGTTCAGTTTGCCAACTCATCCATTACACAATGGAAATAGAAACTGCAATTTATTAAAAAAAAAAAAAAAAAAAAGAAGAAAAAGAAATGCTAAAAGCTTACTTTTAAGTAGAACAATAATACATACACCTAAAGCTTCCTGTCAGGTCTGAAAGTGAAATGTGGTTTTTCCATGATGATGTGTCATGTACTTCCCCTTCAGTGTATCATGTAGATTTGAGAACAGTGGGCCACTTAGTTCCTGATAGCTTTTTACTGATCACTGATGAAAGCATTTTCTGCTTTTTCTTATTTGGAAAATTTTCTATCCATCCAATATGTGTTTTTGACTTATTGATCTCAATTTTCCAACTTAAATCTCAACATAATTCGATGAGTATTTGAAAAACTTTGTGAATAAAGAAACCCCCATGGTCACAAATGAAGCTCTCCAGCTTTAGGAGGCAAATAGCAAGAAAAAAATATTTGGTTAATTCAGCATATGGTTGACTCAGTGCTGAACAAAATGAAAAGTTAAGCAATTTCAATAAAAAGTTGTGAAGTTGAAAATATTCTAGTGTTCAACAAATAACTGCAGATTTGAATGAAGAGTTTCAACTTCAACTTCAGCCTCAACTTCAGTGCATTTTATCAGACTTGGCATCAAATTACTTGGATGAATGATAATGACTTTACACGTTTGTTTCAGGAAGCATATTTATGGCAGGACTGAGCCTGACCCTGGGGAACAATAATAATACGGCCTAATTTGTGTAGGTTTTGGGTAATAAAAAAGGAAATGTTTATTTTTCAGGTAGGTATTTAACTTCATCAGTCTTCATATGCAACTGAAGAGCAAACAAATATCAAACTGGGAGCAAATTAGTACTGAATTTAACATATAACTACTTTGTGTGGAAACATTTTTAATGCTAAAGAAACATTAAAAATGTTTCTTTAGCATTTTCATAAAGCACAAAAAGAGGGTTCACACATCCAAATCAGTTATTTTCTTTTTATATCGTTAAAATTTTCCAATACAAGCACAGAGGTAAAAAAAAAATGCACAGCTGTTTCGGCTATGCCTTCTTCAGTGTGTTTGTAGAAAGATCTTTTAAAGAAAATAACTAAAGGTGCATAACAGCACTTTTGGTTATCTGATATTGGTATTTTAATACATCTGGAAGCTGCGTTGGAGAAAAAAAAGTTATATTTAGCTCACAGGGCAACCAGCATGAACATTAGAGAGGTCACTTGTAGATAAGAAAGGCCTCCAACATCCATAATTTCTACATTTTAGGAACCTGCAAATACAAGTTAATTGATTTGAATCACTTGTCCTATACACTAAATATGTTATTTAGATGATTTGTTGCACAGAAGGCAACATGTGCTGATTCATTAAAATAATTAATAGATTGCATCAGAGGTATGAGTGTGCAGCTCTCCCCTTTTTCCCCTGCGAGCCAGTGCCTCACCAGAGTAGGTATGTGTTTTCCCTTAGTTCTTCACTAATTTGACAAAGTAATTATTTCTGGAAAAATGCACATGCTTTAACAAACAAGTTAAGTCCATCAATCTAAAAATATAAAAACATACAGTGTAAAGACTTGCCAAAACATATAACCATATATGTTATAACCACAGCCAGTTTTCTTTTAGTTCGCCAGTTTTAAGTGTTTTTGTTGATACATTTTTACAAACTGATTGATGCCTCACAATAAGTTAAATACACAGGACATGTTATGCAAAAATACATAAAACAAAACCAACAAAAAACAATACATCTTTAAATGTGATTTAAAACTTTTTTTTTCTAGTTACAGTCTCTGACCATCACTGTTGTTTCATTACAGAACCTTTGATACTAAAAAAGAACAAAGGACATAATAAACTACAACTTGGATTCTTTACTCCGATAATCAACAGTGCTCTCTCCATTGTCACCTTCCTTTTCTTTTTTTCCTCTTTGCCTGTTGGAATATTGAAAACACATTTAGCAAACATTTAGTAAACAGTGACAACAAAGTTCATAGGTCAGAGGTTTCATAGGTTTCTTTCTAACAATGCAAACAACTTAGTATGTTGCATGTAAAAATGACAATGATTTACCAGTTATCTGAAACTAAATGATAATTTAGTTTAGTTTAGTTAATGAAATGCAAAAAAAAGAAGGGTAAATAGTAACCAAGTAAGAGCTATTCGAGTTTTGACGGAATAATTGCTGTCTGTCCTTTGTTCATTAAAGTTAAACCAAGCTGTGTAAATCATTTAAACTATCTGCACTGAGATATTTATTTATTTATTTGCATTTTTAATAATTTCTCCCCGTGTCAGGGATATAAAGATCTTATCTCTGATGTAATAATGATCTGGTACAAAATGTACGCCTCCAGACAACTTTAATTATCTTAACCTGGATCAGAATTGTGGAAGAAAACATTAATCTCTGAGGCAATGAGTTAATAGACGTTTTCCTTTTTCATAAACATATGATCAATGTGTAAACTCACCCGCATATCTGCTGCATTTGTGATATGGTCTCTGGTAAAGACTTCCCACGAGTTTCTGGCAGCAGCAGACACAAGAGGGCACCAGAAATGGCAAAAGCTCCCATCAATATGTAAGGGAGTACCTTGAAGTATCGTCCTGAAAAAAGAAACACAAAATATTATGAGAAAGGGAGAGAGAACATAAGTGAGAAAAGTAGCCTCTGTGTCAATTTTGATAAAAACCATGGCTACTATGCAACAGACAATGTAACTTTCCCTCATTAGCAGAAATAAGTCATATTAACACAGTTAGCAGAAAATGTAACCTTGAAGTCAAGACAATAGCATTGCAGACTATAGCATTGTCTAACTGCTCAAAATAGGAAACTAAATGTACCCACCTAGGTAAATGATAAAGGGGGAGATGATGGTTCCAACACGAGCAGCCATGGAACAACACCCCATGGCTGTATTTCTAATAACAGTGGGGAAGAGCTCTGATGTGACGGCATACACCACACAAAATGCTGATGTCATGCCGAATTTCCCTAACATCTCAAGAACTACAGCCACAACCGGTAAATCTAAGGAAATAAGAAATAAGAACTTTAACAAAAAAATCTAATGATTTGCATGTGAAATATTTAAGTTTTAAGAGGTATTTTAAACTTCAACTTCAAAGTGACAATGTCCCAGTTTGCCTAATCATATATTTTCAGCTATGCAAGTGGCAAGGCTCTATGGCAATATTGGTTGGTCCACCACCTTGGTACAGACTGATATATCTCAACAATTTTTGGATGGATTGCTATGAAATTATATACAGATCATACAGCTGACCTTTCCTTTAGCACAATGAGTTTAGCATCTGTGGTTTTGAATGAAATATTTCAACCTCTACTGGATGGATTGGCAAAAAATTTGGTGCAGATGTTCATGTGACCCACAGGATCAATTGTATTATACTTTGGTGATTCACTGTCACTTTTTATTTGGCACAATCTTCAGGTCAAAAGTTTAATTTGTCCAATACTTTGGTTTATAACATTCCCATCATCTTCGGTAGCTAAAGCATTTGAGCTTTACCTATTGGAATGAGGTGAACACAGAGGATCATAATGCCTCCGAGGAAGAGTGTAGAAGACTGGCAGAGGCGCCTGGAGCAGTACTGGAGCAGTAACAAGGCGATTATGTAGGCTGGCACCTCTGTCGCAGCAGACAAGAAGCAGTTTATATAAGGGTCACCGTGCAGGTTTGAAGTGTTGAGGATTAAAGCATAGTAACCGATGGTGATGACGATCCTTTAGAGAAATTCAGGAAAACAGGCTGAATACACACATTGAAATATATTATGCATTATGAAGGGATGTCTTAATGACCGGTATGACCAGGAGGAATGAAGAAAAACACGTGTCAGTGTTCATATCAGAACCTTACTATTGATTTAAAACAGACTTGTAAAATTGTGAACCAATCCTTTAACCATCTCTGCTCTGGCTGTATCTTGCTTTTAGTGCTAACTAATTTAGATAACGAGAAGACTTAAATTATGTACGTACCACAGAACTGAACACAGTGAAGTAAGAGTGAATATATTGCAGCTGCGCAGGATGACAAAAATGTTGTATTTCTTTTCTTTCATAGCCAACGCATCTTCAATCTGGGAAAAACAGAAGATTTGGTTGCAGCGATTAAACTTGACAGGTCCAATAATGTTACAAACAAACTTTATTTGTATTGCACCTTTTATGGAGGTTAGTTAGTTAGTTATTTCAAAGTGCTTTACGAATGACTGACAAACTAATAATAAGACAGTACAAATATGAATAGTACATTTTTTCAGACTAATATACAGAAATGATAAAAATTTGATAATAAAACCAATAAAATAAATGAAAAACCAGTAAAATACATAAAAGACAATACCAAATAAAAATAGATAAGGGAAAATTAAAACATTTTAAAACATGAAAACAATAAAAGTAATAATCAAATATTGGCTATAAAACATTGAATGAAAAGCCAGGCTCAAGAGGTGTGTTTTAAGTTTATGTTAAAAGATATCAACTCTTTTAGTTGCTCTCAGACCCTCAGACAGGCTGTTTCAACGACTCAGAGCATAAAAACTAAAAGCTGCCTCACCAAACGTTTTTGTCCTGTGCAACTAAAAGACTTGCGCAAGTAAATAATTTTAAAATCAATAAGAAATCTGGCAGGCAACCAATGGGTAGATCAGATAGGAGAGCATTGCAGTAGTCTAGCCTGCTGAATATAAAAGTGTGCATTTGACTCTTTGTGTTGCACAGAAAGAAAAGGACATACTGAAGCCATATTTGTCAGATGATACCCCACATCTGATCTCTCACATTTAATTCTGAATCAAAGACGACACATGTAGACCAGTTTCTCTAAATTTTTTTCTTAAAAATTGAAGATTAGAGATTTGTGATATATGCTCTATTGTCATAGCCTGATTTATGCTCTATTGTCATAGCCTGTGGGCCACCACAGCACCCCCCACTATTTAATTTGGAACCTAAAATCCACCATTAACCACTTACTGAAATCAAAATATCATTAGAATATGAACATAACCAACGAAGATTAAATGAAACTTTTTTTTTATTTATTTATTTTTTTAACCCTTTAGACCCACCATAGATCCATTTTCGTCTTTTTATGGGGGGGCAGGGGTTGTTTAGGGGGAGATAGCAGGTCATGTATATGCCACATAGAAGTGGTATATATCATCTGAAAGCTGGGAGCCTGAAGATTAATTTAAGATACAGCTCAGTACTGTGTGTCAAGTTTTTCTAATCATAAATCTGTAATAAACATTGTGTTTTGGTTAGGCGCCTACTCAAATTTTGAAAGTTTAGAGTGTATAAGAGCTTAGATGGAAGTATATGATGACCATTCCCATGATCAGTTATGTATCATAAGTTGTTGCAGCGATTTTTGGGTTGGTCCAAGATACCACATTAAGACACCAAGACCTCGAGGAACACCACAGAAAAATTCATGCTGTGATTTGGTATCAAAACTTTTAACATTTGGAGATTTCTGTAAATTGCATTTTTTGGCGATTGGATGGAGAGCACTTCTGTTCAGAAACCCCTTTATCTATACCTAGGAATACCTACATCCTCTGAATGCCCTAGGTCTCTAGTTGTGGTTGTAAAGTTTCATGAGGCTGTGATTATCCTAGAGGTCAAAATAGGTCATTTTATACAGTGAGGTCAAGTTTCAAAAAATGGTCTCACTACAATGAAATGGCTACTATGGGGACTAACATCATCACACATGAATACAATTGGGCTCATTGAATCCAAATGAGTCTCAGCTTTCCAGTCATATCCAATTTATGCAATTCCAAGACTGTTTAGGGACTCCAGTATGCAGAAATATTCAAATACACTATTTTTAGAATAGGCAAAAATAACACATTTATACTGCATGCAAAAAACAGCATGGTTTTTGCCCACAACTGCATGGGATTAGCATAAAGTCATGTCTGTAAAGGGGACACTCATGGGTACCCATAGAACCCATTTTTATTCAGATATCTTGAGGTGAGAGGTCAAGTGACCCCTTTGAAAATGTTAATGCTAGTTGCCTTGCCAAAATTTAGCTTTTTAGAATTTTTTGCCCTCTTCCCTTCAAGCTAGCGTGACATGGTTGGTACCAATGGATACCTAAGGTCATTTAGTTTCAAATGAGACCAGTATATTTACTCTAGCTTTAAAACTGAGCCTGCTACAGCCTCATATATGGCCCAACAGGTCTCAGAGGGTTTATAGTTGTGAACATGCAGGTTCTCTACCATCCGACAGAGGTTCTGCAGCACCGTCCACACCCCTACCTTTCAGAAATGATAAACATTTCGGGACATTTGAGCCACGTGTAGTTTATGTCTACCTAGAGTTAAAGATAAAATCATAAACTTGCTGATAAACTTACCTCAGCTTGTGTAAAAATGGCCTGTGGAGGCTCTATGTTATTCCTCTTGGCAGCATCTTTCAATATGGCCTCGGCCTCCTCCACTCTTCCCTGAGAGAGCAGCCAGCGAGGAGACTCTGGGATTAACCTGGAGAGACAAACACAGGGTGTCATTACAGTAATTAAGATGACTGTAAAAAAAAAAAAAAAACATGAATACATTTTTCACAATTGTCCTGTGAGAGAAATGGTAAAAGGGCACTGAATGTGTGCTTCAAAATTGTAATTACTGTCAAAGGTTACTCCCAGATTTTAAGAGAATGTGCACTAGGGTGAGAAATGTGGTTCTCTGTTTTGGCTTGTTCCCCCGATAATCATGCCCTTATTCAACTAAAGAAAATTTTGAGCCCTCCAATCACTGATTTCTGCAATTTACAAGATTGTCTGATCATTCATTTTTGAGAACTACAACCCTGCTGTATGTCACTTTTTTGATTGACACACTAGTGGAGGTTGTAATGTTTTCAGCAAAACATTCAAAGCAGTTGAAGAACAGTACAGTAAATATGCACCAAAACTGTTCTCAGATCTTAATAAAAGAGGTTACCAAGCAGTGGAAAGATTGCTGTGAAAGGGGGCAAGCTAAAATATTACATGAATAACATGAATATTCTTACCACCACAGAGGTATGTAAATCAGGCCAGACGCAGCCATGGGTATCAGCAGCATCCTCCAGTCACGGAGGAAGTACGCCACTGCTGGCATTACCATGTACCCCAGAGCTGAGCTCATGAAAACCCCAAGGGAGCAGAAGACCACTCGGACTTTTGAGCTTAGAATTTCTGAACCTGTGGGCAAAAGGGGCATCAAGAATCAAAATAAATGTGTTTCTTGTTGCTTTATTGCTGGTAAATTCTGGTCAGGCAAATTTTACAAGAGTATACAGTATACTGACCGTACATTTCAGTTTCAGTTTTTACTTATCTACTGAGATATATCAACATCTACTTGATGGACTGGCACAAAATTTTGTGCCAACATTCATGATTCCCAGATGATGTATCCCTAATAACTTAAGTGATCCCCTTTCTTTTCCTCTAATGTCACCATGTTGTTAACATTGTGGTTTTGAGTGAAATATCTATAACAACTATTAGATTGATTGAGATTTGGTTTAGACATTTATGCACCTCTCAGGATGACTAGTTTGTCCAATACTTTGGTTTATAACCAAGTAGCTGCAAAACTAATGACATTCCCATTAACCTCAGCTGTACTCAGCTGCTAATTGGAAAATGGTTGCTTGTTAATATGCTAAACTGAAATGGCAAAATCAGTAAACATTGCCTGCTAAATATCAGCATGTTAGCATACAGTATTACAGAGCCAATAGCATGGATGTAGATATGAAATCCTTATTGGAAAACAGACCCAACACAAATGCAATGATATAGTTGGAGAATCCCCCTGCACCCACGAGGAAGAAAATGAAACTGAAGACCTCCCAGCTCGGGGAGAATATCTGCGCTGTAATTGTCACAGTCTGAAGAGCCATCATGAAAAAGAGCGCTGGCTTCCTTCCATACCTGTGTTGGAAATGCAATTAATAAGCTGAGTCAGTTACATGATGGTTTTTGCATCCCTAACAGCAACATTGGATTGTTTTTTGTGTCCAGCACAGACCTGTCAGACATCTGGCCTGAGATAAATGCTCCCACTAGTACACCAGCGTAGTGGATAGAGGTGGTCAGTGGAGTTTTGTATGCATTGTCACATACCAAGTCCCACTGCAAAAGGTGCACATTTAGTCAATTCTTAGTTATAAATATTGATATTGTAAAAATGTTAAGTACTTTTCAATGCAGATATTGATAGTGTAATATGTATCTAACCCTTTATTAGTTATGCTTTAATGTCAGTAGCAGTGGTGTAATCAAGTACATTTATGCAAATATTGTACTTAAATTGTCAATACACAGTAAAATGTGCCCCAAGTTGGGTGAGCAATACAATTTTGAGGTATTTGTACTTGAGTATTTCTATTTTATGCTACTTTACTACATTTCAGAGGGAAATATTTTACTTTTTTTACTCTGCCTCATTTATTTGACATCTATAGTTACTAGTTTGCAGATTAAGATAGTACATTCACAACCTATGAAAAGTTTATAAAATATGATTCATTGTAATAGATTTAATTACTCAATATATATTGGGTTTATAAAGTAACTTAGCTCCACCTTGACAAACTACAAGAGTAAAATGCTATTTACACATTGATGCATCGGTAATAATTGTACTAATAGGGACGATTCTACTACTTGATGAGTACTTTTGTTTTTGATACTTTTTTAGTAAATTTTGCTGATACTTTTACTTTTACTCAAGTAAAGTTTCAAATGTAAGTTACTTTGCAGGTGCAGTAGTTGCAATGACAAATGAGGACTGCAATTGTATACAACTTCACCTGTATATAAGTAATAAATTTAAGTTTAGACTTGGCCTTACAAATGCATTAAAATATAAATAATAATCCAATAATAATTTTGATAGTATAGTGTTTTTTAAGATAGATAACTTAGTAAAGATATAGTTGGAATAACATATCATTAGCTTTCTATGAGCCATCAGCTTTGCAAACTGAAAACATCTTCAAAAAGAAGCTCATTGATGCCTTATCGCTCACCTCTGTGACAATGGTTGACTGGTAGATCTCTTCGCTGTATGTCCACCCATCCAGACAACTCTCCAAAGGAATTTCACTCACTTGCACACCCACATTTGGGATGATTTTATTGTCAGAGTAGTTCTTGACAATTTCCAGGTTAAGCCTCGAGCAAGAGCTACGCTTCACAGTGCCATCCACTGTTTCCAATGGGATCGTAACATTTCTCCACATCTCACTGAGTCTATAGTTTTCAGGTATGTAGCACTCATGAGGTGGGGTGTCACCTACAAATACTATATAGATACCAATAAACCCGTTTGGGAGAATGCTGATGGCCAGTGCAAAAAAAACCATTAGTTGGAAGGGTCCCCAAGATCCAAGAAAAGATGTGATGCTGTCATAGTCTCTTATTTTTAAGCTGCCCATTATGTCACCAAAATCTTTGATACTTAAAAAAGAACAGAAGGAAAAAGACAATCAGACACCATGTCAGTACTAACAGACACAAGATGGTGTTGCTCTACTGTTTCATGACAGGCATTTGAGAATGTGTGAACTGTAGAGCTCAAGCTCCAAAGTTCAGCTTTTATATGCCACCTTCATCTGATCTGGGAGGTTACACAATTCAACACACTACTGTGAAAAATAAGAAGCTTAACTGCATTTGAGCTTCTGCACAATTTGTGGCGCTCCAAAATGCTTTCAAGTATATGTTATTCAGATTCAGATGCTTCAAGCACGTTTAAAACTCAAGTAGTAAGAAAATTCTATTCATTATATAATATGTATATTCCAACGGAAAGAAATTTAATGACTCCTTGAGAAAGGAGTTAATGATTTTCAGGCAGAAGTAAAACAGTAATAAAACCTGTGTCATTGTCATTTCCAGTGATGCTTAAGTGATTTATTACAGATTTTTTTTTAAAAAAAAGTCATGACTCTTATGCTTACATGTGCTCAGATGGGGTCCTCTGCGGTGATTGTGTGGCTCATAAACAATCACAGAGGAACAAAGTCCTGTAGGATAGCAGTCTTCTAGAGACTGAACTCAGTGCTTATTTAGTGGTTGCAATCCCACATGTGCTCACTTGATAGATTGTTGACAGGGTTGCAGGGTATTTCTAAGACTGACACATTGATATTGTTTTATCTAATCATCATTATAGATGATTAAACATGAATGAAATATATCAGCATGCCTTTATAAACAATATCACTGGTGAACTTTCTGAATACTATTAATATCTGGTTTATAGATTGCAAACTAACTCAGATGGATATATTAATGATTTCTTAATTTCAAAACATTATGGACAGGTTTTAAAAATCACAGCACACTATGGCTTTACAGGCTATATAAAATCTTATCACATGCAATGTGCTCCAAAAGTCTGAGTTCACCACCAACAACTCTTGTGTCAAAAGCTACATTTAACTGTTCAGCAGGGTCGAGGTGACCCAGGAGTCTTTGGACTTAGATATGCCTGACGTAGCATCATAATCACATCATTGTGAGGAGGAGGAGACACTGCTAGGAAATGATTCTTCTTCCAGCCGTTCCTCTGCAGAACAGAGGGATTCTCTTTGTCAATGTGTGGTTGACTCACCATGCTAGGATACCAACTGTAGTTTTATATTTGGATGTACTTTGTATATTTCTCCCAGTTTACATGAGGTGAATTGTTGTTTAGTGAAAAAGTAGCAGAGTAGTAGAGATTTCAGTTTTAACAGCAGTTTGGCCATGAAATGCTTCACTGCAGCAACATTGATAACAAATAGAGAACCACATTTATTAAGGATCTGGTATTTGTTTTTAAAAGACAAAAACAACTCAGACTGTATATCAGGAGTGTTTATATGTTCATATTTTAATTGAATGTATGTCTGACAACAATTAGAGACCAATATTTCAATTTCATACAAAAATGTAAAATCTAAAAAATTGTCTTTGCAACATTTCTAGAAAAAATTTAACTAGCAGGCATCAACTTAGTAAAAAAAGTTTTTAATAAAAGGTAAAAAACCAAAGGTTCTTGGCAGCAGACTCAGAATTTTGGATCCCACTGTATCCTGCTGTATGTTTGGGAATTTATTTTCAGATTTTACTTTCAAAAAAAGCGAAAGTTCTCTTCTTTCTTTTTTCCTCTTTGTTTCTGTCTTTCTTTGTTTCTTAATAGTGAAGCAAGACGATCAAGGAACTACAGAGTAAGACTTTACACATCAGATTTGGCCTCACATTGTATGGGTGGATTGACACTTCCTCCATTTTCAACATATTTCTTCTTTTTGGCTCCACTGCACAACCTGAGGAAACATCATGGTGAAAATGAGCAAAACAGATACCAAAGATACATAAATAGTAGTTGACATATTTTCTCATTTTCTGTCTTTGTTTCTTTCACTGTGTTTTAAGTGATTATTACTGATTACACCATAGAATATGTTTATTTTTGAGTTCTCTGTGTTTGAAGATAGCAGGCAATAAAGTGGCCAGTGTCGTCTCTACCCTACGGTGGCCCTGAGGTGCAAAACACAACAACATTTCACACAGTGGAAAAGGTAGGGACAACAATTCTTGGTTGTGATTGGACAGAACTCAAGTCAATCCACAGTTCAGTCAAGATTGGTCAGTGATACTGACTGTCATATGCATATTCACTGACACAGAGAGAGCGAGACAGCGCTGTTGTGTTTTGTGAAATGTTGTGCTTTGTAAAATGTTGTGTTTTGCACCCCAGGGCCGCCGTACTTCACTGTGGAGTCAGCAAAATAGAATAAGATATGCATCATCATATCAGTAAGTCAGCTAATCTTGAACATTTTTTAAGGAAAGCAGATCTGTCTGACGGATAGAAGTCTGAGAAGTTGCTTTTTTTTTTTTACCTGTAAATCTCTTTCCAGAAAGATTTCTAAAACCACAGCAACTTCTAGGCCATTTTCCCTTACGTGGCTGAGTTAACATATACAATAGATAGAGAAGATACAATATTGTATCTTCTCTTTCGGCAGAGAAGATACAATACACATATTATAGACTTTATCACATCTAATCGAGTGCGTTCTAAAATTATGTTGTAATGGTGACC
The DNA here is from genome assembly GCA_038419695.1 of Scomberomorus guttatus. Lineage (NCBI taxonomy): Eukaryota > Metazoa > Chordata > Actinopteri > Scombriformes > Scombridae > Scomberomorus > Scomberomorus guttatus. Next base: position 20,907,405 of record CM076460.1, on the reverse strand, counting down.
TGAAAAAAAGGTGAACTACTGTATAGTCACTTGAGTGAAATGCACCTACCCCTGACATTCTTGCATCTGCTCCACTGTTTCTGGAAGATCTTTATTGAGGGTCTCGGGAAGGAAGAAGTTAACCACAGAGGAAGCAATTGTAAGACTTCCCATGAGAATATAAGGCAGAACCTTATTATAATTACCTGTAAATAAGAGAAGAAGAACATTTCACTTGAATATAGATAAATTCCTATATTTGCAGATTTGCAGATTTTTAATATATATATATATATGTATATATATATATGCACATATAATATATTATTGCAGTGCATATGCCGTATCTGTGTGAGCTACTATCTACGTACCCAAATAGATGACATAAGGAGCTGTGATACTGCCAATGCGTGCAGCAGAGGAGCACATCCCCATACCGACGTTCCTCAGCACAGTGGGATAGATCTCAGCTGTGTAGATGTAGACAATGCTGAACGCCATGGTGAAGCCAAACTTCCCAGTCATTTCCAGAGCCAGAGCAACATACTGAAGCGCTAAGTAAGAGAGAGAAAGAAGATATATAGAATTATTTCTAAAAGAATTGCCCATATTTTGTAAAAAATACCCTAATTTTTTGTACTTAACAAAGGATTGTAAAGATGTATGTAACAATCTTGAACCCAGGTTCTACAAATTAACTGATCAGAGGACGCAATCATCAAGGGTATGACTTCCTTATCATCTTGAAACACACGACAGGATATTATACAACATACGGGAAACTAAATATTACACTGCCTCATTACTCAAAAAAAAAGTTACTTGAAGAAGACAAATGATATATCACATACTACAGACTCTGCTTAAAAAATTGGGGTTGTTTCAAGCTATTAAGCTCATGTGGCACTGGGTTTGGGTAATATGTAGCTTCAAGTACCATATTATGAAACACTGTTGTTATATATTAATTCCATACAACACAGCAGCACACCACACGCACTTTAAAATATAATTGAAAACTAGTTTAGTGAAGAAAATTCAATCATTGCCAGTGCTGACTGTGAACATGTGAAAACAGGAAAAATACACTTCTGAATTTTCTTTGGTTGCCGAGAGAGAGAGAGAGAGAGAGAGAAAGAGAGAGAGACATAACATTGTAATTTCTTCACAGATGTTGCATCACTCCACTGGGAAATGATGATGCAACTTTATCATGATACTGTGTCATAAGCTCAATGCATCTGAATCAGCAGCATAGATAGTCATTCACATGTGATAAAAACAACCTGCTTTCTTTGACTGCTCTTTGACTAACTATTTAGGTTGCACATTTACAGAAGACTGAATGAAAAGACAGATAAAGAAAGAAGGAATGAGATTTATGAATGGACAAAGGTCACAGGGATGTTGGGATGAATGACAAAATACTGACATTTTGTTGAGTAGCTTTTAAGAAAACTTGGTTGTTTTGATGACTGAATATTGCTGGCAACATTTCTCACCTCCCTCTAGTGATAATAAGCTTAATTTTAGCTTAATTTGATCATATTTTGAGATATATGTCTCTGAGATTTGGGCCTCCATCCCCAGTACAATGGAGGTTTCATTTGTGGTGCTCACAAAATTAGTAAAATTCAACATTTCTAGAAACAGTAACCCACAGACCCCACTGTTCACACTTTTTTCTTTTGGCAGAGAAGAAATAGTCCCTATAATAGTACTGTGGGTTATCCAGAGTAACATGGTCATTTTTTCTGGAAAGAGATGTTGAATTTGTTCTTCATTTTCATTGTAATTCTATAAACTTTAAAAATCCTATCACATGAATGACAAAAATCATCATGGCTGTGGTGAGCATTCCTGTATAGTGTTATTATGTAAATCACTGTTCATGCTACAGTAGGTAGGTTGTCATACTCTGATTTTACATAACAAAAGGAAGTCTTACTATCAGGGATGAACTGGATGAGCAGCAGAACTCCTCCTCCAATGACGAGGAATGATGACAGAAGTGCTCTTCTTGGACATTTCTTCAGGAGCCATGTCGACACAACATAGGCAGGGACCTCAGTAGTAGCTGATAAAAAACAGTTCATGAAGGGGTTGCCGCTAAGGTTGGAGGTGTTCAGGGATAAACCGAAATATCCAATGTTTATTGCCATCCTGAAAGAAAGAAAAACAGAAAATTAGAATGAATAGCCCTACCTTCTTCCTTATTATCAAGTCTAACACAGTTGGTTCATTTATATGCATATGAATAGATGGCTGCATACTCATTGATTAACAAAGGCTTGTGAATTATTTTATGTCAGAATTGGGGGAAGAAAAACAGTAACTCACCACAAAAGGAGACACATTAGTGTGATGCATCTGATGTTCTTGGATCTCAGAATATCAAGCATGGTATATGTCCTGCTCAGAGGCATTGTCTGTAGCTAAAACCAATGCAAACAAGAGAGTTCATGTGGTTAAGTTTTCCAGACGTACAAAAACAACCAACCTACCAAATAAGAAAAGCACCATATAGTCAGTTGTTACCTCTAAGATGTTGATTAAGTTGTTGGCCTCATTTGTCAGCATAATAGCTCAAATAAGTTTTTTTTCCAGGGTCAAAAAAATACATTTCACTTCAAATTTTGCGAAACAGGAATGATGTCCCACAGGAAACAGTACAGGAACTTTGATAATTAGCATATGTTGACGAGATCTTCATCCCAAGAGTCACACTGTTTTCAGTGTTTTTTTATATTAAACTTATTTTCAACCAAAAGTTTGAAAAGGAATTCAAATATGCAATGTTATTATTAATAACAATATGTGAACCTCACCTCAGATTCTTTAAAGATTACAGCCGGTGCCTCAACTTTATTTTTCCTCGCAGCCTCTCTCACTATGACCTCGGCCTCCTTCACTCTCCCCTGCGTGATCAGCCACCGAGGAGACTCTGGGATGAACCTGAACAATCAATTTAGGTTTAGTGCGAATGTCAACACAATAGATTTTATTATCACATCTGATGTTAAATCGTGGGTGCTGACTATGAAAACATTACAGTAATAGGATTATTAGTAGATTTTTATGTATTCTTATTTTTATGTGAGAAATCACTAAGTATTATAAGTTGCGTACCACCACAGTGGGATGTAGACCACAGACGTTGTGGACAGAACAGCAAGAAGAGTCCTCCATTCTCTGATGCCATATGCAATCCAAGGTAGTGTCATGTATCCAATGCAATAGAAAAGGAAGGCCCCGAGAGTTGTGAAGAGCACGCGCATGGTTTTACTCAATAATTCTGTTCCTGTTCAAGACAACATTGTAAATATTTAGTGATATACAAGAGATAAAGCAGCAGATAGTGACTACAGATACTGGCAGCTGTCAAATTATCTATTCATGCAGGCGAAAAGAATTTCTGCCTAATGGGCAATACATATGATGAGGAGTATTTTATAATTCATACCTAGTACAAATGCAGAAATATAGATGGAAATCTGGGAGGCTCCAACAAAGAGGAACATGATACAGAACATCCTCCATGAATGAGAGAAGGACTGAAGCATGACCGAGACACACTGGGCCCCAAGAGAGATGAAAACAACCTTCTTCCTCCCAAACCTGAATGGAAAAAAAAAAAGAATTCATCATTGAAAGTAAATCACAGATGCAGCATGTTTAGAAAATATGTTGACAGTGAGATGCATTTTTATACTAAAACCACTAATGTTAGGACAATACAGCCACTGCAATGATCACAAACATCAGACACAGAGCAACCAAGAAATTGATTTATAGAGCACATTTTAAAAATAACAGGAGTTGACCAAAGAACTTTACAGAGAAATTTAGAAAGATTTACTGTTCCTACACTGTTAAATGGGATGTTAACATCCTCAAATTCAAGTTGAGAGTTAGTACTTCACCCTCATATTGTTTCATGTCAGATCCAATGTGCTGGAGTACAGAGCCAAAGCCTCCAAGATTTCCAAAACTTTTTAGTGAAACTTTGCTGTATGTAACTGAATTTAATTTTTGTCATCGCCTCAAAGCTGCAGGAAACTTAGTTGCATTGAGTTGAAACTGTAGTAACTTTTTGCAGCTAGGTCGATGCAACAGCCAAGCAAAACACATCATGTCACATGACTTTTGATCAAGTGTAACTGTATTTCCAAGGTTTGTGGACTAACAGTACATACAGTATAAATCTTGCTATCCTCCAGGTAAGTTAAATCATTTCTGATTTGGCGCTGGCAGAAGACTTTGTACAATCAGAGGATGACCAATTAATTATATGATGGCTAGTAAACACGATCCCCCCTTTGCTAAAAATGAACTCATTGCGTGTCTATAAAATTAACCCATATCATCATCTAGCATATAGTCTAAATGGTGCCCTGTGTAGGATTGTTAAAAATAGTTTGTGTGACAGTAAAGTTGATGACGTTTATGCAATTTCCCAACAGAAACAAGTTACATGTATTGTTTCATTGTATAATGCTGTTACAAGATACCGTGCCCTTGAGCTGTCTGTCACTCTCCTTTCTATCTCTTTAAATGGTCGTTTTAACGACCATTAAGCAACATGAGTTGCACATTTCTTTTCTCTCTTTCTGAGGAATGACATAACTGGTAAACCATGCAGAGATACTCTTCACAAGCTTTATATAAGTCTTTAGAATCATCCAATGTGACACAATAATCAAAAAACTCTAACCCCCCCCCACCCCCCCCCCCCCCCCCCCTAAACACACACACTACTCAACCGTTGGGTGTGCAGTTTTCACAGCTGCAAAAGAGCTACATAGTTAAACACACAAAGTGCTCCTCACTGCTTTGTCCTGAGTGCTTTGTTTTTCTACAACTGAAGGTAAAACTACAAAATCTAAATCAAAATCTACAAAACTTAAAAACAACTCTACACAGCTCTCTTTGTCAGAAAACTACACCCACTTAATGTACTTCCTCTGATAGCTGACTGTAAGAGTCATTGTTAGTTCAGCCATAGACAGTACAATTGATTCAGCATCAAGCTAATTTGCCTCTGGTTTCCATGAGCAGGAAGCTTGACCAGTACATAGATAGATAGTAAAATAAACCACAATGTTACAACTAGTATTTTAACAAGTAACAAGTATTTAGGAGCATTTGATGATAAATATTCACAACAAAAAGCAGTATGGACATGATTATTTGGTCTTAATCCATTATTTCAAATACTGTATCATAAAATATAAGGTTAGCAGACTCCAGCAAGTTCTGTCTTCTGAGTTAACATGACAGCACCATCCACAGAACATCACATATATACATATTACACATATTTGCCCTGAGGTTATTGATTGGTACACTACTCCTGACTGAATGTCTTCCTGTCCCCACATACCAAGTTATTAAGACAAAGGTATTTTGTTATTTGGAAAGCCATCATTGTAAGATTGGTGATGATTTCTAAAAAGTCTATCTTGAAGAGGCTTAACTTCAACAGTAGATGGGGCTGTTGTCATAAATGACAGCTAATCAGGTCCAAGTCTCCAGTAACATTCACTATAGTATGCAATTCTCACTCACTAAATCAGGATTCATTCATCAGTAAGTCATTCATTTTTTTATGAGCCTTTTACAAATGCTTCTTCAACTTTCACTAACATTTCATGGATAAGATAACACATCAGTGTAGTAAATGGCAGTAAATGTCTTACAATAAAGTGCATCCAAGGTTCATATTAGACTATGACATGAGTGCATTTAGGAGAATTTAATTGATGATTAAAGATGAAATACCTGTCAGAAAACTGTCCTGAGATTAGGGACCCAACGAGGTATCCCACAAAGAGACTTGAGGATGCAAAAGGAACTTTCCACTGGTTGTCACAAACAAGGTCCCACTGTGAAAAGATGTGAATTACATACATTTCAAACAAAAAAAACAACTGAAAACTTTCAGAACTGACATTTTCTCATAACTAACACCTCATACAGAAAACACACGTGTACATTATTGATACTGACCTCAGTGACTATGTTGGATTGGTAGATTTCTTTACTGTAGCTCCAACCGTTTAAACATCCCTCCTGCTCCAGGTTACTGAGGTTGACATCCCTTCCAGGAATGTACCCCTCAGCAGAAAGATTTCTAACCACATCCAGCTTATATCTGTTGCATTGGCTCTGCACCTCTTCACCATCCACTATCGTGAAGGGAATGATGGCATTTCTCCACTCCTCGGTCAGGTTGACGTCTGGAATGAGACAGTGGTGTTTCGGGGCTGCCCCAACAAAGACTATGTAAAGTCCGTTGAATCCAGTTGACACAAAAACTGTGTTCAGAAGGAAGAATGTGGTCCAGAAATAAGGACCGGTCTGTCCAAGAAATGCAGTGTCTTCATCATAGTCACCCATTCTTTATAAAAAAATATCCCCCTGCTCTTGAGGGAGAAAATGTCCTGTGAAATTCTTCAGGGTATAAGACGTATCCTTCTTAAAGTCTTCCACTTGAGACAGAGTGGTAATGCTGTGCTCTCTGTGGGGAGTGAGCTGGTCCCTCAGTGGGACAGAGTCACAACTGAAAAACTTCAGTTTCCAGTCCTGAGAGAGTATTAAACCTCCTTTCAAGGCGATACCTTCTTCATCAGAGAGAAAATCTCAGTGGACAAGCAGACAGGGAGACAATTTATCTGCGATTAGTGATTGAGAGACCTCTCACTCACTGATTTAATTTGATTTGATGAAAGTAAAATTATCAAAAGCTTCAAAGTGGCCAATCCATCTGCCCAGCCCCCGCACCGCTGTGGTCAAAGTGGTATTTTCTCTAAACAACATTCCACACTTTTAAATACCCCAAAGAACTGCACGTGCCTGTACTCTAAATGTTGCTAAGTAGCATTAAGACTCCCACTGGACTATTTTTAAGCCACAGTGCAGAGGCAAGCATGGCTTTATGTAAAGTTCAGCAGAGCCAAAATTGTAGCAATCATGTATGTAGGCTTTGAATTTCATTTTTGCAGAATATATTCATTCCACTATATTAAAAGTAAACTGCTAAAATGCCCCGTTTAGAAAAAATAAACTTAATTTTATAGTGACATTTGTAGTGTGTCATATGTTCACTGCATACTTATTGTGTATACTGATATTTTTATATGTATATTTCTAATGAAAATACATTTTTATTTCCCTTGTATTTACCATAGATTTTGGTCTTCTGTGCTACACAATCTGTAAATGCAGGCAATCCTCATTGGACACAGTTTCTGAAGCCACAGAGTGATACTATTCATTTGTTTAATCAGTACTTGCATAAACTTCCTTTAAGGAAGATAATCAGGAGTGTTTCAAATGAGCTTACAAATGCAAATGTTTATTCTTCTCCTTTTGCAAGGCTGACATGTATTATTTACCACTCAATGGTGATTCAGGACATTAATGTGTGATGAGATTAGGTCATTGTCATCTGCGGCCTTTTATCAGGGAAGACACCCAATAGCTTTCAGAGACAACTAATCATAAAACCATAGATTAGACAATCTACTCCAAAAACAGTATGAAAAGACCTTACTTCCAGGTAGAGTTTCAGTGTGATCCAAAAGTGAAGATGCTCACATGCTACTATACTGAGGTTAAATATCTGAGTAAGTTACTGTTTCACACCCAGGTTTTTCATAAGTGGATAATGAGCTTAAATGATTTATTCTAACCAAGTTATGATGATCACATGACAATCCAACAGCAGTTTACTTCTCAACCAAGTTAAGAGTGGATTTCTCAGTGCACAAAAAAAGCAAGTAGCTTGCCCAAGAGGAATGTAGCAAGGAAAATGCTAATTAATATAGGGAATGACCTCAGCTCCTGACACATTTATCTGCTGATTTATTGCAGGAGGGATATTTGTCCAAGTAGATATAGAATGATAGCATGCATTTGGATGCAAAAATGTCCCCTTTGTCCTAGTAATATCTGGAGAAACAAGGATAAATGCTTTATCTGAAATTGTTTGAGAGGTTTTCCACACACATACTGTATTTTAGATGGTCTGCTGTTCATCCCACAAATGCATGTTCCTTACAAATGTGGCACCATTTAAAAGGGAAATAAACAGGCTTTCCAACGGTATAAGATTTATTGCCAAGAAGCATTGTTACAACAAAGAAATAATCTACCAAACACAAATTTCCTTACTTTTTGTTTATATACTTTTTTTGTTTATACACACACACACACACACACACACACACACACACACACATATATATATATATATATATCGTACATACACAATAACGTTATCGTTATTATCGTTTTCAGTTTGGAGACATTTTAAATAATATAACACCAATTAAGTTGCTCATAACTGATGTGGGTAAACCTACAGTTTTGTAAAAATTATTTTCTATCCTTCAGGTAAAGTCACTCCAAATTTCAAATATGTCTTATTTTGGCTTCAAAGTTTATGTCAGGTCATTGCTCTAACAATTTCCCTGCTGCCTTAAAAAATAATGTTGACTGGACCATTATTGATCAGTTGGTTTAAAAAGCAAATGTAGGCCAATATTGGGAATCTATGGTTTAAAGGCACATTTCTTTTATGTTTTACTGCCAGTTGTTAAAGGAATAGTTTTGGGTGCGTATTTGTGTTTTGGTGGAGAGTTAGATGATAAAATTGACATCACTCTTGTAGCTGCCTGTGAAATATAAGGCTACAGTAAGTAGCCTGGTTAGCTTAAATTAGCACAAAGACTGGAAACAGCTACAGCTCACCAATTAATATTTTATATCTAATTTGTTTCATTTGTACAAAAACTGAGGTGTACAAACGTCTTTTTATGGGGGGTTAAGCACTCTGTTTTTCTTGGCTGGAAGCAGTAACTTCCTGGAGTCTCCGCTGGTTGCCTGGCAACTGCTCAGAGTCAAGAAATAGTCTGACCAATAAGCCCCGTAAAACGACAGATTGTTGTTTCTGCCCCTCAATTTTTGTACAGATTAAACAAACTAAATATAAAGTGTCAAATAGCAAGTTTTAGAGGTGCTGGTAGGCAGTATTTGTCACTGTTGGACAGTTTTCAGTCTTTGTGCTAAAATAAGCTAACACGGCTGTTGGCTTGATATTTACCAGACAGAACTAAGAGTGATATGTAGGTTATCCTTTAATGTGTCATAGAATCAGTTGTTGCCAAAATGATGACTGTGTTCGAGGTTATGGCTCTTTCCTGTCACATGAGCTCCTGGACAGGCCAGCGAAAGTGTCTGCTATTCAGCGAAAAAAGGTGGTAGATATTAGAGGAGTTGTAACAAGTGAAAGCACAGTACTTTGTATTCTGACCTTAGACCAAAGATAATTGGTAATAATCACAGTTGTCATGGTAGACTTAAAAGGGTACAGAGTGCATCTTTGTGAGGCAATTAGTGTGTGTGTGTGGGGGGGGGGGGGGCGCATAATAAAACACAGACAAGCATAATAACAATAACAACAATAACCGTAACAACAATAATAGTAATAGGGATATGACTTGTAGTAATAATAAAATGTATATAAATGTATATATATATATATATATATATGTGTGTGTGTGTGTATATATACATATATATATACATATACACATATACACACACACACACACACACCAGGTAACCATTTGGGAGTGATGGGTTTTAATCATGTTTTGGTTCATTTTGACAACGGATTGTGCCTTTAAAGAGTGGTTAATGTAGGAAACCGCAGCCAAAATAATACAGCAGGTGGTGGGTGGGATGGTTAAGTGGCTGAAACAAAACTGCTGCTTTTGAAATGACCTCTCCAAAGTCCTACTTCCATCCTTCTTGTTAATGACTGCTGTGCGACTGGAGCGCAGCAACCACAAACATGACCGACTATGAAGCCGCAACCGCCTTCCTCGGGGAATGGGGACGTTTCCAGCAGCAGGTGTTTTTCCTCCTCTGTCTGAGCACCGTCCCCAACGGTTTCACCGGCCTGTCCATCGTGTTCCTCGCCGACACGCCGCCCCACCGGTGCGCCGTCCCCGCGCACTTCAACCTCACCGCCGCGTGGAGGAACAGCAGCATCCCGCTGGAGGAGGACAATCACAGCGGCGCTTTGGTGCCCAGCAAGTGCTCCAGATACAAACTCGATGATATACAGAGCTTCTCGAAGGGAGGTTTGCTGCCAGGTGTTGATGTTAACCTGTCTAATGTGCCAAAAGAAGGCTGCTTGGACGGTTGGGAGTATGACCGAAGCGTCTACACTTCTACAATTGTGTCTGAGGTTTGTGTACCTGAGCTATTCTTAAATTCAGAGGAGGCTGCAGTTGCTTCATTTGTGAGGGAGACTTTTGACAGGTGTTACCCTCTACAGGAAGTATACTTGAACATTTAATCACTTTTCACTTAGGCCTATATAACAAGGGTGCATAGGCCATTTTTTGTCAAATGGCCAAAAATAAATGTTTACTTTACTGAATATGTATTTGCTGACTTGCCTGAAAGTGGACTTGTCATGAATTGTTTTACATTTTATTTAATTCATATAAATCTGAGACAAATTAATATTTAAAATTTACTTATTATAGATTGTCACAATAAATGTTAAATATAATAAATATAACCTGTAGGTAATGTTGTACTCTGTTTAAACCAAGTACCTGCTGTCAGATTCTGTAGCTCTGTCCTCCTTCCAGTTTGATTGATATCTTTAAATCATCTCAAAAACTCCTACTTGTATTATTTTATCATTCAACTCCTAAACTTATGGCTCGATCTTTTACTATGACGTGAGAGCTCACCTGAGAGGCTGCAGCTCACCTGTCTGTGTGTCTCTGCGCTGGTCTGTGCCGACAGGATGAAATGATGCCTGACATTCACAAACAAATCATTTGGACAAGCTGTGGCTAATTTGTCTTATAAATAATGTTCAGGTCTTAATGACACATATGCAAATAATAATAAAAAAGGGGAGGAATGGCATTAAATAGTAAATATCTCTCCCACTAATTTCAAAGAAGATTAATGTTTGGATGGATTACAGAACATTCTTATTAGCTTAGCTTTCACTGACACTTTGGCTGTTTAAAAAAGGATCTGAATTCGCTTTGTGAGGTATTTTCACCTACAGTAATATGACATGTCTGAGCTGAACGATCACAAATTAGCTAACAATGCCCGAAACTTAAATATATCAACTGATGTTAGTTTTGTCAGAGCCACTCTGTATCATAGTAATTCACCTTTTGCAGAAAACACACAAACCTGGCAACTCTGCAGAGAGCTCACCGTTAACATTATGTAGAGTTCAAACGGCAAGTCTTGATGTCAGAATAGAAGGATATTTTTCTAAACACACCAAAACATAAATGCAGAAATGGAGTGGAAACAAAATTTTTGCTATTTTTCTTTGTATGGGTTCATACAGGTGTTTCATTATGTTACCCACCCTCATTAAATACACGATTGAACGTAATAATAGAGACAACTTTCAAAATCCAGTGCAACAACACCAGAAAATGAGTTGCACTGCTCCACTCCAGCACAGTCTCGAATAAAGTGAACATTTTAAATTCCACTAAATTCCACAAAGGTAGTGTATGTTGCAATAATTATAGTAATGACATGATTATTTATTGCATTTTTAGTTTATTCTTTTTTCATATAAGTTTATACTTTATACTTTGGTAATGTTTGGAGAGTTTTTAAGAAATTGCAACTTCAGGAATCACCGCATTTTCTGTACTTGGTCTTCATTCATACTGCATGTGTGTGTTTTTGCAGTGGGACCTTGTGTGTGATGACAGGTGGAAGAACCCGTTGACCTCCTCTCTCTTCTTCGTTGGAGTTCTCACTGGCTCCTTAATCTCGGGACAGCTCTCTGACAGGTTGTGGAGAAACGATGAGCTTTAGCTGTTTCAAAATCGACATAACACTTCCCTTTTAGTTTTCTGCTACACGCTGTGTTATACCTTTAACCAGATGTTAACAATAAGCCAATGAAAAGCCAACAAAGTCCATGCATGTGGTGTGCTAATCTTTAGCTAAGTGCCGAGACAAGTTCAGTATGTCCTCTTTAACCCTCAACACCACATCCTCTTTCAGATCTCAGCGAGTCTTTCACACTGCCAATCACCAGATCACTAACTAATCACTAGATCTTTCAATTACTTAAATGTTGATTTGTCTGTAAATTTTCACGAAACTCAGGTCAGTGCACGAGACAACACTTCAGCCGTACAGTAGGAATGTAGATGACTACACTGGCACACTTAGTTTGACTGTGAAGGAGAGATGCAATATGTGATGTGTTGGTTAAAATTTAAGCAGCCGTGTAAAATATAAATATATTTCCTAAGATTCCTGCTCACATCTCAAGTCATGCTCAGCTCTGCACAAATCGTAGCAAAATTGTTTTAAAGTCTGCATTAATTAATACTTTGTGGCGAGGACCTCCAAAATAGGCTGACAGACAAGCATGTCAAACACATTATCATATCGTATATAGCTAATGTGCTAGCAATCACCTACTTACACATCGAGCAGACACAGAGCTACATTGTCATCTTGTTGGAGTCAGTTTCCGGCCACCCAAGCTTCTCAGTGTGTCTTTTTCCCCCAGCTATTCACTAACTCTGTCTGCCAGTTGGTGGTGGACAGAGTAAATGAGAGCGGTGAGAGCGAACCAGTAAATGTGCCCTAAAATCAAAACAATGAGTCAAATGTGGCTAAAAGTGCAACAGAGCCACAGAAATGAGTGATCATTTTTTGCAGGTTCATCGGTACAAGTGGCCCCTTTCACACAATGCAAAATAATGTATTCTGCTCTTACGTGTAACCATAATTTAACATTCATGGTGGCATTTGAATGACAGTTCTATCTATACAGCAAGCTAACTCAGTCACTTATCTGTGCTTTATATCTTTTTTAGGTACGGGAGGAAAATAGTGTTGTTTGTTACCATGGCAGTCCAAACAGTGTTCACATTCATCCAGGTCTTTTCTCCCTCCTGGCCCGTGTTCTGTGCCATGTTCTTTGTCACCGGGGTGGGACACATCTCCAACTATGTGGCTGCGTTTGTGTTAGGTACTATTAATCGCCTTTACGGTTTCTAAAATGTATTTAGTGGCTAACTTGTTCATGATGATGCAAATGGCTGAGAGCTTATGACTGTGTATTTTGAATCACTCTTTATCTCTTGTTCTTAGGAACTGAGATATTAGGCCCACGTGTGCGGATAGTTTACTCCACTGCAGGTGTGAGTCTGTTCTTTGGTTTGGGCTACATGCTGCTGCCGCTGTTTGCTTTCTTCATCAGAGACTGGAGGATGCTCCTCCTAGGCCTTACCCTGCCGGGCTTCCTCTATGTGCCTCTCTGGTGGTAGGTAGGTGTGTGTTTCTTTGCGTGTGTGCGTGTGTGTGTCTGTGTCTGTGTTTGCATTAATTTTTTGATAGTTGATGTCACATATTTAGCCATCTTTGCTGTCAACTGATAATTATTTTCTGTAATGTTGACAGGGAGGGAACCTGAGTGTTCTAGTGTGTTGATCTTTCCCATCTCTTCTCATATGTCTGTCCCATTTTTTTTCTTCTGTTGATCAATCAGCCTCATTCCTGCAAAAAAAAACTATCAAGGTGTACTGTTTTGCACAATTATAGCAACATTTTTCAAATAAACCATTCAATAACCATTCATTGGTGTCACTATGTATTGCCAGTTGAATAACCACAACAGTATCACTCTATAAAGACCTTATGAAAGCTTTGCAGCTAGTATTGAGTAGGTTTTACTTTTATGGAGGCACTTAATTTAGCATTAACCTGTGCCGATAATCAAAATAAAGAGAAAAAAGCCTCAGTAGTACTTTGTTATGCAGTATGTTTTCCTCTGTTGCAGAGGATTGAACGTCTGTCTCTCTCTCTCTCTGCCCACTCTGACGTGTAATGAGGCAGGTACGTACCAGAGTCTCCTCGGTGGCTACTCTCTCAGGGAAGAGTGAAAGAAGCTGAGGCCATAGTGAAAGATGCTGCAAAGAAGAACAAAATAGAGCCTCCACAGGTCATCTTTAGTCCTTTGCAGGTGAGCTCCTTTTATACAGTATGTCTTTCCCACTGAAATCCTGGCTTATGGACACTTACCTGACTGCTGTGGTAACCAGTTAGAGGTTTCTGTTCAGATAGCTTCCAGTCACTATCTCTTACATTTTAGCCAATGGCAATATTTGTATTTTACACTATAGAAAAATCATGTTATGAAGTTCTTTTAGCAAATTTTGGGGAAGGCAAATGTACATCTCTTTATCAGTATTTCTTTTAAATTTTACATTAGCTTTAAAGTTACGGTGCCGACTCCTTAAATTGGGCTCGACAGTATCTGCTTAAAGATGACTTTTGGCTGTCCAGACCTTAAAGTGCTCATGCTCTATGAGAATCATTGTGGGTCTACTGAAGAAGCTCAAAAGAAAAACACAAAATTGAATCCCGCACACTGTCAGCAGAATAGTGAATTTGTTAAATAGCTACTTTTTCGGTCACGCAAACTTCATCAGGCATTTCAAAACAGCTCAAAAGACCCACATCAGTCGAGGGCCGCGACGGTCACGAGAGTACTGATCCAAACCTGTACATCACTATTCAAAATGTGCAAAAAAAAGGTTTGATGACAGATGCTGGGTAATGTAGTGTTGCCAGTACAGGCTGAAGAAAGTGAGTTGAGTCCTTTACATTATGTATACTTGTACTACTACTACTACATATATATTGGAAATATATTTATTGAAATATTATTTATTGTTCACTCATTTGCTAGTGGGAATGACTACTGAATACACAATACCTCTGTAACCCTATAGCCCTTATATCTAAGCCATTAACCAGTACAGCAACCAGTAATTGCACAATATGATGTAATCATTTATATTCATGCACGAGTGGACACTAATCTGGACGGCAGCACAAGAGACTTTGCTAAGATTCATCCAACACATGGTCCTCTGTTACTTTAAGGGAGCTGCATGCATCTATCTTTCTGTACATTCCTGGCCTCTGTAACCTTTGACCTGTGAACTTTCCTCTGGAAAGAAAACTGCCACATTTATTACCTTACTGCTCACTGGTGACACAGATGCACGTTGCCCTGCGCTCATCTTTCCTAGTCTTGATACACATAGCCAAATAAACATTTTAATTTGTACCACTAACATTTGTGTTCCTTCTTGCTCGCTGCTGGAAACTGGCAGCAGACTGAAGGAGATGGTGTTGTTGTCCTCCTCTATGTCTAACCTGTCCATAATGCTGTGGTTTATGGTGTGGTTGGTAGTTTTATTGTATTTTTGGCAACATATTATACTGCTATAGGCTGCATTCTTGTTTTTTTTCTCTGTGTACAACTGTAAAAATCCAGAATGAAAGGCTTCTTAGGCATGAATATTTCACAAATATAATATAGGAGCACTGCTAATAGTGCAGCACTGATAAATGAATTAATAGTATAACATGTGAACGGGGGGAAAATAGAAATACGTATCTTCATAACTGTTACAAGCATATTTAATTTCACATTGAACTTTTGCCTCTATTAATCCTGATCCTGGTGTTCTGGTGTCCTGTTGGGTACCATACCTACATGTCAACACGTGCACATGCATTCACAAGCTTCTCTCTAATGAAATTAGTTCTAGACTGATGGCTCTGCTTGTTAAGTGTTTGTTGTTCCACGTGCTCTGCTGCCCCACAGAAAGAACTTCAATCCGACAGGAGCAAGGCCCACAACATCTGTGACCTGCTCCGTTCAAGGAACATTCGCTGGATCTCTGTCACGCTGTGGCTGGTCTGGTGAGTTCCTGCTGTCCCATCTGACCTGCACATTCAGTACAGCGACCCTGCACGCACAAATACACACACCTAAGCACACACACGCCGTTACGTTTTTTTTATGAACACACACATAATATGCACACACAGTCTCAGCCTGTTCACGCATCACCTCGACCACATGTCAGTCCATTTCACTAACAACAAATAATGACCTGTCGGGTGCTGTGAAGCCTGCAACTAAGATCAAAATCGGGTTTTATGTAACTGCACAGTATGTTCGAGACTGAAAACAGATGCAGCCTGATTTTTGTTTGAGGTTCTTCCTAAAAAAGAAACATCCATGATTTAGAAACAGTTGCATGTTGTGAGCTGGATACGCTTTAAGTTGCATGTCATTTTGCTACAGCTGAAGGAACTTTATGCAGTCAAAAAAAAATAAAAATCAAGGATGCTGAAGCCAGTTATTTTTTTCCTCTAATGCCTGTTACCACAGCAAAGTTTTGATTCATTTAGTACAACTAAATGTCTTATAAATCCTTCTCATATTGACATTTCTGCTTCTTCTGACAATAACTTTCTCATTATTAATTAAACAAGGTTCTTCTTCTGCACCCAGATATCACTTTTTATAGTCTCCTTATATTCTCTGCATCACTTTAAAAATAAATATCCCCTTCTTCTTCTTTGTCAACCGTTTTACACTTTACTGTTAATTTTTACTGTCTATTTTTTTTTACAAATTAGTTTTTTCCTTTCTGTCCACATGGTCAGGAAGCATATGCTGATAAATATCTTAAAAACTGACAAAATCGCCAGATTTAGATTTTAATCAGTAAGCTACAACACTTCACACAATCATATTTTTGATCTACGCTATTCTAACTTCTGGTCAGGAAACACTGATAAAACAACAAGTGTGGTCACAAACACACACTGACTACGCTGCAGTGTCACGTCACTGAGCAACACAGGAAAATAACCACATTGTAGTTTGTTATTTACGCTCAACAATTTTCCCAACAGGAACATCTTGACCATTGCCTACTTTGCTCTTTCCCTGAACACGGCCAACCTTTATGGTAGCGTGTACTTCAACTGTTTCCTGTCGGCTGTGGTGGAGATCCCGGCCTACATTTTGTCCTGGGTAATGTTTCGCTGGTGCTCCAGGCGACTGACTCTCTTCTCAACTCTCTTCATGGGAGGATTGTTTCTACTCCTTATTCAGCTCATACCAGCAAGTATGAAACTTGAATAGGCAACTTTTTTTTAATCCTGGATTCATGTAGCCTTGACTTCTGCCATTTGCACTTTTATGTAAGATCATTACATATCATCATTATACTGTATGCTCACATGCACACAGATACAGACATTGAATCCACCAAGCAGTTTGAATATTCATCTTATTTAACCAACTGCTCACATGTAACCTCTAACAATTTAATGCCATGTTCCCTCTAGACCTGATTTCTCTAGCCATAACACTCGAGATGATGGGGAAGTTTGCAGTGACGACAGCCTTCGCTATCGTGTACGCCTACACAGCAGAACTCTACCCAACTGTAGTGAGGAATACGGCTGTGGGTGCCTGCTCCATGGCCTCAAGAATAGGCAGCATCATTGCCCCCTACTTCATTTACTTAAGTAAGGATGCTCTTACCTCTGTCTAAAGTCCAGTAAGTTCATGTCCCACTTCTGCTGAACTTCATTTCACATTACATATACTCAAACTTCTGGCATATTTTGAACTTTCTCAATATACTGGATGAATGAACTTCAGTTAGTAAAATGTCCTTCCATCTATCATCTAAACCACTTATCCTTTTTTAGTGAGAGAGAAAAGAAGAGAGCGGCTAATGCACACTTGGGCACACATTCACACTTGTAGTCACACTTATGGGCAATTGATCCTCTCCAGTTCACCTAACCTGCTTTGTCTTTGGACTGCACACACGGGGAGAACATGAAATCTCAAAGAAACCCCCATCAGCTGGGTCGGGCTTAAACCCAGGATGTTTTTTTCTTTCAGGCAGCATAATGATAAACAATAAGCCCATGTGCCACCAAAATGTGCCGTTGAATGTATTTTTCTCACTTTTAATTACATTTTTTTAATAATCAAAGTAAAAAATCATTAACACTTCAAGATTGTAAAAAATCAGAATTGTTTGTGCTTATGTAACATACTTCTTTGTACTTGTTTTGCAATTTACATACCCAAACACTGTTAGAAAGGAGGCTAATGAGGCCGGTGTTTCTACAGAAATAAAACAAAAAGTAGATGGAGCAGCTCTGAAAATCGTTGTTAAAATGTAAAAAGTTAATTTAGATTGGACTAAACTTAAACTACTGAAGCAGCCACATTAAACAACTTCTTTAAAAGTCTCTCCACCCTTTGTCTTGGTGTGTTTGACCGCTCTGCGGTACCGTTCTTGCCAAGGTTGTTTCTCATTGTCTCCTCTGATGTGTTGCCACAGGAAGCTATTCCATTTCACTGCCTTACATCCTCATGGGAAGTCTTACAGTTCTGTCAGGGTTGCTGAGTCTCCTGCTGCCTGAGAGCTATGGAATGCCTCTGCCTGACACCATCACTCACATGCAACCCTTCCCCGGGTAAGACTACACTTCCCTGTCATGACATTTCCTAGAAAGCTGGGTTATTATAGATTTGGATGGCTTGTTCATTAGGTTATTTCTTTGAACAAGTTTCAATTTTTATGTTGATTTTTTGTTGATGACTGTTTTCTAACTTTTGATTTAAGGTTTGGGTTAGTTCTCATGACGTGTTATGATCTTGATTTTTTAAAATTTTACTTTAGTTAGTTTTACATGTAAACAAGACAGTTTTATTTCTGTTTTAGTCATTCAAAGTCTTTGTTTTATATTTGATATAGTTTATGGCAGTTTTTCACAATTAGTTTTTGCCTTAGCTTTAGGACAAAAAAAATGCTTAGACTTAATTAAGATGAAGAAGTGCCAGATTTTAAATTATTAACTTATGTTCATACATACTTCAAGCTGAAAAACACGTGCCCTTTGACTGTTTTACAGTCAACTTCAATTGACCCTAAAAAGATCAGAGGTTAATTACCTGCTCAATAAGTAACTTCAGACTTCAGAGTCCAAACACTCGGCTCTCCTAAGCTCATCAAGACTCATCTGCCTGCCTCATATCTGCACTTTGGCTTTCACCCATGCAGCTTTTTTGACCGCTTTAATGACCTGTGCAAAGCAGACTGACACAATAAGAACAACATGTGCAACACATTATAATAAACCCACGTGAACATTATACAGATTAAGACATTATAGTGCTATCAATCCTCAGACTTGTTAAAAACACGCAATTCAATGAAAAAAGCAGTAAATGGCTCAAGTGTGAAGATCTAACTCGACATACAAAGTATATTGTAACACATACTTAAGGGCAAGCATTTGTTAATTCTAATGAGTGTCATAGGCACCACTTAAATACTGTAGATATTTAAAAGTAGACAGGGCATCGGATATATAATTTTTAAAATGCTCTCCATCCTATTTTGGTTGCAGTGACGCTCTACGTGGCCACGTAGTTCACCTACAGTAAGTTTAAGAACAGGTTTCAATAGCAATATGAGTCATTTCTGTAACTGTGCAAATGTTTTTTTTTCCTCTAGATGTTGTCGGAAGACACCTTATACACTCACCCATACCACAGAAGAAGAAAAGGCTGCTGAAAGGAAGTCTCCGGTTGTCCTTTGAACAAGGAGCAGCTCTTATATCTGTCTGAGGCGAAGAACTGGACAAACATCAAGTGTCTGTGCTCATTTCTGCTAAATGGACATTTGTCAGGACTACAGTAATTAAAATGATGATTATTTTGTCAAGGGATTTTGAAATTATGAAATATGGTTTTAATAGACCACAACAGGACTAAGGGACATGATATTTATTACAACAATATCATGGAGCCTTAAAACAGTTCAAGTAGAGAAACTTTTACACAAAACTGGAATTATGTACTGCTGTTCACTGTTTTAAAAGTGTAATGAAAAATTAACAGTATATATGCATTTATAAAAACAAGTTTCTAATATTCTGATAACTGATTAATCATAACCAGTAGCTACATGTACTGTTACATATGAACAGTTTCTTGTGAATATTTTATATACATCTTTGTGATTCAAGATAATATACATGGAGGAACCTTTTCTTAACAAAGCCTTTGTGAAATTTGAGTAGAAAATATCATTTTAAAAATCTACATTTTTAATGGTTATGCAGCATTTTTCATTGTGTTGTTTTGTTAGCTTACTTATTTTATTTCATTTTTTTTCTTTTAACGTTTTAAATAAAAATTGAAATTGAATTGAAGTGAAATTGTGTTTTTGATATTTTTGCTCCTCTATTAATTTAGATGAGGAGGGCAAAATATTAGAATAACATCATATTGAGTTGCAATCTGGAATCTCACCACTAGAGGCCACTAAATCCTACACACTGGACCTTTACATACATTAATCATTTTGGTCATTTTAAGGTGAGACCCACTGTTCTCTCTGATGCATTTGTTGAATAGTTTGAGGAAGAGGTCATCCAACACAAAAAGCATGTGAATTCAACAGAACAACGAAACTACATAAAGGTGAAATCAGATGTCAACTTGTGGGTATGCCAGTATTTGGTGAAGGTTGCTTATTCACTCAAATTTGCATAGCTACCAAAATAAGTCCAGGTTAAACAAATGGTAATAATTATTATTCGAGACCAGTTTACTCACTCAGCCGTAACAAAAAAGGTGCAATGCAGCTTCCAACTCTGGAAACAGTCTCACATGCCCCTGTCACTGTGCTTCTGAGCACTGGTGGGTAAAACTTTGCTGCATAGGCAAACATCAGGGCTGTACCAGGAGTGATACCAAATTTACCCAGCATTTCCAGTGCAGCAGACAGATTTGATAAACCAGAAGGGTAAGAAATGGTTTGTCTGAGAGTAGAACAGAAAAAACAACTATGTCCCTGTATGATATGCTCTGTAGCACTTAATTAACTCCGTGTAATTGAGGGTTTGGAGATTTTTATCTTTGCCTTGACTTCGTGCAGCCCTTACGCCTTCTTAAAGTCTCCCTCCCTATTCTTTACTATTCTTCAGCCATAGAAGCTGTCTCGAGGGCCAAAATATTTGCTGGGTAACAGGACAGTATCATGACGTACCACATCATTACACCACCGCTGAGAGCTAAATAGAAAATAATAGGCACAGGTGTTAGGATGGGAGTAATATGCTGTTGGTGTGCATTCCAAATACAGCCCCAGGTGTTCAACAGGGCAGGGATGCGGAAACTGTTTGAACTGGCAGAAATGAGTTATTGTTTACGATTTGCCTGTGAACTTGCAAGGTCTTGTGAGACGAAGATGTGTTCTAGTTTTGACTGGGATTGCCAGTGGTTATCATAACTTTCTGCATTGTTATAAGGACCATGACACTATTAGTATGACATTAAGATGTGCATGTTATTTACAACTAGTCTGGAGGCACAGTTTGCCATCTGAAGCACATTTAGTGCTAATTGGTGCCGTCCATTTGTTGTCTCTTCATAGAGGACATATCAGATATTAAAGTGATACAAACAGATACTTCACTTGACATGAAAGGACTCAAAAGGCTGAGAAGCAGTGTACTGCAATTACTGTTTAATTATTCTGGCAGTAAAGCTCCTTATTTCTCAAAACCATCTCCTAATTTTGAGCAATTTTTTGCTTACTTTGAGGCACTGGCAAGGAGCAAGATACAGATGACAGACAGACGTCAAGGAAGGTATCGCAGAGGCAGCCAGCTAGAAATGTATGCTGGAACCTCAACAGCTGCTGAGATGAAACAGCTGATATAAGAGTTAGCATGCAGTCTGGATGTGTTCAGGGACAAGCCAAAGTAGTGAACCTTGGAAGACACAGATACAGACAGCAGAAGATGTTTGAATGGCCATGAACAGGTCACCAGTCTATCATAGGGCTAACACATACAAACAGACAACCATTCACACTTTAACTAATTTTTGGACTGTTGGGGGAAACCCTTGCACCTAAGACCTCATGAGTAATCAAATTAGTGTGATGTGTTACACAGTGATGTTACTGAGTAACACTGACAGTGACCTTCTGTCCCCATTTGCTTGTTTTCACCTACCGACAAGGGGTTTCTCTGGAAGATTTATAACCAACCAGTGAGAGATGCAAGTGCTGTGACAAAGACATGAACCCTTAACTGGCTTCCCAACTGTGGACACTGCCATTTGTGTTTATTGAATGCACAACCAAGCTGGAGGCCCCGCTACCAGGAGTTTCTTTTTCTGCTACCAGGGTTTGTTTTATTGAATTTTATTTATTTTGGCATTTTAGGCCTTTATTAGATAGTTAACAGAGAGATGATAGGAAATGCAGGAAGAGAGAGATGGGGAGCAATATGCAACAAAGGTGATCCAAGATGAACTGAGATTGTTGCAGGTCATGGTCAGCGCCTTAACCCCTAGACCACCAGGGTGCCCCAGAACCCTGAGTACGTTGCAATCATCAAAGATTCCCTGTGGAGCTTCGACTTATTCGAATTATTATTTTTGTCCCCTGACAAGAGCAAAATCATGACATTTATGGCGCAAGGTAAACTGAACATGAATATATTTTCTTATAATGAGTGCAACCTACCTACCGAGGGGCAGGTAGACCAGGCCAGGTAGAGAGACAGCCAACAGGAGAGATCTCTGTTTAAACAGTAAGCAAAGAGAGGCAGCATCATGTAGCCGAAGGCAAAGCCCAGACAAATCCCTAGAGATGAGAACAGGATCCTCACATTGCCTGTCAAGATTTCAGAGCCTGCACAGATGAGGAGAAGGGGAGAAATGCAAAGAGTAAAGTGCAGAGGTAATAAATGAGAAGCAGTAAGATACAGTAGGCCTGTATAATCGTCTTTATTTCTTTCATTATTCAAAATCGCAGACTGATGTATAAAAAATAGTTTGTTAAAAATGTTAAATGTTACCTAGCACAGAAGCAGATACATAGTTGGAGATCTGTCCCAAAACATAAATGAAGAGGAGGATGGAGAACACTATCCAAGGAGATGAGAAGATTTCAGCAAAAGTGAAAATTGTCTGAATTGCCATGGTTGAACAGAAAAGAACAGGCTTCCTTCCAAATCTACAGTAAGAAGTTAAAATAAGAGCAAATAAAAATGAGACAAAAAGGGCAAAAGATCTAATGAACATGAAGGGCGATGTTTTTAATCTACTGAATAGCAGGTCAGATCATAACAATGTGTGATGTAACATTACATAACAAAACAGTATACAGAAAACTGTACAAGGTTTGTTACATACTTACAAAAAATGTATTAAAGCTTTTAGAAAAAAAGAAAGTTTACAGTACAGTTTGCTAAAAATTCTATTTAATTTGAACTTATTATTCAAAAAATCTGACATGTTTTCTTTAGGCAAGAGTAGGGCAAGGACTAAATGAATAAAAGATTTGAAAATATAGATTTTAAAAATATTATTTTACGCTGTTCACTTAAAAAACTATAAGACTGACAAGTTGATCAAGCGTAAATCATTTCATGTTGAGTTGGTGTTCTCAGTACCTGTCTGACAGCTGCCAACTCCCAGGAAATAAATGGTGTGAATGTCTGCTTCCATCGCTCACTGCACACCAGGTCAAACTGGAATATCCATACATGCTACATGCTACATGCTATTACATGCTGTAGTAATCAATACTTTGCCACTAGGGGGCAGAAAAAACAAGCTTGCAGATGCACTTTCAGCACCACATCAATGCTTATTAAGTTGGTGGCGGTTGTACACACAAAGCCTGTACAGATAAGGACTGCTGGATTCTTCACTGTCTTTGGAGGGTAGTCAATGTACAGTTAATCTTATACTCAAACAGAACCAGTAAGAGAATGGTACTGGTACAACTACTGTACCTTTCCATTTACCTTCATGTGTAACCCTGAAATGTGCTATACCACTTTATCAGCCTCTGCATGAGGTATTGACTTTTTACAGAAAATGCAAATAAATACATAAATTTGATCATGAAAAATTTGCAAAACTGCAGTTATATCACAAAGAATCTGTTGCAAAGTTTCACTTATACTGTTTATGCCCGTGCTTTAACATCTTATCTATGCTGTTACATTTTGCAGATCTACAGTGGGTATTATACTCTAGGCTCACACTTCACATCACACTGAAATCATTAAGCTATAAGTTACAGTGAAAATGTTTGGCTTCCAGTCAAAGTGTCATAAATCTGTATATATATTGTAGAAGCCTGAACTCAGAAAACTTTAGAGTTCGTAGTGAACTCACGTCATTGTAAAACTATCTTAATTAACTATGAACATGTAAAAACTAAGGATTAAGTCATGGTGGACTTGCTCAGGCACCTTTTGTGCAAGTCTGTTCAAGATCATTTGCTTTATGAAGAAGTTCTTTATTTTGATCAATTTTAAAATTGTATTAGCCTACAAATATCAGAGCAAATACATATACAGTATGTGATAGAATTCAAAGGCTCCAAGGCAAACATACTGTATATACCTGCCGGAATATTAGAGCAAGATAGGAATTTATTGTTTGGATTGAAAACAAGGTGGCAAAGCTGAAACTGTCTACCTTTTTTCAGGCAGCTGTGTAAAGAAACTTAAATACCTCTATCGGGATGACAGCATTGCGACAATCTTGGGTCGGGTTAACCTCAGGAACCAGACAGTGTTTACTGGGAATGTCAGTCAGGAAGATGAGAGAGAAAGCACCGAATCTGTTGGGCAAGATGCTGGCACAGAGCACCAAGTAGACAATCTGCTGGAAACGTTCCCACTGTCCCAGGAACGCTGTGGTGTCATCATAATCCTTCATAGTCCCAGAATCTTTTTTTTCCTCTATTATCACTTGTCTATTTACTCTCTTCTTACAACTGTGTCTTGTGACATCAGGTCCTGTCCTCAGTTAGTCACCCTCACACTAGTGTTTACAGACAGGTGTCTCTGTCCAGACAGGAAACTTTTGCACAGGGTGAGCTGCATTGTACAAAGTTCTCAAAGCCAATTCTGCTTTTTAGAGTCATTGTTGGGTTATAGATTACAAAACTAATAAAATACTCAATGGAGGATAACTTTGACCAGTCATTTATGTTAGGCTTCCATTAACAAAGAAATTAACCCGACCTGCAGCCAAAGTCAGATAACAGCAATCAGTACAATAATATTAGAGTACAACATAGTAAAAATAAAGTATATCCCATGGACAAAGTTCATAGTGACAATTCTTAACTGATATAGTTCAGTTTAATTAAGAATAATTCTAAAAAAGTCAGTTTTTAAAATGCTGGTACTTTTAAAACAGTCACCACATAAGATCTAATCACAGATTAGCAATAGTTGTCTCTCTAAATCTATGTTTGAGCTGTCATTATACCTGCTCAACAATGCTTGGGACATGCACTCTTCAGCCCTATGAACAAACATGTTTCTGTTTTGCATAAAGTGACACTTTCACTCAGTGACTGCTGCTCTAAGCACCTGTTGTGCCCTTGGGTGCAGTATATCGCTCTGACAAAAGCCACATGTTGTAAGATGTGTGTAAGTGACTAAATGAATCTCAAAGTCAGTCATTTGTTTGCATTTTTTTTTAGGGTTTTCAATGGCACACTTGCAACTTTTACTTGATCACTGAAATATAACAGTGCCCAGTGAATATTTTGTATGCATTTATTATTGCTCTATGGCATGGCAATGTCAGTATATCTGTTGGTTGGTTCACCATGTTGGTCCAGACTGAAATATCTAAACAACCACAGAATAGATTGCACTGAATATTCATGCAGACAGTTGTGTGTCCCAAGAGGAGGAATCCTAATGGCTTTGGTGGTCCCAAGACTTTTCCTCTGGCGACACCAAGAGGTTGATGGTTAAAATTCAGCCAGCAGCAGTGGAAGGAGCTATGACTGATAACAGCATGAAGTGCATTACAGTAGTATAAATAAATGCATGTATGACCTTCTGTTAATCAGCAGTAAACAAGAATGAGCCTGATTTTGGAAATTTTCTTGAGTTGAGGGAAGCATGACTGGACAGTATTCTTCACTTCAACATCAAAACAGTGATCTGCATCAAAAGTGACTCTTAAGATTTCAAGCAGCCAAGCTCACTGTGAAACAGGCAGGTGAGAGTTTGTTGCATGAAAGACTGACCTCAGATTTATCTATCTGTGAGTCAGTACTGTGCTTACATTTTGTTTTTTTTTAATAGCAATTCAATCTTTTGTCTGACACTTAAAACCTTTATTAAGAGCTTCTAACAAATATTCTGTGTTAAGTGCCATTTAAGATAACTCATATCTGTATATATAGATATAGAACAACAGACAAAGACAATAAATCCTTATCCTAATAACAAAATATTTATTTCAAAATTGTCAAATATAATATTTTTCCATTTACACCCGATGAGAAGAATAAAGTAATGTTAATAAAAAAAAAAGTATAGGTTCACTTTTCATGAAAAACTTACTAAACTTATAAAAATTGTAACAATGTAACAAAGTATGTAAACAATAGTAATGATACTCAATAGCACGACCACCATCTCAACTATATGCATGCACTATATAATCATAGTGGATTGTCCAAGAGTACCACAGGTACTGGGGTGTCTCTTCTAGTGATGCATGGACACTTTATCCTGTTATGGTGAGAAAAGACAAAAACAAACAAACAAAACATTATTTGTTTTAGTGTACTGCACAGAATGTGGGGCTACTAAGAAGAGGAAAAAAAGCATTAATATTTCTTCACTGTTATCAACTTTATTATCATCCTAACAAGCAGCTGCATTTACTACAATGACTGGCGTCATATTATCACATCCAACAAAAATACTTTTTCAGTGGTATATTATAATGACTTTATAAATGTTAAATTGGAAAACTTGAATGAATTGAATTTGCTTGTATGATATGCAAAAAATCCTCAGAAACACGAGTAAATAAGTAAAATTGTAAAATTATTTTTGTTTTGTTTTTAATTCCATTTACTAATATATCTTCTTATAATATCCCATCTCCAGATTCATTTATCAGCTTCATTTCCTCAGTTTAAAGATATGTAACACACTATAAAATAAAATATTAAAAACAAATATAAAATAAAATCTGTGTCCATAAAGGTTTCATATATAACTGTGAGTTTAGCACAGGAGAATCGTTATAAAGAACGTGTATTTTTTAAGAAACCCACCTTCTTCTCTGAGACATCTGTTGAATAGTTTCAGGTAGAGGTCGTCCAAAACTCTCTGGAAGGAAGAGAGTAGCAAAGGCAGACACAACAGCCAGAGTCGCCATTGTAATATATGGCAGATACTTAAAGTATGTACCTGTACAAGGGGAAGGGAAAATTAAGATGGGGAATGTGTGGATTCAGGAGAATTATTATCTAAACCCAGTTTACTCACTCAGCTCCAACAAAAAAGGTGTAATGCAGCTTCCCAGTCTGGCAACAGTAGTGCATAACCCTGTCGCTGTGTTCCTGAGCACTGTCGGGTAAAGCTCTGCTGTGTAGGTAAACATCAGTGAGGAACCAGTGGTAATAGAATATTTACCCACCATCTCCAGTGCAAGAGACAGATTTGATAAGCCTAATGGAAAAGGAAATTGTTTGTTTTTGAGCTGCATAGAACACAATAGAAGTACATAAAAAGCCTGATAAAGTTTTGAGCACTTGATTAACTACATCTCATTCAGTGTTTAGAAATCTTTAGCCCTGCGTCTGCATCACAAGACACACACTTAACTAACCCATAACTACTGGATGACTCATGATGATTTCATGAACTGATGCAGGATGTATCATGAATTCATGTTGCTCACCATTAAAAAATGATCAGGTCACTGTAAGATTATGTAACTATTATAAAGACTAGCTTTAGTTCTTAGAAAATGAAAAACTATTAGAATTTCACCACAAAGACCATTACTTTACATCAAGAAACTTTGTGAATACAGTCCTGTGTGTGGGGGCATGGGTGGAGAGATGTGCCTGTTTGAATTATCAGAATTCAAATTTCAGCTTTGCTCCTTATGTCAGAGAACTCTCTCTGTAATTAATTCTGAGCATATTTTACCTGCTTACCTTGAGGTACCAGCTGAATGAAGTACAATAACACTGCTGCAAGGAGCAAGGTACCGATGACAGACAGTCGTCGTGGAAGATAACGCAGCGCCAGCCAGCTGGAAATGTATGCCGGCACCTCGACAGCCGCTGAGATGAAACAGCTGATATAAGGGTCAGCATGGAGTTGGGATGTGTTGAAGGACAGGCAATAGTATCCAGTAATCATGGTGAACCTGGGCAGGACAACGATACAGAGGGCAGAGATGTTTGAATAGAAATCTGCATAGAAATACCATTTACTGACAGTGGAAAACCATGACCACTGGACCTTAGCCCACTATCCGTCCTTCACTCCTGTCAAAAAAGAACAACTACAAAATTCTATAAACTAATTACATTGAATCTTCTTGATCCCACTGTATTGATTTCTCCCAGGACAGGAAGTAATGGAGCTCTTTGATTCGAGTGATGCTGGTATCGGGAGCTTGCTAGCCTGTGAATAAGGCAAAACAATAACTTATAGCCGCTAATGCTAGCTTGGAGCCTCTGTACAAGAGGAGTAGTAGGCTAGAAGTGTGTTCACGTATTGACAACACCTCTCAACATTAAGATATGCTTTTAAACTAAAAACATATAAGAATAAATTTACATACTGTAGCTTTAAGCTGTAGATTTGATTTTAAACGCACTTTACGTACTACTTATTTCCATCTACTAGGCAGAATATTCCAGAGGCTTGTTGCTCTCACAGAAAAGGCTGATTGTCATATTTTACTGAGTCTGAATGAGTCACTAAAAGGTGGACAGTAGAACTGATCTGCAGCATTTACATTTTCATTTCTCTTTTTCTGTATTTGCAGTGTGTTTCTTTATGCTGTGTATGTGCTTGGTGAAAGCATTTCTCAATTTGACTTATGTTTTGTGTCTTTGCAGCGTTTTTTTTGTCCATTTGCTCGTGTTTTTCGTAAGGCGTGGTGCGATGTGGTCTCCTGGTCACTGTAGTAACTGTTGATAATGCAGAAAATTTCATTGTGAGTTTATGAGGATTGAAGTGCTCAGACTGTTTACTCACGACACAAAGCAGAGTATTAGAGTTGTGGTTCTGATGCTGCTGTTCTTCAGCAGGTCGAAGACATCCTGGTGTTCCTTATTCTTTGTGTTATTAGCCTGCAAAATACAAAACCTCATTCTTATTCTGTGTTTCTTGTGTATTTTAAACCTTAAAAGCCCATTTATGTACTATAAGATATTCTAAAAACCTGCCTGAGAATATTCTGTGCTTACTTTGACATTTGATTTTTGCAATTCCTTAACATGTGCACAAACTGTTTAACCTGAGGTCATACATATAAAACAGTTAATATTAGATGTGTCAAAATTAACATCCACAAAAAACAGGAACTTGCTTTTTGTGTATTATCTAGAATAATAAATAATCCAGTCTTGTTTACACCAAATACAACATGCCTGGCAGCGATAAGATAATTGTTTTATAGTGCCAACAACAGGCATCGTATTAAAAGAATGGGAGCTTCCTGTTCAAACATGATGTATGTTGTTTATATAATTTTTCACTTGTCTCTTGAAAAGGATAAGAAATGCATTATAAAGAGAATGGGCCTCATTCACAAACAGTGTGTACGCACAAATCTGTGCTTAAATCGCGTGTATGAATGTTTTAAAATTGTCCTGTTCCCACTTTTAGATGACAGTAGCTTATATATCAGAATTTTCATATTGGAATGTGACAGTGATTAATTTCCCCATCAGCTTTGGCCGTGATAAATGCAGCTGGTTAACCAGCAGCCTGTTCAGTGTTCCTCACAGCCTGACAGTTCAGTAGTGGCACAGGGAGGGGCGCTCTGCTCTCGCTACATCACTGCCTGTTGTGGACAGAGACGAAACTCGATGCGCACCTGGCGCAGCAGTAGAGATTTATTTAGAGCACCACTCCAACAGGGCTTTCCTTATATAAAGAAAAGGGGGCGTGGTAGTATGCTAATTACCACTAGCGGGCACGCACCTGTCAATTTATAATGATTCTGATTCACTAGCATACGCACGGCGGTGAGAACAAAATTGGCCGGTGCAAAGTAAGAACATTTCTACACACATATTAGTGAATGAGGCCCATTGTGCCATGCCATAGCCAAAAGTGTGTCTTTTGAGTCGTAAGTCCTGCACTATTTAAGACAAAGTCAACTTACAGTGTAATTTTCAAAGATGACCCGTGGAGCCTGAACTTTGTTCCACTTAGCAGCCTTTCTCACTATGGCCTCTGCCTCCTCCACTCTGCCCTGAGAGAGAAGCCACCGAGGAGACTCTGGGATGAACCTGCCTCAGTAATCAACAGAGAGAGAGAGAGAGAAAGGTTTAGATTTGATGACAGGGACTTAAAAGATAAAGCAACAAAGAATCTGAATACAAATAAAAGTGTGACTTTTTAAAAGAATGTTCAGAATCATAGAATCAAGTCTTAACATATCTTGTTCATGGACGCAGATTAGACGGCCATGGATTCATCTTAAACTTAAGTTTAACATTTTTATGTCAAAGTATGCACATTTTTTGGAAACTCTTAAGAGAGAATGAAAAGATATAAAAGAAGTGCAGCTGTTAATTTGTAAGCTTTGTCTTGCTCATCCTTAATTTTCAACTATGTCTTGTTTTTGCAGAAGCATAGTCATGGATAATTATTTATTAAGTTTGCAAGTCAGTCTACCATTCTTCATACACTCAGGTCTTTACTCTTTGGTTTCAACTTTAAGTGCAACCCACCACCAGAAGGGGAGATAGGCCAGAGCAGGCACAGACAAAGCCAACAGGAGAGAATTCCAGGTCCTTAAAAAGTAAGCTAAGAGAGGCAGTATCATGTAGCCAGCGGCAAAGCCCAACATTGTACCCATAGATGAGTACAGGATCCGCACATTGCCAGTCAAGGTCTCTGCGCCTGCACAGACAGAGAAAGAAACAAAAACGGACGGACATGTGAATAAGTGAAAGGCAGGTAGATATGTGCAGTATTTGTGACAAACTTAGTTATCTACACTATCTGCAGGTATTCAAAAACTGACAAATTTATAAAACTGTTGCATTAATCAGAGAATGAGATGTTCATATGTACCCAGCACTAAAGCAGCTACAAAGTTGGACATCTGTCCCAAACCATTGATGAAGAGGAGGACAGTGAACATAATCCATGAAGAGGAGAAGGCTTGGATAAAGGTAAAAACCGTCTGAACTGCGATAGTTGCAAAAAGAACAGGTTTCCTTCCAAATCTGCAAAGAAGTCAAATGATTAAATGAACCAAGAAAAATTAGAAGAAAAAAACATTTTTTTTCTACCAAAAAACATACAGTATACTGTATTTTGTATTTTTTCCAAACAATGCACACGTATATACGTGTATATAAAGCACATTGAGCTGTTTTTATCAGTACCTGTCAGAGAGCTGTCCTGAGAAGAAGCACCCACAAAGAACTCCCAGAAAGAAAACTGTGGAGGTGAACGGCTCCTTCCACTGCTCACTGCACACCAGGTCAAACTGCAATATATCCATACATTAACAGCTGAACAATGAAACATGCGGACCTGAGGATGTCCATGTTGATGTTATTGATTTAATGCATTTGCTATGTGCTCTGACGCTGGTTCTAAATGGCACTAACACCCTCTCCCTTAAGGTGTACCCGGTCTGGTCTGATTTTGCTTAAAGGATGAGGCTGGTGTTTAAAATAGGCCTAAAAGAGGAATTAACTGAATTCTCCATCACTGCTAAAGGAGATGTTTAAAAGGAGAATGGTAGGCTACAAGTATCATTTATAAAAAATTGCGAATTGGAGCCAGTTCATTTGCTTACAAGGGAAATTATGTCTCTGTGAAAAGGCTGCTCCACTCCCTTTTCACTAGGCTCTGTTCCCTGACATCATCATTTGTGTGTTATATCATCATTATTTTTAGTCAAATGTTTCCATTAATTTGTTACGTTTTCTTTCAAATAACATTGGGTGTTATGTTTGGTTTATGATCTGTTAGAAGCGTCAGCCACTTTGTATATTTTCAGTTGCTCTGTCTGAGTTGTTGGGGGTAGATCAGGCAGAGTGGAAACAGGTTTGTGTCATTGTGTCCTCTTAGCAGTAAGGAACTGGGCGTTGCTAGAATGTGGGAACATAGGTGGAACTGTTCTGTGGTAAATGACATTCTGTATAATTTGGTGCGCTCATAGCTGTGTGTGTGCGTGTGTGTGTAACCATAGGGAAGTGTGATTGTCAGCAGTAACAGAAATTCTACGTCAATGTTGTTCTTTATGTTTTGAATGCGTGGTATCAGTCTAGCTCCACCCTGTGGTAACCTGAGCAGGTGGTACATTCCAGTTAGGTGAGGCTGACATAGTAAAATGCCATTCAGTGGTCAGTAAGGAGGAGAGTAGGTGGCAGCTTGCTGTGAGGGTGCAGATTTTATTGTTTGTTGCTATGGCTAGTTGCTAACTTATTTTTGTTGAATTTCCCGGGGTTCATTTTTGCTCTGTTCTGGTAATATTTTTGGGGTTTTTTGCAACATCCCTTTAAAGATTTCCAATGCCAAATACCATCTTCTGCACTTTATATGGAGTGGCAGCACTACAGTCTCCATTGGTAATAGCAAAGTTAGCAGATTTTTCCATTTAGTGTCTGTGCTTGAGCCATGTGATGACATATTTTGTTACACGGAAATCTTAGGAACTTCTTTTGTGTGGTTCTGTATTGTCTTACACAGTGCGTGTACCAGAGCTGATAGTTAAGTAAGGCAGTGCAAATCATGTGACAGAAATGTCAGCAACGGGGAGGCAAAAGTGACTGGTCAGACTGCATAACTAAGGCAAGCACACCAAACATGCAGTCATGTCTCTCTCATGTTGTGCAGCTAGTGAACATCACATTAACAACACTCAGTATCTCCCCTGAGTTTGGTAGTGTAAAAAGTAAAATAAATAAAGTGAACATATAGCTTGTAACACTGAAAAGGTTGCATCACTTCAATTCAGTGAGCAAAGATGCTTACTCATACTGTCACTGTGCACTGGAATTACTTTGAAAATGGGTTGCTCCTTTTACAGCTCACTACAGAACAAACCAAATGAGTTCAGACATCAAATTGCTGCAGGGAAAACCCCTTTCTTAACCACAACACCCTGTAGAGCAGCCAAAAACATGCCACACAAACAGGAAGACAGGCACATGCGGAGACAGTAAACTTAGAAGATCAAGAGGAAACAAAGTATGCAAGACATATGCACAACAGACCAGGGAGATGACAAATAGGGGCTGCCGCTGGGTATAGTGGGATGAGGAGAAGGCTGCAGCGACAGTAACAGCAGAATACAGCAGAAAGCTTGTTCCAAGTCTTAGACACACACACACACGCACCTCACCTCAGAGACTATGGTAGATACGTAAATGTCAGTGCTGTAGTTCCACCCGTCCACACATCTCTCCTGCTCCAGGTCGGTGAGGTTGACGTCCCGGCCAGGGATGTATCCCTGAGCGGAGAGATTTCGGACCACGTCCAGCCTGTATCTGCTGCATCTGCTCCGCTCCTGTTTCCCATTCACCACCTCACAGTCACAATGACACAAACGTTATTATAATTAGTAACATTTCTTTTGCAGTGAAATTATA
This sequence comes from Scomberomorus guttatus, assembly GCA_038419695.1. Classification (NCBI taxonomy): domain Eukaryota; kingdom Metazoa; phylum Chordata; class Actinopteri; order Scombriformes; family Scombridae; genus Scomberomorus; species Scomberomorus guttatus. The sequence goes on along the minus strand of CM076460.1, from coordinate 20,873,833 downwards.
TTCACTTGTATTCTGTATAGTGTGATACTGTGTGGGTACGCATGCTAAAACTTGAATTCAAGGCTGGGCTTTGGACAATACAGTGCTGACAACTGTGTCCTTACAGAACTGTACTTTCCATACATACAAAAACAATTATCCAGGAATGTGGCCATTCAGCTCGAAGCCAAACTATCAAAGTATTGTACAGACCTAAAACAGAGAGAGATGTACTTACATGGCTTTAAATTTCGAGTTAATTTTACATATAGTAAGTTTAAATATTGAACAGATCATGTATTGTTTGACTGCATGATGTGTTTGACTTGCAGAAACAGTATCTTAGTAGTCAAAATACTGTACATGTGAAAATTATAGGCTCCTTTTGTTCTAAACTATTTGGCTTCCTTTTTTCTCTATTAACCTGTTATACATACATACATATATATATATATATATATATATATATATATATATATATATATATATATATATATATATATATATATATATATATATATATATATATATATAAGATAGCCTTTTATAATAACGTCATTAGGAAAATATGCACATATGGCAAATAAAAAACTGTTACTTAATTAAAACATTCAGTTACTCCAAGGAAACGATTTGAATATTGTAGTGACACATTTTTATACTTTATCGGAAGTGTTTTCACACTGAATTTTTCGATATTGCAAGAGAAATTACTTCGAGAGTGAAGTCTATGTGGCTGGTTTGACCACATATCGTCCCCGGCGCCGCATAGTGGGGCACAGACCGGTTTTGGTCTGAACGGAAACAAGGAACAACATGTACTCACCTGTATGGGGATGATAGCACTGTGCCAGTCTTTGGTGAGGTTGACGTCAGGAATTAGGCAGTGGTGCGCTGGTGTGTCATTCACAAAGACAAGGGTGAACGCACCGAATCCATTGGGCATAATACTGGCACAGAGTAGGAAGAAGACCGTCTGCTGGAAACGTCCCCATTGTCCCAGAAAAGCTACGGTGTCAGCATAATCCTTCATAGTCAAAGAGTCCTCTTCCTTACCTGTACGTCTGCTGTGTTCTTGCATCTATGTCCTGTACAGTTACACAAGCAAGCTATACTGAAAGCTCTACCATGGTTTTTTTTTGTTCTACAGCATACAAAGAGTTAAAAAACACACTCTGATCATGCTGCGGCTTGCCTCTCTGCTCGCCTGTCAACTAGCCACAGCCCTACAGGCATGTCAACTGTATACTGACTTTTCCCACCCTAGTCAAAAGGCTGTTTGGCGCACTTTGGGGTGGTGACAAAAAAAAAAAAAGTCGATTGTCCATGTAGGAGTTTGCGTTTCTTTTGTGGTTGTATTTATCCATTGGCACGCACCCAAATAAATAACTGACTCATTGGCTCCTGCTGCTTCTCCTGCTGTACTTTGAAAAATCCTCATCACCTGTCAACGTAAACCGCTGTGAAGTTGGTTTTAAATTGGATATTCGAAAGACATTCACTCCGGATCCAGCGGCTTCTTCTTACTCACTTTCGCCCAGTGTTGGCAGTAAGAGGCCGGATAGCTCACCTCGGAGCGCTCGCTCTAAGCCGCAGGTGTTTCACTTAGGGACCATCAATAAATTACAGTTTGAATGACACAAAGCCAGTTGTTATTTTCCTTCGCGCTGACTTGCCCATATTAGTGAAAATTATGATTTAAAAAATGTTAATAAATTGGTCTCATGTAGCACGTCTGTTTTGATTGATAATGTGTAATTCATTTATTTTACATAAATATTTGAATAGAAAATAATGCAGTTTTTTTTCAATAGCTTCCATGTCATGTGACCCAGTGACTCCAAATCAATACCTAATTGTATTACCATCACTCTTTTGACACTAAGGACACCAATCATTTAAACAACCTCCACGCTTGCACTGCAGATATCAATAACTGGAAGGCATCAAACTTTCTACAGTTAAACTCAGATAAATCCGAGATTATTATCATACCAGACTCCCAGAATTTCATTTCCTCCCATCTCGGTCCCCTCTCATCAAACATTAGTAACTCTTGTGGAAACCTCGGTATTATCTTTGATAACCACCTCAACTTCGACCAGCATATTAATTCTGTTGTCCAATCACGTTTTATCCAACTCAGAAAATTTTCATAAAACAAGTCAAATCAATATAAACCAGGAACTTAGAAACAGTAATTAATGCATTTATTTAATCCCGGTTAGATTACTGCAATACACTCTTCTCATGCCTCACCCAACAAAACCTAAATAAAACTTCAGCTTATTCAAAATGCCGCAGCCAGACTCATAACCAGGTCCAACAGGAGGGAACACATAACACCAGTTTTAAAGTCACTTCATTGGTTTCCATTCTGTCTTAAGGTGGATTTAAAAATTTTAATGATCACTTTTAAGGTTTGTACGGGGTTAGAGCCAGAATATGTAGCTGACCTTGATCAAACCCCGAAACTAAAGGTGACAGGACCTTTTCTGTTCGGGCCCCTCGGTTGTGGAATAACCTGCCGGAGGAGATCAGGGAAGCTAATAGGGTGGACCGAATCCGCCATTCGGAGAAGCACAAATAGTAGGATTTTTATGATTATTTCATTTGTACAAATATTTTTAAAAATATGTGTTTCTGGGAAGAAAAAAAAGTCAAATAACACAATAACGCGCAGGTCAGGACTCATAGCGCAGTGAAGTTACATCACTGTCTCTTTCTCTCTCCTCTGCTGTGTGTCTCTGTTGTGCATATATCAATAGCTACACGTCTGTGTGTCTTTGTGTTGTGCATATAGAAATAGCTACACGTCTGTGTGTCTTTGTGTTGTGCATATATAAATAGCTACAGGTCTGTGTGTCTGGCGGAGCTGGGCCCTTTGGTTCAGTTGTTAGAGCAGTTGTCTGTGGTCCGGGAAAGCAGGATTTGAGATCCAGCATGGGAACCGTCCTTCGCAACAATAGTTTATTGACGAACACATTTTTAACACTTTAATATCCTAAAATTAGAAGTTTAATAAAAACAAAAACAGCATTGTTGCACCTATTTCCACTTTTATTCGAATACAAATACAAATAATTTTGCTGCCTTAACAAATACAGATACAAATATAAATACTGGGCTCTCTGCACATCCCTAGAAGCTAACACATTGTCTTCTTTTACTTGCTTTTTAATGATTTTATTATTTGTTTTACTATCTTTCATTGTATTTTATAATTTTATTATAGTAAGTTATTAACTGTTTGACTGTTTGTCCTTTTAAATTTTATGTAAAGCACTTTGTAACTTGTTTTGAAAAGTGCTTTATAAATAAAGTCTTTTGTGAGTCTTTTTTCACCCTCCTGTGATTTGCTTTAATGCTGAGATCCTCCGGAATCTAATTCTCATCTTCACTAAATCCATTTGGTCTAATACAATGGTCTTTTGAAAACGTTCTCTATAGACTGAGACAGTTCCAACCAACATTTACTTTGAGACTTGCACGAATAAAAAAACATATTACACTTCGCCTTACTTTCACCACAGTTCCTCCAGCGCTGGGAGTTTAATCCTCTTTTACATTTTGGAAATAACTTTCCAGGCAAATTGTCTTAAAGGAATATATCAGGAATAGGTGTCTTCATCTGTTACTTTTGTTCCTAATTCTTCTTCCTATTTTGTCTTAATAGTACACATTTTAATTTAATCTTCCCCCCCGCAAAATTAAATAATGTATTAAGGCTACAGTCGACTTTCCGAAAGCACCACCGGTTTTGGTGTTTCTTTTCGAGTGATGCAGGGAAACTTAATCCTGGTATGGGGGAAAAAAAGACAAACAAAATAAGATTTGGTTAAGGCAATTTTGCTAAAAGTTGGGAATATTTCTTCACAACTATCAACTTCACTATAACAGTACAAACAGCTGTGTTTAATGGACAATAATAACTGATGTCACCATTATCACATCCACTTGTAGCCTACTCAGAAGGATGACGAGGATAATATAATTAACTATTAACTAAATGTATACAATAGGTAATTACTTCACACCTTAAATAACAGATAGGCCTAATCTGTTGATTAACTAACAGTTGTAATAATAATAAAAACATCTTAAGTGCATATTTTAACTTTTCAAACATTATTAGTCTAAAAGAAGATTGCAGCTTCACAGTAGCAGCTTCATTCCCTATCAGCATCTCACCTGTCTCTCTTATGCATCTGTTGAAGAGTTTCAGGAAGAGGTCGTCCAAAACTCTCTGGTAGGAAGAGAGTGGCAGAGGCAGACACAACAGCCAGGGTCCCCAAAACAATATAAGGCAGATACTTAAAGTATGTACCTGTAGGTGGAGGGTGAGAGAAAATTAGGATGGGAGAGAAGCTTGGGTTCTTTCTGGCATGTCTGTACCGTATGTATGATACTGTGTGACAGTATCTAAACTGTCCATATGTGGGGAGATTGGTATTCCAGACAAGTTAAAACAAAAAACATTAAGACGTAAGAGCAGTGTACTCACTCAGCTGTAGCAAAAAAGGTGCAGTGCAGCTGCCCACCCTGGAAAATGTAGAACATGTCCCTGTTGCAGTGTTCCTAAGTACTGTTGGGTAAAGCTCTGCTGTGTAGGCAAACATCATGGCTGTACCGCAGGCAAAGCCATATTTACCCAGCATCTCCAGTGCAACAGACACCTCTGGTAAAGCTGAAGGAGACGGACAATAGTTTATCTTAAAACTAGAATAGAATAAGTCATGCATTTGAGTCCTGAAAAGTCAACAAAGTTACAGTAAAACGACTAAGCAATTTGTACAAAGGGACGCCCCAAATGACAAGGAGAGGTAAATGTTTGATAAATAAAGCCCCTCTCGTGTACATATAGTATCAGATTTAATACTGTCCACAGACTTTTAAAGTCATACTCCACTGAAAACCTGGTCAGCTTTGATTCACGAGAGTTAAAGTGGCACAGTACAGTGGCAACCTAGTTTCATGGTGAAAAAAGTGTATGTAGAGACTCAAACCATTACATTTTTCCCTCAAAATATTAAAAAATATGGCTATGCAAGATGATATACTGTATCAAGCAAGATGCTGGTTGTTGCTTAGGTTGCTATGATATATGCAGGTATTTATTCTAATTTTATTCATTATATTTATTCTCTGCCTCTACCTATAATTGTGGGTGTCTCATACTCACTACTTACTTTGAGGCACCAGCTGAATGAAGTACAGGGCTACTCCTCCCAGGAGCACTGTACAACTGGTAGAAAGTCGTCGTGGAAAGTATCGCAGTGCCAGCCAGCTGAAAATGTATGCGGGCACCTCTACAGCTGCTGAGATGAAACAGCTGATATAGGGGTCAGCACTGAGTTTTGATGTGTTCAGGGACAGGCCATAATAGCCAGTACTCAGAGTGAACCTAGGCAAGACACAGATACAGATAGCAGAGATGTTGAGGATGGAACATAAGTTGAATACATATTAACACCATGTGTGTAGGATTGGAAGATTTGTAACTGTGACAACTCCTAGTGATGTATAAAAAAAAGACACTATGGCAGACAGCAATGCTCAGACATGCACTAGACTGCCAAAAATATATAGAAGACATACTTTTGTGCACTTTTTGGTATGCGGCTAAATGGGAACAGCTGGGTTTGAGAATCTTGTGGAAAGCCTTCTTCCATATGCTTTGTTTGGATGGCCACATACTTTTGTTCATATAGTCGACTTAATTCTGTATAATATATAATATAGTGTGTGTAAAAAGTGTAATAAGCTCTCAGGTTGGTTACTCACCACACCAGGCAGAGGATCAGTGTTGTGGTTCTGACATTGCTGGTACGTATTAGGTCAAAGACACTGTGGTGTTTCTCTTTTTTATACAGTGTCTTTTTCTCATCATCCTGCAAGACACAAAACTTCACTCAACTTACTATGTTTTGTTTAAATGCAGAGACAACTTATTTTCTCAATCAGCTTCTATGAGTGACGGTTACATGAAAACACTATTCTCTGCCAAATTTGGAAAAGTTTTGGTTATTTTACACGAGAGATTTCTGTTCTTTTTTTCTTTTTTTTTTGCTGTGCTCTTCTCACTAGTTTAAAGTGGGCGGGGCTCACATTCTTTCCCTGAGCCAATCAGGATTTTAGCAACATTTGAATCAAAATCTAATGTTGGGCTGGGGGTTGGGACACAACCACACAGTCCCGATGAAGCATATTAACAGAGTTTTTGAGTGTTAAACTCTTAAAAAATAACTTAACTTCAGTTCCTGCTTATTTAGTTAGAAATATATAATGTTGTAAAGAAATTCTGAAAATTTGAAGCCAATTTTTCAGGGGCTTCAAGTCATATACTAAGGTGGTTGTTGACTAAAGTCAGCTAATTGCAAATAGGCTTAATAAAATCAGTGAAATCTCCTACAGCAACTTTACATAAAGGAATCTAATGTAAAGACCCCAACATGTCTTCACTTTTTGTCTTTTTGTTTGGCAAAGCCAAGCCAGCTTACATTGTAATTTTCAAAGATGACCTGTGGAGCCTCAACTTTGTTCTTCTTAGCAGCGTTTCTCACTATGGCCTCTGCCTCCTGCACTTTTCCCTGAGAGAGCAGCCAACGAGGAGACTCTGGAATGAACCTGCCTCAGTAATCAGCAGAGACAGACAGACAGGTTAAAGTGAAGTAGCCTTTAAAAAGACAAAACAATAAACAACATGGATACAAACAGTATAAATAAAGACAAATACAGAGAAAAGCTGATTTGTAAATTATTGGATATTGAAATTAATAATCACAAAATATGTGATCATTTTTATAATCATCATTTGATCATTTCCTATGTGAAGCATTTAAAATTTATTGGCAAGAAGAGGTTACATCATAAGTAATCTTTTATTTTTCAAAGCATAGAGTCCATATTTACAATAATAATAACTTGTACAGTCTGTGAGGAAACCTTTGTAGGCCACGAACAGACTTTTTTTCCCAGGAAAAAGCTTCTTGTATGTTAAACCCTGTCGATTATTCATGGGATCTACAAGTGAGTTTAACATTTGACATAATGTACACCTTTGTTTGTATAACGCTGCTTTGGTTTTAACTTTAACAGAGCATTTTTCATGTTGACAAAAACTATAATGATAATAGAAACAAATTTCCAACAGCAACAAAAAGCAAAATAATACTGTAGTTAAAACTCTACCATGAGTAATGCGAATAATCCTTCTTGTAATGTAATGTAATGTAATGAGTGCAACCCACCACCAGAGAGGGATGTAGAGCAGTCCAGGCAGAGAGATAGCCAGCAGGAGAGATTTCCAGTCCCTTAAAAAGTAAGCAAACAGTGGCAGCATCATGTAGCCAATGGCAAAACACAGACACACACCAAGTGATGAGAACAGGACTCGCACACTGCCAGACAAGATCTCTGCACCTGTAGAAAGAGAGAGAAATACGAAGTGAGGGACATGAACGTATCAACAGTTTATCTGTTGGATAATACAACATAATTCTTATGCTGTATTATTAAAAGCAGATAAATGAAATGTAAAGGACAGCAGGAGGTGTTTATATGCACCTAGAACAAAAGCAGCAATGTAGTTGCCGATCTGTCCCAAACCACTGAAGAAGAGGAAGATGGAGAACACTGTCCATGAAGGGGAGAAGACTTGGACAAAGGTGAAAATCGTCTGAACTGCCATAGTTGCGAAAAATACAGGCTTCCTTCCAAATCTGTATTGAGAAGACCAACGATAAAATAGGAGCAAGGAAGAAATAACTTTTGATATGTGAGAAGCTGGAACTAGAGATCTTTTGGCATGTTTTCTTAAACATCCATCTATCTTCCTGTGTGTATATCAGATTTAAAATTTAAAACAGAAAAAAGATTGAATATTAAAGAACAATCTAGCAAGGGCTCAAAATGCTCCATGAGGAATAGGACAGCACAAAAGTAAAATAAACTAAAGTAAGTTAAAAGTCACTTTTCCAGGCATGCATGCATCACACTGAGTTTGTGTTCTCAGTACCGATCTGAGAGCTGTCCTGAGAAGAAAGATCCAACGAGAACTCCTAGGAAGTAAAGTGTGGTGGTGAACGGCTGCTTCCACTGCTCACTGCACACCAGGTCAAACTGGAATACCCACATATTAAGGACATTTAGGAAAAAATAAAAGCACAAAACAGTCACAATTTATCAAAAATCTCATGGAAAAAAAAAAGAAATATGATGACGAGAGGGAATCTGTATTAATGTTATGATTTTAAGTACAACTATTGCAAGCATACACACGCACACCTCAGAGACTATGGTGGATTGGTAGATGTCAGTGCTGTAGCTCCATCCGTCCACACATCTCTCCTGCTCCAGGTCAGTGAGGTTGACGTCCCTGCCAGGGATGTATCCCTGAGCAGAGAGATTTCTGACCACGTCCAGCCTGTATCTGCTGCATCTGCTCCGCTCTCTTTCACCATTCACCACCTCGCAGTCACAATGACAAACATTATAATGAACATATCTGTGTCAGTGAACGTATCCCTGTATGGTGCCATTCTGTGTGTGTGTTATAATTGTGAAAGTGGGCTTTGAACTATATGGCGCTGACAGCTGTGTCCTTACACTACCTGTACCTTTTTTCTATTTACCTTCATGTATAACCCTGGAATGTAGTATACTACTTTATCAGCCTCTGTATGTATGAAGGTTGATTTTTTACAGCAAATGCAGAAAAACACATAAATTTGATAATAAAAAAATAAGTATTCAGGCAAAACTGCAGTAATTTCACAAAAAATAAGTTTCAGTTGTACTGTTTATGAATGCGCTTTAACATCTTATCAATGCTATTAAGTTTTGCAGATCTACAATGGGTATTACACTCTAGGCTCACATTTAATGGCAAACAAACTGAAATCATTAACTATTAATTACAGTGAAAATGTTTGGCTTCCAGCCAAAGTGCTATAATACTGTATTGATTCTGTAGAAGCCACAAAATTCACAAAACTTGAAAGTTCTTATTGAACCCACATCATTTTAAAATTGTATCTTAATTAACTATGAACATGTAAAAAAGTAGTTAAACTAACATTTAAAAGCCAGGATTAAGTCATGGTGGACTTGTTCAGGCACCTTTTGTGTGAGTCTGTCCATGATTATTTGCTTTATGAAAAAGTTCTTTATTTTTGATTCATTTTAAAATTAAATAGCCAACAAATATCAGAGCAAATGCATATACAGTATGTGACAACACATAAACACAAAATCACACAAATCTTAGACCTTACCTTCTATAAATAAACTTAACGATAACCCTGATATGTGACCATACCACTTATGTATAGCGCTGACTTGTAAGCTGACTATACAGCAAGCGCCCTTTAACTTCTCTTCCTCTTTTTTTCATTTTTGACACAACTACTTCTGTCACTTTTCATGTAAACAACCAAGTACAACACTATAAATGCCTTCTAAACAATTATAAACACTTTTGACTGCAAAATGTGGTCGGACAACCCCATGAGTCTGAATGAGCATTAACCAAACTTAAGAAAGCAATGTATTTGCACTGTTCCAAATTGCCAGTTGTGCAATCATTTACCTGTATCGGTATGATAGCATTATGCCAATCTTGAGTCAGGTTGACTTCAGGAACCATGCAATGGTGACTGGGAATGTCAGCCACGAAGATGATGGATAAAACTCCAAATCCATTAGGGATAGTGCTGGCACAGAGCAGAAAGAAGACAGTCTGTTGGAAATGTCCCCAGTGACCCAGGAAGGCTGTGGTTTCATCATAATCCTTCATAATTTCAGAATTACAACTGCTTACTCTACAACTGCTGTCTTCGATAATGTCTTCCTGGGAATGAGTCTTATCTACAGCCTGTAAACTCGCAGTCGACTATGCCCTATGCACTGTGCCAGTAAATGATAAATGGTAAAAAAAACAACCTAATAATAATAATAATAATAAATAATAATAAAATAAAATTAATTAATTAATTAATTAAAAAGACTAAAGAATTATATTTTCATCATCAATGTTACCATTGATGTAAAAATAAATAAATAAGAAAAACTGAACTGTACAATTAGTCACACATAACAGAAGAAAAGTCACAAAACTTTACAAACTTTAAGACATTAATAACCTATATATTATACACAGAACTATAGAACAAAAACAAACAAACAAAAAAAAAACCACACACACACACGTAAGTGCAATCGTCTTCAATAAAACAAACCAAAGAAATATAATTTCATTATCAATGTGATTTTGTGACAGGTGATTTTGGGGGACACAAGAGTAAAGTTATTAAATATTTAAATTCCCCCAAATTATGCAAAAGCACATTTTTCCAAACTAAGTGTTGTAGTATAACCAACAGCAGACCAGGAGGATGTGTGAAGTGACTTTGGGGACACTACACTGTATAAGTGTGAAGTTATTGAATATTTTTATAGTATCTCTTTTCGGTGTTGCACTTTGTAGACAGTCCCTGTGTACTCATCTCACAGCCAGCTGTACATAGAGAACAATGTTATTTGTCCAGCTCTGAGGACGGCTCGTTTGGATGAAAATTAGGTTGTAGCTCGTTGTCTACCTTACCACTGTTGGTGGGATGGTAGGCAGGGCACTGATAGAAGCCGACCCAGCACTGGCAGAGGCAGGTGGAGCAGGACTGGTTGGGGCAAGAGGCACAACACTGGTTGGGGTGGAGGCAGAGGGCTCACCAGCACTGGTGGAGGATATGGATCCCTCCAGTAATTAATAATGATACGTTTTTATTTATATATCATATTTATATATTTACTATAATTCATTCTCCAATGATTTTTATATATTTTTTCAATTCTGTAGTGGCCTATTTGGTAAGTAGTAAAGTGAATATTAAACTAAAACCATGAAACCATATAATATACAGTAATATTTATAGATGCTGACACAGAGTGATACAAAAAAAGACAGAATGAGCGTGAGAGTCTTGGCTTTACATTATACCACCAGTCATCCATGCTCTACAAATAGTTAATCTACACTACACAGTAGCACCTCCCTTTCTTTGTATGCCTTTTCTATCTTTCTTCTCTTTCTCATCTTCCCTTCTCTTATCCTGTCTCTCTTTTCCTTTTTCTTGTATGTTGTAAAAATTAGCGTATTAGGTCCTTTGGTTCTTGTCTCTTCACTCAAAAAAAAATAAAATTTGTTATATCTTATTGCTATCAGCTGCAATCTAAGTCAGCATTCACCTTCTGAAGCAGAGGTACCATTTCACCAAAACCCAAGGTATGTTGAAATAATAGTATCTGTACAAACTGCATGTGTGAAGCAGGAAAATGTTCTTCTGCAATTCATTTGTGTTTTGGTCATAGTTTTGGTTACAGTGAATGTTTTGTAATGTTTAAACAAATCTTGAGTGTTCTGTAGTGTTAGTATAAATCATTTAATACGACTATATCACAACGTCTGCCGCTTACATAAATACTATGATTACTATCACTACCAGTACCACTACTACAGGCACTAATCACTATTAATTCTGCTTCAATTACCCATAACTGATGCCCTACAGGGTCAGACCATGGAAACTCAGCCGAGAATACAGCGAGTGAAAACTGTGGTATCTGCTCTTTGCAAAATCCCGCTCCTCTTTATGCTCCTGTACATCTTCGTGTGTTCCCTTGATATTTTAAGCTCTGCCTTCCAACTGGCTGGAGGTAAGCAGCTGTCATTCATCATCATTATCTTCATCAACCTTTCGACTTGACCGTATTCAGTAACTCACATTACCATTTAAATACAGTAGAAACTGTAGAAACATACGTAGACACATTATTGTCTGTTTTAGCTACTCTTATGGATGATCAACTTGATGTTGATATCAATGCCTGTCGCTCTTTGTCTGTCTTTCCCTTCCAGGAAGGGTAGCAGGAGATATCTTTCAGGAAAATGCCATCTTGTCTAACCCAGTGGCAGGGCTGGTGGTGGGAATATTAGTGACAGTGTTGGTCCAGAGCTCCTCCACCTCAACCTCCATCATAGTCAGCCTTGTCTCTTCTGGTCGTGAGTCAATGTATTAAAAAATTGATAACAATGTTTGTTACGGATAATATACTTAAAAGTCTGGTCAACAGAACCCCATGTCTCCTGTTCAACTAATTGATCTATCTGTATATATACACATTTTTCTAATAAAGTCTTTCGGTACAGTGCTGGATGTTCAGGCAGCTATTCCGATCATCATGGGCTCCAACATTGGAACATCAGTCACTAATACTATTGTTGCTCTGATGCAAGCTGGGGAGAGAGAAGAGTTTGAACGGTAGGGCTGTATGTATTAAATATTTGTACTGTGCATCTTTGCGTTTTTAGGGGGAAAAAAATCACTGAAATTATGTTTTTTTGCAGGGCATTTGCTGGAGCTACAGTACATGACTGTTTTAACTGGTTGTCTGTCTTGGTGCTTCTCCCCCTGGAAGCTGTGAGTGGTCTGTTGAGGTATCTATCACAGGCCGTGGTCAACACACTACAGTTCAGTACTGGAGAGGAAGCACCTGAACTTCTTAAAGTCCTCACTGAGCCACTCACTAAAATGATTATCCAGGTACTGTACCTACCTACAAGTATGGCAGATTTTTTTTTTTAACTCAGACTCATACAAACAAATACAGATGCAAAGGTGAATTCAAAAAAGGACAAAGAACTAGAAAGCAGAACAGAACAGATGGGAATAGAACATCAGTACGACAAAAATATGCTAAAACCAAATTGTTATAAAAAGCATTAACTTTATCAAGCATTACATCCTCTATTTTACATTGAAAAACTGGTGCAAAATGGAATTTGCACTCCCCAACCATGAAGTGAAAACACAGAGAAAGAGGTCTCCCACTAAAAGCTTACATATTTAACAGATTTTGCATAATTATTCTCCATCAGTTTAATAGCAGACAGCAGCAGCGGAAAATGAAGCAAAGCTTCTCAGGGGCATGAGGAGAAAAATAATCTGTTAGACAGCAGACAGAAGCAAAACTGAAGCAAAAGAAATGAAGTTGAAAACTGGCAAAGTGAACCTTTTACATAGATAATGTGTATACGTCATTGGCGTATTATGCCATAGTGAGACAAAAATCATTTTCTACCAAAGAGCTGGCAGGTAAAATGCATAACCTCTCTGTAGACAATTGATGACATTCTAATACCGTAATAATCACATAATAAGATAATTCTCTCTTTGTAGCTGGATCGGTCAGTTATTGCAGCCATCGCTACAGGAGACCAGAGTGTGAGGAACAAGAGTCTGGTGAAGCAGTGGTGTCAAACCACAAACATGATGTTACTGGTATGATATGTCGAGTTACGCCCTCTCTTCTTGTGTCCCATTCCCTCGAGTAATATATGTGTCTCACGTTGAGCACTTTTCACAAAAAAAAAAGAACACTACCTATGTTCCACTATTTATAAAGTAGAGTTGTTCATATATTGAATGTGCAACATTAGATGCATACTAAATATGTTAAATATTGAAATTGTCCCCACCATCTCTTTGCCTCAGTCTGCACTTTACCTGTTTATCATTGCTGACAGGACAATGAAACAACCTGGAGAACACACAACCTTTCAGAACATACACAGAAATGTATGCCAGTTTTTAAGTATTCCTGTGATTTTTAAGTTTTTAAGTTGTCTGTGTATAGAATAACATCTCTCCTCTCCACTCTCATTCATTTTCCTGTCTACTTGAGCGTTTTCCTGTCTACTAGATTTCCTTCTGCACCAATCATCAATAATCAACATGCTCTGCGAATAAAAAACAATGATTACTAAGTTTGTTAGTTGTTCTCAGAGTAGCTGAATTCTTTCTTTCCTTTACATCCTGGTAGTTAAATTTTGTTCAGAAATCTTGTTCTGTATCAAACCCTCACGACGTCATATCTCTGCCTCTCTGCCCAGGTAGGCATCTCTTTATGGACTGCTCTTTGTCAGACTTGGCCATAGGTCTGATCCTCCTGGCTTGCTCCCTGTTGGTGCTGTGTAGTTGTCTGATAGTGCTGGTAAAACTGCTCAACTCCCTGCTGAGGGGTCAGGTGGCCAGTGCTATTAATACAGTTGTTAATACAGGTAAATGTCAAAGGTCTTTTCCGAAATACATTTCAGCTGCATTTCACAAGAGTATAAGTGTAATAACACATGTACATAGTCTTTCTATCACTCTGTATTTGAGTCCAACAAGTATATACATATATATATCTGTATATGATTACAGCTTGTCTTGTCATGTCCTATAGATTTCCCCTTCCCTTTTACCTGGCTGGCAGGTTATCTGGCTCTATTAGTAGGAGCAGGCATGACCTTTTTGGTTCAGAGTAGTTCTGTCTTCACCTCTGCCATCACGCCGCTTATAGGTAATAAACACACTCACACACGCTATTTGTGTCAACACAAATTTGCAACTGAGGGTATATTTCAAAAAGGAGACGCATTTTTTTGACATTGAGGTTTGCTGTATTTTTCAATACACCCACTGTTTGCCACGTACATGCCACACAGGTGTGAACTTTGCATTGATAGATCATTGTGTGTGTGTCCCTAAATGTTTCTTAAATTGCACAATATATTTACTACCTCGGTATTTATTATACATGAAATAGACTGTATTGGATATTGTAGCAACATTCCCTTTATCTTTTACTTTCCACCACAACATTGAATAAATGACCACCTCAGTGTTTTTACAGTTAGATGCAGCACTCTCCTGCTAGCTCGGTACAGCATTAACAAGACTGCCCTAGATCATGGTTACATGTTTGTTAAAAATCTTCCATGTGTAGGAGATTAGTACTGTTCTTGACATACTGTATCTCTACAATAACAAAATCTTATTGGTTTCACTGTCTATGCTAAACCTGAAGGAGGACCTGCTTTTGTCTTTGACCATGAAACTGTAACAACCTTCTTGAAAGCCAGGTTACCCATTAACATTTTAAATTTGTACTTTGACCTTTCATTAGATCTGCTGTATTACTGATGTGTTTTACCTGTTGTAACTTTATTGTATCAGTTGTGACTCTGCTATGAACCTTCAGGGATTGGTGTGATCAGTATTGAAAGAGCCTACCCTTTAACCCTTGGGTCCAACCTCGGAACCACTACGACAGCCACATTGGCAGCACTGGCTAGTCCAGGGGATAAGCTAGCAGCTGCCACACAGGTACGCACGCATGCACACACACACACTGTCCTAGGTCACTTTTGGGAACATTACGTAGACATACATTTCCTGGAAACTTACCCTAACCCTAACAATAACCACTACTTGCCTAACCCTAACCATTACCCTAATCTTAACCTAACCCTAACCTTAACCACTGATCCAAAAATCAGCTTTTTTCCAAATGGGGACACGGCTTTTGTCCCCAATTGGACAAGCCGTCCCCAGTCAGGTCTTTAGTCTGAAATTTGTCCCCGAAAGTGGCCTATGACAGACCCCCCCCCCGCACACACATGCATATATGCACATATGCAAACTCATAACACATCCAAGCAAATATACAATACTCCCCAGCAACCTCCTAAAACTACCTTATTGACAGCCCCATTTACCTTCTTAGGTAACCACCTAGCAACTTCACCATGGCAATAATCACCTATCACGACCCTAACAACTACACAGAACCACAATAAAATAGAAAAGCCCCATCAACCACCTACAAAGCATTTAGTAAAGCCCAAGCAGCCAGAACAGCCAGAACACCATATAGCCATGTCCTGCAAACCACCCAAAACATCATAACAAAAACATTCTGTGGTTTTCTCTTTGTCTCACTCCTATGGTGGCATTTTTCATCCTCCGCCAACTCTTTTCTTTCAGGTTGCTCTATGTCATTTTTTCTTTAACCTCCTTGGTATCCTGCTGTGGTATCCAATACCAGCCACCCGCCTACCCATACGTATGGCCTGTGCCCTTGGTAACCGCACTTCCAGGTACGAATAGCAATAGTTTCTATTTTTACTCAACAAACAAAATAGCTAAAGATAGTAGCTGCACCAACAAGGGAAATCAAAATATTCTTCTAATGAAATAAAAGAAACAGAAAAACTTGGAAAACATCATGTCACAATTCTATTAAAGTTACTGTATAAGCCCAATCAAATACAGAAATGATAAGCTAACATAACTTACATATACACAGGTACCGCTGGTTTGCTGTGCTCTACTTACTCCTCTGCTTTCTGCTACTCCCGTCCCTGGTGTTTGCCCTCTCCATGGCTGGCTGGAGGGTGATGGCCGGGATTGGCATACCAGTTGTTATTGTGATTATATTTGTTGCAACAGTAAACGTTCTCCAGGTGCGCAGACCCAATTGTTTGCCCATCAGACTGCGGGACTGGGACTTCTTGCCTGCTTGGATGACCTCGCTGCAACCCCTGGATAACCTCATCACCAGGGTGACTCTGTGGTGCAGGCAAGGGAGAGGTAAATATTTTAAGTGAGACTTTTAAATAAAGTAAGTTAAAATTCAATTCAAAAAACTTTTTTCCATCCCCAGCATATACTTTGAAAGTATATGCACACATGCACAAGCACACACGTCTCAATAAAACCCACAGGACAGAATGACACAATAAATAGTTAGAATACTAAAAAGGTAAAAAGTATAGAGTGCATATTACCAGATTACATAGTAACAACTAAACTAAAGTGCATACTCTGAAGTGCATATTAAATATTAATAGAGTACTGGGCACATCAGTCAGCAGGAGAAAGTTTGATGAATAATTGTCTGCCTGGTTACTTCATCATATTTCCACCTGTTCCCTCTCAGAGTCATGACACTGTTTGCCCATGATTTGTTTCTTGTTATACAGTATAGCAATACAGACTTAACCACCTTACTTCCTTCCTTCCTAATGTTATGACTCTGAATAACCTTCTCCTGGTTTCTGAAAGTCCGAGATCCTTTGTTTTTGCTCCTAGGTTGGAGTTGTAAGGGAAATGATGACCCTGTAACATCACTGGAGGGCATTGCTGTCAACCCTGAGAGAAAAGTAGGAGGGAAGGAACAAGAGATCGATAAAAGCTGGAAGGAACAAAGAGGACTGGACAAACCTGGAAGTTGTGATCGACAGTATAATGAGGAAAACAACAGAGACAACACAGCAACTAACATGTCTGCTGTATGGTTCATAGAAATAAACACAAACAATCACAGCACTCAACTGAAGAGCACTCACTTGTAGAGCTGTTTCCTTGTGTCACACCTAAAACCAAAGTGAAAAACATTGTCATTTGCTGAAGAAAATGAGATTTGTAACTGGTTGGTTTTAAGCCTGTAGTTATGAAGCAATGACAAACCCAAAATACCACATACCAAAACAGCATAAATGTCTAGTATGTCATTCAGGAAGACGGTCAGATGAGTACGGTATGAATAGTTACAGTAATAAATGGCATGTTGGTTTATTTCCACCATACAGAGCGATAATTATTAACAGGCTAGCTTTTATTTTAGAATTGTAACTGTGGTGACATGAAGCCGTATGAACAAACAAATCCAAAACATTACCTTTGTTTACCTATAGAATGATGGCTGATAGAGAGAGCAATACCATAGTACTGCAGTAACTTACCTTTGGTCTTTTTCAGTGACAGCAACATTGATATTTTTATCCCTTGTGAGATGTGTTTCTTAAAGTGAAGTACTATGCAAAAACCTTTCCTCCTGGTTCCTGCTGGTGATGGGAGATTTGACCTTGTATCCATCTAACTGCATTTAAAAAGAAAAAAGAGAAGCCATATCCTGTGTTAAACTGTTTGTCTATTTTGCTTTGGTTTTCTTTGTTTGCTTGTTGTTGTGTTTACTGCTGTGTAGAGCCCTTATTATGTCATTGTGTTCACTCTCATGTACTGCACTGTCATCACTAATTAAAAAAATAATAATGGAAGATAATGGGAGATAACAAGATCATCTGAAAATGTCATTTTGGCAGCCTTTCAAACATGCTTGTGTTGTTAGTGTGTACTTCACAGGAACATCTCTCATCTTCAGGCAGGTTTAACATGTGTTTACAACATATTAAAGTAAATAATAAAACAATAGCCATTTCTAAACGGGTATTAAAGAACTAGCTTGTAACTTGTGCGCTCTGTTCCACATAAACTATAACACAGTTTCACCACAACGACAACATGAACTAGACCAAAGGCCAAATTAAAACTCAAGTCCTCAGTCCACTATATATTTAATAAAAGGTTACATTCATATGATCAGCATATTGCAATGGACCACAGCAAATCATAGAGAAAAAACCATACTGTGGATTTACAGGTATATAGCTCTGGTCAGCACAGCACAACTCACTGATAATCTTATGAAAAGTCACAGCCACATCACCCAGTTCTTTAAACTCTCTTCCTATATATATATATATATATATATATACATATATATATATATATATACACACACACATATATATATACACACACACACACACACACACACACACACACACACACACATATATATATATATATATATATATATATATATATATATATATATACACACATATATATACACACACACACACACACACACACACACACACACACACATATATATATATATATATATATATATATATATATATACCACAAGGGGGGGCCAATGCTCACCACATGTAACCAAACTGCACTTTCAGTACAGTAAGTGCAATTTTGAAGTACTTGTACTTTGATTATTTACATTCACAGTATGACAGTCTTTTTAAAATATGGTGCATTGTTATATATTACTCCACCAAACAGTGTATAAAAAGTAAAGAGAAAGAAAGAAGAAGAGTAAATGAAAGACAAAAAGAAAATGTGACGTCACATATCTAACTCAAGTCTACCACTAGATGCTGATGTTCTACTTGTCTGTGCTGTAGCTGACTTTATTCTGAAAACATCTGGATATACCAACACTGATCTGAGGCCAGTTTGCCTTGTGTCACTGTGAGGTTTAACTTATTATTTTCAATTAAATAGTAGTCCAATATGTTAGTGGATAAGTGGGTGGTAAATAGAAACCATACATATGTATAAATGCACACACAACCATCACACATACTTAAGACTGTTATAAACTCTGCCACTACTAGAGCAAACATTACTATTATAGCTGCTACTGCTGCATAACAGCCATTATCACAATTAATAATGTAATCAGAATGCAATTATCCATAATTACTGACCTAAAGGATCTGAACACTGACATTCTAAGCTCTGCCTTCCAACTAGATGGAGATTGGCACCACCATCATCATCATCATCATGTACAGTACCAGTCAAAGGTTTGAATGCACCTTCCCATTTATTTGATTGAGAAAGTGTGTCATAGCTGCCCAAAACACATACTTTTGGGTGCAGTTTAGAATGTGGGGAAACATCTGGTGCTTTATTTATTTATTTATTTCTGCAGTTGATGATCTTTACTGATTTACATGAGTCAATAATACTCTAAACTTGACAATCGAGTCTGCTTTATTGTAAGTTCAGTAGACACAAAACATTTGAACACAAACTATTTGGAACCAGTAGTTACAGCAGAGAGGAGGTGAGTTTCTCCTCGGACTGTGAGCCTTTTACATCAAGCACCATGACTGAAACAGTGACAAAGAAAGAAAATACCCTGTGGTTTTTTTTTAACTGCCAGTCTCACACATGGTTTAATTCTGCATTACTTTCTGCATGCGAGAAAGTTTAGTGATGCAGATGTTTGTTAATAATGTGCAGTGTATGGGTTTTAAGTTTGGCTACAGTACTTTGAGAGGCAGGAAGTGTTCATTTCTTCACATGGCCATTGCATAAATACCTCTCATCTTCAGGCAGCCTGTGTCCATGCCTTTATGAATAAATATTCTGCATTTAAATATTTGTAAAGACATTAAACATGAGGTGATAAGCTGTGTCCTTTAATGCTGTTATTTCAAAGAAACTGGTACTATGTGCTGAAGAATAAATACATGTGAGTAAAAGTAATTTATTCAGTATATTGAGTGAAACAAGTTTTACAGGGTCTGTTTGACAAAGGTAAAGGATGTCACACCTGGAGGCTTTTTGTGCAGTTGTGTCTGCAGCTGAAATGGAAACTCACACCTCAGAGTGAAGACTTCCGTGATCTGTGTATTTTGTTCTTCATTTGGTTTTCAGTGCTCTGCAGTCTTTTTAGAAGGGAGCAAAGGTGTCAACTGTGATATTTCTAAATGGCTTTTAGAAAACTAGCTTGTGACTTGGAACTCTGTTTTACTCAATATATGTTAAAGTCTCACTTAGCTTTCTGTGTATTTCAGTACAAAGTACAATTATTTAAATAATACGAGTAGAACAACAGTGTGAACGGCAACAACTGGGACAATGAAAATAACACATTAGCATGATTCTATGAAGTTTACTTTTGACGTACATTTTAAACACTTTCTTTTGCTCGGCATCCCAGAAAAAGTATATACCCAACTGTACATGCTTAACTCTTAAAGAACTGTGCAAAGCCAAAAAACTATTTTTTATTCAGTAAAATGGCTGAAGTATGCCTGTGTGACTTAACAGCGTATAACTACACTAATATAATCACAGCACAGTGTTCTTATGAGTTTTGCACTAGTAATGTTTTAACAGTAATCAGAATTGGGAAGAAGTTCCCCTTAGCATGAATGTATTTCTGTTTAAGTCAGTAGGATGATTCTTTATTTTGTTACGTATGTCACAGCCACATTGCCTGGTCAATGAAATTCTCTCTAAAACCACAAAGTACATATCTATAATTATATATCTTTCACACAGACATGTTGTCAGAACCTAGTAATATAAAATATTGTGGACCCTTGTGTCCCACTGACTTCATGTAAATACAGTACAGTCGTAGAAATGAAATATCATATTTCCAACATTATGAATAGATGTGCAGGTTATGGCTCATAATTACCTAGACTGCAGAATTTGTTTTATTGCTGCTGATAATACATATTTACATTTTTGGATATGATTTTCTTCCAAATAGAAACATGTTGTCACCATATTTAGAAAATGTCTCAGGTGAATGGAGCCATCCACATAATGACTGGAACATCTCACGCAGGACATAGTAATGTTAAAATAAATATACTTAAATATCAATAAACCAAAAGACTTGCATTGGGCATTGTTTCAAGTTTGAGAAACCATATTTATGTCAGCAGATTTTATTTGAGTAAGATGCTGAGTATGTAAGATGTTCAGTAAGTTTGTAACTACAAAAGCAGTGAATCTTGGTATTGTGTTCACTGTTAAATTGTGGGTGACAACACAATAACCGCTTCCTTGTATCTTATCATACAACAAGACAGCAAAAAGATGAGAAGAGCATAAACCAGCCCACAGTCAGTGGAAGATTCACAGATCAGTCTGTAACAGCCACGAAGAAGACATCGCACCATTGTGAATGTGGTGAGTGAAAGTCTTGAATTTGATGCTTGAATGCTGAAATTAGTTAAAGCTGAGTTTCATTACTTTTTTCTTTATTTTAGAGTTTGTAGAGGTATAAAATCTGAGATTGTATAAATTCTTTTGCTCCTCTGAAACTGTCTGATTATGAAAAATGATAATCCAGACATGCTAATCATATTGTTCAGGCTGAATCTTTTTTAGAATTGACTTTTTAACTTCAAAGTAACAACTTAAATGTAGTAATTTTACAGTATATAAGTACAATTTAAATATAAATCAAATCTAACTTTTAAAATTACATCTGATTTATGTGTTACAGCATTAAAAACAATGATTTCCATCTACATGATCATCACATCTGCAGCAACAACAGTTCTGGCAAAAGGTACACTTCAGTGTAAAATATGTAGAAAACAGTATGCTGTATAATAATAATAATAATAAAGATAATAATTCAATAAAAACATGATTTAATGTTCTATCTAGAGTAAATCCAGGTCTTTGAATAGTTAGCAGTTGTTCAATAGCAGGAAAATATATTGTAATATAAAAAGTTGAAACAGTCATCTATTATTTCCTTTTCCCTGCTGAAATTAAATGCCACACACAAATTACTACAAATTGTTATTTGTTGTCAGTATCCTACATTGAGAACTGTATTGTCTTTTTTTCCCTTTAGGGTTTATGGAATGCAATTTGTCTGAATCTACTGGAGCTCGTCAGTGTTTTGGAGCAGTGGGGCAGCCGCTGATTTTTAATCTTCCAAATACAACAAATACAGAGATTAGGTTGACAAAGGATAACAATTTAATGATTTTCAAAATAGTGAAAAATCGGATAGCGATTCAAAATGAGTCTGGAACCTTCACCAATCAAACATTCAAACTGAATTATGCAATGAAAAGTCACTCTGGGGATTACCAGATGGAACAATGGTATTCAAATGGTACATTACTGAAAAAAGTCAACGTGCATCTAGAAATACAAGGTAGGTAAAAAAATGTTTATGTGAAACAAAAAGTGTGTCCAATACCAACTGTACATGACAGAAAATCGATTGTATATCTTAAACAGGAAAAAAGTGAACATTTTAAACTAGGCTAATAGACAATAAAGGGTGATGCTTATTAAATATTTGTGTTAATTAAAACTTTGAGCGTAAGAGCGTAAAATAAGAAAACAACTTTTCTTATTTTAACGAGATTCTTATCACATCATAACAAGATATTAGTCTGAGATACAAACAGACAGATAATCATATAGAAAAGTTTGTTGTTATAAGAAGAAACGGAGAAAATATGTTTTTTATAAATTAGCCTTTATGTTCTTGTTAGATCCAACTTGACAAGTTAATTTTGCTTTAATTAGACAGAACAGTAGAGAGACACAGGAAATATAAGGCGAGAGGGAAACAATAAACATGTAACTACATGCAACAAAGTTTCCCTCTGATATGCTCCTTAGGCCACTGGAAAGAAATATAATGACTCAAATGATTTGCTAAAACATGTTGATGCCATCAAATGAGATGTCAACATCTGGTTTGAGTCAATATGTTTCATTCCATGTTCTCAGTTTTCCATCACATTTTATTCAGGAATTGTTATACTGTACACAAATAGCCCTCAAACATGCACTGAGAACTGTCTAATAACTCTAATCCTGTTTTCTCTGTGAAGAAGCAACTAAATTGTTCCAAGCCTCAGAAGTTTTTCCTACAGTCAAAATGGGAACTAGAATAGATATCAGCTCCATACTTCACAGATTTGATAGTCAGTTTTACATTGTACTAGGTTTTATACGTAGTGTATACAGTACATGTGTTTGTCTTTCAGCTGCTGTGTCAGAGCCAGCTGTGTCTCAGATGTGTTTGTCACCAGAACAAATGAAGGTCAGCTGCTCCTCTGAGGGAGATGAAGTCCAGTTCATTTTGAGTTTGGACGGTCACTTACTGATGCAGACCAGGACCCACAATCCCCCTGATGCGGCGGACACACAATCCTTGACTGGGATTACAGACAAACAAGACAAAGCCAAAATTTGGAGTGTGAGCATCAGCTTACATGGTCAGCTGACAGGAAACTTGACCTGTCATGTTTGGAACAATGTTAGCAGAGATGAAAAGGTTATTCACCTGAAAAGCTGCAAAGGTACAGTGTTTGAAGGCTGCATGTTCTCTTTTCTAAATATCAGATTTTCACTACTATTTTATCACTACTACTTTTCTTTTTAAGTAGTGGTCTCAGATGTTTCACTATCTGATACTGCAAATCACTCATCTTGTGGGTGGAAAGTAACCATCTCAAACTCTCTTCTGATCATGGAATTATTTTGTTTTTAATAATAATTACACATCCACTGAACACCTGAAGATAAAAAATGGACAAGAAATATTTGAGACACATATTGGTAGCTTTGAAATTGACATATCATTCATTATGATATCTAATTTGGTTTGATATTTGTTTTCTAGATTTTGTTTCTTGCTGCCCTGTTGTGACTGTGGCTGTGATAACTAGTGTTGCCACTCTGCTTCTCCATGTGACTCTGTGTGTTGGTCTAAAACATCGACATAAGAAAACAAGACCCATGACTGTTAATGAGGGTAAGTGAAAGATGTGCCTTAATCTGTATTAATGCATATTTTATAAACCATACTTGACATTTCTGACCATCATTTTGCTACTGTAGTATTTTACAGGTAGGTTACCATAGTTTTAGAGGGTTTTGAGGTAGCTGTTGGTATGTTCATTTAAATGCACCGTGAAAATTGACTTGCAAAGACTTGAACCTTGCTTGCAGAAAGTAATCCATCACAATGATCATTAAATCTCCTTTGTTTAATGTTACAGCTACCACTAGCATTGTGATTGACAGTATGAACTGATTTGAAAAGAATCAAATGCCTTTCCGAAACAGCAATAATGCCATTTACAAAAACAAAAGAAGACTACCTCTCCCAAATACATCTCACATCTGTTTTTACTTTTTTCAGGTAATTCTGACAATGAAATTGTCTACTCAGATGTTAGGGTGTTGAAAAATACAAGGAAAACTCAAACCACCTCACATCACAACACAAAATAATGTTCTCCTAAAACAATAATTAAATCACCAGCCCAAGTCTAAACCCTAAACATAACCTGGTTGGAAACCTCATGTCTAAACTTTAACATTTTAACCTGTAGTGATTAGAATACTTGTTACCATATCTATATTGCACTATGGACTACTTCCAAAGTAAACAAGAATAGTTTTTTTTTTTTCTCTTGATTTTTGACTTACCCGTTTAATTGTGAAGTTGTTTTTTCAGTATTCATGCATTTGCTCCTCAAACATAACCATGTTTCATATGATTTTATTTACTGTTTTTGCTTTGTAATTGTGTGGCATTGTGTACATTTTTAAAGTGTTTTGTCCTGTGATTTTACATGTATTTTTCAAATAAACATATTTAATAGCATTTGTATATTTTTAATCTAATGTTTTTCATGATGTTGTTTCAAACCGAGGTCAAACAGAATGAAAAGAAGGAGATAACTTCAGTTTCTGTGCAACTAAGAAAAGCAAATGGAGTTTTGCTTGTAATTAGTAAATTGTCAGTAATTTAATAATAAAATGTGTTGCTCATGGGTGACATCTGAAGGACAAATACTGTTATTGCAGCTACTGATAAAGTAGAGTAAATTATAATAGAATAGAGGAGAGTAGAGTAAAGTACTGTATAAAGTCCCAGTGTTGCAGTCAATAATAATATATAAAAGAGGAATACAAAAATCACTTGAAACAACAATCAATACAAAAAAGTACACAAGTATAAAGAGACAGAAGTACAGGCTGCAAGCAATGTACAGATCATTTTTACCACAAGATGGAGCCAAAACTCCTCACATGTAACTAAATAATGGTAGTGGAACAAAATCATAACAACATATTGAATTTGTTATAACTTTTAATCAATTTCAGTGTGGCTATTCAGATACTGGATTGATGCACAAAGTGTTTCCACCCCAACTGTTACATCATGTTGGAGTCTCGTCCTACTGTTACAGTCCACATGGGCTACATACAGTATGAGAAGGCCACTGTGCAGTTTAAATAATCCAAAGTACACTTTTTCCAGGTGTTGTTGTCATGCATCAGTGATTCATTTCCACACTTAGATATTTTTGTCATGTTCTCTGGGTCCACAAGGTGGGAGCAAAGTTTGAAAATATCGATGCTGTAACTTAACTCTAATTTTAATTATTTATATGTACTCTTAGCAAGACTGTAGAGGTGAAGTGAGTGTCCTGTGAGAGTTATAAGCCTGTCTAGTTTTATATTTCATATTGTTATTGCTGAATAGATCACATGGCATACTTTGATAATTTGAGAAAAGCATTCAGCATCAAGTCACGTCTAGCTCGTTTACTCTTCACAGTGTTGATTCTCCTAAGCAGATACTCTACCACAACATCACCACACGTCTCTCTTTCTCAGCAATGTAGATACTGGTCTGATGCTGTGGCTGAAGCTGAAGCTGAAGCTGAAGCTGTGAGAGAGGAAAAAAAGCTGTGGTTTTAACTGTCATTCTCATATATTGTTTAATTTTGCATAACCTGTGTTGTCTGTGAGAATGTTGAGTGATGCACATGTTTGTGAGTCATAGTTTGTATTTTTATGGTGTGGTTATACACTTTGTTGTTACAGTGTGTACTTCACAGGAACATCTCTCATCTTCAGGCAGATTTAACATGTGTTTACAACATAGTGAAATAAATAAAACAATAGCCATTTCTAAATGGGTATTAAAGAACTAGCTTGTGACTTTGCACTCTGTTCCACATAAACTATAACACAGTTTAACCACAACAACAACATGAACTAGGCCAAAGGCTAAATTAAAACTTGATATTCAAAGTCCACTATATATTTAATAAAAGGTTACATTCATATGATCAGCATATTGCAATGGACCACAGCAAATCATAGAGAAAAAACCTTACAGTGGATTTACAGGTATATAGCTCTGGTCGTCCAGTTGTTTAAACTCTCTTCCTACAACCACACACTCTCCAAAAAGTGACAATATACAGTATACTAATTCCTTGACCGTAAAACTGAGCCCCCCCAGCCGGGGGTGATCAGACCCCGGCCTGCATTCAAGCAGCGCACCACGGATCCCCCCTATGGATCCACAGCCACCGGGAGGCCTTTTCTGCAGCCTCAAGGATGTTCTTGGTGGCTTTTCTCGACTGCAGTCCTCTAATGCCAAGGAGTTTGAACACTTGCTGTTGAGAGTGACCTGCAAAACCCCTGCACCCGATTTCAACTGGTTCACAGCAGGCTTTCCAGCCGTTGCTCCGGCACTCTGTGGTGAGCTCAGAGTATTTGGCCCTCTTACGCTCATTGGCTTCATCAATCCAGTCCTCCCAGGGGACAGTCAGCTCCAGTAGCACCACTTGCTTGATTGACTCCGATGTTAACATCATGTCTGGGCGGAGTGAAGTGGTAGCAATGTTGGCTGGGAACTTGAGTTGCCTTCCCAGGTCAACTTGGAGCTGCCAGTCACGAGCAGTGGCGAGAAGCCCTCCTGAGGAGTTGGGCTGGTGTATTGCCTTCTGCCCCGCTCTGATGAAGGTGATTGACTGCTTCGGGGCGACCTGGGACTTGCTCTCACACACTGTAGAACAACAGTGTGTGAATGGCAACAACTGGGACAATGAAAATAATACATTAACATGATTCTATGAAGTTTACTTTTGACGTACATTTTAAACACTTTCTTTTGCTCGGCATCCCAGAAAAAATATATACCCAACTGTACATGCTTAACTCTTAAAGAACTGTGCAAAGCCAAAAAACTATTTTTTATTCAATAAAATGGCTGAAGTATGCCTATGTGACTTAACAGCGTATAATTACACTAATATAATCACAGCACAGTGTTCTTATGAGTTCTGCACTAGTAATGTTTTAACAGTAATCAGAATTGGGAAGAAGTTCCCCTTAGCATGAATGTATTTGTGTTTAAGTCAGTAGGATAATTCTTTATTTTGTTATGTATGTCACAGCCACACACACATAAAACCACAAAGTACATATCTATAATTATATATCTTTCGCACAGACATGTTGTCAGAACCTAGTAATAAAAAATATTGTGGACCCTTGTGTCCCACTGACTTCATGTAAATGCAGTGCAGTCAGGTAGAAATGAAATATCATTATTTCCAACATTATGAATATCATATAACATATACCATATTTAGAAAATGTCTCAGGTGAATGGAGCCATCCACATAATGACTGGAACATCTCACGCAGGACATGGTCATGTTAAAATAAATATACTTAAATAAATATCAATAAACCAAAAGACTTGCATTAGGCATTGTTTCAAGTTTGATAAACCATATTTATGTCAGCAGTTTTTATTTGAGTAAGATGCTGAGTATGTAAGATGTTCAGTAAGTTTGTAACTACAAAAGCAGTGAATCTTGGTATTGTGTTCACTGTTAAGTTGTGGGTGACAACACAATAACCGCTTCCTTGTATCTTATCATACAACAAGACAGCAAAAAGATGAGAAGAGCATAAACCAGCCCACAGTCAGTGGAAGATTCACAGATCAGTCTGTAACAGCCACGAAGAAGACATCGCACCATTGTGAATGTGGTGAGTGAAAGTCTTGAATTTGATGCTTGAATGCTGAAATTAGTTAAAGCTGAATTTCATTACTTTTTCTTTATTTTAGAGTTTGTAGAGGTATAAAATCTGAGATTGTATAAATTCTTTTGCTCCTTCTCTGAAACTGTCTGATTATGAATAACGATAATCCAGACATGCTAATCATATTGTTCAGGCTGAATCTTTATTAGAATTGACTTTTTAACTTCAAAATAACAACTGACCTTAAATTTAGTAATTTTACAGTATATAAGTACAATTTAAACATAAATCAAATTTACCATTTAAAATTACATCTGATTTATGTGTTACAGCATTAAAAACAATGATTTCCATCTACATGATCATCACCTCTGCAGCAACAACAGTTCTGGCAAAAGGTACACTTTAGTGTAAAATATGTTACTGTAGGAAACAGCAAGTATGATAATAATAATAAAGATAATTCAATAAAAACATGATTTAATGTTCTATCTAGAGTAAATTCAGGTCTTTGAATAGTTAGCAGTTGCTCAATAGCAGGAAAATATATTGTAATATAAAAAGTTGAAACAGTCATCTATTATTTCCTTTTCCCTGCTGAAATTAAATGCTACACACAAATTACTACAAATGATGTTATTTGTTGTCAGTATCTTACATTGAGAACTGTATTGTCTTTTTTTCCCTTTAGGGTTTATGGAATGCAATTTGTCTGAATCTACTGGAACTCGTCAGTGTTTTGGAGCAGTGGGGCAGCCGCTGATTTTTAATCTTCCAAATACAGCAAATTCAGAGATTAGGTTGGTAAAGGATGACAATTCAATGATTTTCAAAATAGTGAAAAATCGGATAGTGATTCAAAATGAGCCTGGAACCTTCACCAATCAAACATTCAAACTGAATTATGCCATGAAAAGTCACTCTGGGGATTACCAGATGGAACAATGGGATTCAAATGGTACTTTACTGAAAAAACT
Source organism: Scomberomorus guttatus (assembly GCA_038419695.1). Taxonomy (NCBI): domain Eukaryota; kingdom Metazoa; phylum Chordata; class Actinopteri; order Scombriformes; family Scombridae; genus Scomberomorus; species Scomberomorus guttatus. The sequence continues at coordinate 20,844,759 of CM076460.1, read as the reverse complement.
CAACGTGCATCTAGAAATACAAGGTAGGTAAAGAAAAAACACAAACAAAAAGTGCATTCAATACCAACTGTACATGACAAAAAATCTATTGTATATCTTAAACAGTAAAAAAGTAGACATTTAAACTAGGCTAATAGACAATAAAGGGTGGTGCTTATTAAATATTTGTGTTAATTAAAAAAAACAACTTTTCTTATTTTAACGAAATTCTTATCACGTCATAACAAGATATTTTTCATGTTAGTCTGAGATACAAACAGACAGATAATCATACAGAAAAGTTTGTCGTTATAAGAAGAAACGGAGAAAATGTTTTTTATGAATTAGCCTTTATGTTCTTGTTAGATCCAACTTGACAAGTTAATTTTGCTTTTATTAGACAGAACAGTAGAGAGACACAGGAAATATAAGGCGAGAGAGGGAAACAATAAACATGTAACTACATGTAAGAAAGATTTGATAGTCAGTTTGACATTGTACTAGGTTTAAAATGTGAGCATCAGCTTACATGGTCAGCTGACAGGAAACTTGACCTGTCATGTTTGGAACAATGTTATGCATGTTCTCTTTTCTAAATATCAGATCTTCACAACTATTTTACTTTTTTATTCAAAAATTTAAATACATTAATCATTAAATTTGTTTGTTTTTTTTAAAAAATCACATTTTCTTTATACTACTTTACTAGTATCACTACTACTTTTCTTTTTAAGTAGTGGTCTCAGATGTTTCACTATCTGATACTGCAAATCACTCATCTTGTGGGTGGAAAGTAACCATCTCAAACTCTCTTCTGATCATGGAATTATTTTGTTTTTAATAATAATTACACATCCACTGAACACCTGAAGATAAAAAATGGACAAGAAATATTTGAGACACATATTGGTAGCTTTGAAATTGACATATCATTCATTATGATATCTAATTTGGTTTGATATTTGTTTTCTAGATTTTGTTTCTTGCTGCCCTGTTGTGACTGTGGCTGTGATAACTAGTGTTGCCACTCTGCTTCTCCATGTGACTCTGTGTGTTGGTCTAAAACATCGACATAAGAAAACAAGACCCATGACTGTTAATGAGGGTAAGTGAAAGATGTGCCTTAATCTGTATTAATGCATATTTTATAAACCATACTTGACATTTCTGACCATCATTTTGCTACTGTAGTATTTTACAGGTAGGTTACCATAGTTTTAGAGGGTTTTGAGGTAGCTGTTGGTATGTTCATTTAAATGCACCGTGAAAATTGACTTGCAAAGACTTGAACCTTGCTTGCAGAAAGTAATCCATCACAATGATCATTAAATCTCCTTTGTTTAATGTTACAGCTACCACTAGCACTGTGATTACATACTGTGATTGACAGTATGAACTGATCTGAAAAGAATCAAATGCCTTTCCGAAACAGCAATAATGCCATTTACAAAAACAAAAGAAGACTACCTCTCCCAAATACATCTCATATCTGTTTTTACTTTTTTCAGGTAATTCTGACAATGAAATTGTCTACTCAGATGTTAGGGTGTTGAAGAATACAAGGAAAACTCAAACCACCTCACATCACAACACAAAATAATGTTCTCCTAAAACAATAATTAAATCACCAGCCCAAGTCTAAACCCTAAACATAACCTGGTTGGAAACCTCATGTCTAAACTTTAACATTTTAACCTGTAGTGATTAGAATACTTGTTACCATATCTATATTGCACTATGGACTACTTCCAAACTAAACAAGAATAGTGTTATTTTCTCTTGATTTTTGACTTACCGTTTTAATTGTGAAGTTGTTTTTTCAGTATTCATGCATTTACTTCTCAAACATAACCATGTTTCATATGATTTTATTTACTGTTTTTCCTTTGCAATTGTGTGGCATTGTGTACATTTTTAAAGTGTTTTGTCCTGTGATTTTACATGTATTTTTCAAATAAACATATTTAATAACATTTGTATATTTTTAATCTAATGTTTTTCATGATGTTGTTTCAAACCGAGGTCAAACAGAATGAAAAGAAGGAGATAACTTCAGTTTCTGTGCAACTAAGAAAAGCAAATGGAGTTTTGCTTGTAATTAGTAAATTGTCAGAAATTTAATAATAAAATGTGTTGCTCATGGGTGACATCTGGAGGACAAATACCGTTCTTGCAGCTACTGACAAAGTAGAGTAGAGTAGATTTTAATAGAATAGAGGAGAGTAGAGTAAAGTACTGTATAATGTCCTGATGTTGCAGTCAATAATAATATATAAAAGAGGGATACAACAATCAATTGAAACAACAATCAATACAAAAAATGTACACAAGTATAAAGAGACAGAAGTACAGGCTCCAAGCAATGTACAGATCATTTTTACCACAAGATGGAGCCAAAACTCCTCACATGTAACTAAATAATGGTAGTGGAACAGAATCAGAACAACATATTGAATTTGTTATTACTTTTAATCAATTTCAGTGTGGCTATTCAGATATTGGATTGATGCACAAACTGTCTCCACCCCAACTGTTACATCATGTTGGAGTCTCGTCCTACTGTTACAGTCCACATGGGCTACATACAGTATGAGAAGGCCACTGTGCAGTTTAAATAATCCAAGTACACTTTTTCCAGGTGTTGTTGTCATGCATCAGTGATTATTTTCTTTCTTTCTTTATTTATTTTCTTTATTTGATAGTTGTAAGGTGTACATATTTGCATTATTTTCATATATTTATGCTGTTATTTTATATTTAATACTAGGCTACACAGTATCAAAGGTAACAATGCAGCTATAAAGCCCTTTACCGGTGGAACAAGTCAGACCGGGCTTGTATCCCCCAGGTGAGTGTGTGTCTGTTAAATGGAAACCTGTAAATATTAATGTATAGCCGATCTGAGAGAGACTTTATTACTAACTATAACTATATTGACATTCAGAGTGATTATCTATGTGTACTGATCCATCTGTATCAATAGTGTCTTTGTGTAATTTGTAATAAAGTAAGTCTGTGATCCTTGTCAAGGTTAGACCGTTGGCCCTGTAGTTTGTCATTTAATGGTTATTAAGCTTTGCCACAGAAATCATTCATTAGTGTTGTAAGTTTCCTTTGATTATGATTTTATTTATACTAAATAGTTTTACTGAGACCGGGCTTGTATCCCCCTTTCTATCCTGAAGTGCTTGTAAGCAACAAGCACTCATCACTGAATCGACATCAGAGCTGTCTGTGTGTCTTTGTTGAAGTCAACTACTAACTGTCAGTTGTTAGTCCACCACCATCATCAAAACACAACGCAGAGACTGTAGGCTGCCACCATTAGCAGTGACATAAAAGAGACTTAACAGGGGCGTTATAAACTGTTCAGTATAGATAGTCAGAGAAGATAGTCCCCCGTTACGCTTCTTTACTCTTCACTGTGTTGATTCTCCTAAGCAGATACTCTACCACAACATGACCACATGTCTCTCTTTCTCAGCAATGTAGATACTGGTCTGATGCTGTGGCTGAAGCTGAAGCTGAGAGAGAGGAAAAAAAGCTGTGGTTTCTAACGGACCCCCTCACACATTAGATTATCATGTCTAAGATGTTATTTCCTTTTACATTCCTCTAAATGCAGAGCAGGGTAAACAGTATACAGTACATGTTTTAAAAATAAACACCAAGTGGGTATGTTGAGAGGCAGGAAGTGTTCATCTATTTGCAGTGTCCTTTACAGAAATACAAACTCTCTCATCCTCACACAGCATTACAATATGCTTTCAGTTGAGTTGAGTGATAAAAACATAATAGGTTTTTATACAGCACATGGGTGTAAGAACCATTCAGTTTTAATTACAAAATGTAAGGAAAATACCTGTCCACCATTTAAGTTGCTAACGTTTTCTTAACATTAGAAATACCATGATGTGTCCTTTATTACACTGTATTCTGTACAGTGTTTGGTAAGGTAAAAATTAAAAATGATTGATTCATTACTGGAGGTGTTCTGGGGGCTGCATGTGTCTCATATAGGAGACCTATAGATGAGACAGGAGCTGAGACGGCACCTAAGAATTGACATTAACTGTGCATGCATTACCCTTAAAGAAATGCAATTAAAAATATATGCATGTTCTGACCTATTAAAATGAAAAAGGTATTTCAAGTATTTTACTAAGACATCACTTTCCCCAGCAGACTGTATCTTCTCAAATGTAATCTGAGCACAGTGTTTCCGAGTTCTGTCATTTATTAATGATTACAATGTTTAAACAAAGTCATAGGTCAGTACAGAAACTAAAAAGTTACACTAAAAGATTGTATGAATGTGTAAATAACAAATTTAGTACATTACACAAATGTACAAATGTAAAATCTGTATGGCATCTTTTCTTGTAGGCAGCTGACGTTTACTAATCTGTGTGTTATGTGTCTCAACTTTCAGTAAGTGAAGCCATTCACATAATGACAGGAACAGCTTAGACAGTGCATGACAATTCAGAAATATGAACTAAAAACAGCAGAAAATACCCACTTTCTGCACCAAAGACTGCCACGGTCCAATAGTTTTAACTTAAGAAAACATATTTTAGTTAAATATCAGCAGTCTTGGAGCAAGAAGCTCAGTAACTTTAGTAAATTCAAAAAGGATAAGAAGCAGTGTGATTCAGAAGCACTTTGCTTAGAGCAAATAACTGCTGCCTCGATTCTCTCCTCACAACAAAACCAGAAACAAACCCGCCTGCTGACAGTGGAAAGCTCACAGGTCTGTAAATAAGCCACAAAGAAGACACCCCATTGTACAAGTGGTGAGTGATTAAACTTTGAGCCTGTTACTTGAGTTACAGTGTGCAGAAAAAAGTGTAGTATTTTATTACTTGTGACATGACTTTTACAGTTTCTAAAAGACATGAATTCTTATGACTGAAACTGTCTAAGTATGCAAAAATTACAAACATGGTATCTATATTGTCCAAGCATAATGTTATACTTTTAATTCATTGATTGTTTTGCATATGTGAGAAATTGACCATGCTTTAAAGATAGTTTGCCTGTTTCAACAGAAAAATTATTTTCATCTACATGATCCTCTCAACTCTGGTGCCAACAGCAAAAGGTACACTTTAGGATAACTGTGTAGTTAAATATTGAACAAAATCATTAAATTAAATCATCAAATTAAAAATAGCTACTATATCATATGGTCAGTGTCTCTCCTTTCCTGACTGAAATGACTGAAACCCTTATCAAGCATTTGTTATACTTAAATATATATATTATATATATTGCAAATTATGCCATTATCTACATGATACAAAATTACAATAGAAAACATACTTTGAATAATGACAGTATATATATATATTAATTGAATGTTTGCTTGCTCTCTATTAGGGTTTAAGGAATGCAATCTATCTGAACCTACTGGAGCTCAGCAGTGTTTTGGGGGACTTGAGGAGCCGTTGATTTTTTACCTGCCCACTGATGCAACAAAGGTAATGTTGAAAAAAGATGAGAATACCATTTTAAACATAGCAAATAATAAGGTAGTTGATTTGGATATGAAAAACCGAGGTCTCAGTGCATTCATCAACAAAGGAACACTCAAGCTGGATAATGTAAGAAAGAGACACTCTGGAGATTACCTGTGGGAAGTGTTTCATTCTGATGGTAAATTATCACACAAACTCAGCATGCATCTAGAAATACAAGGTAGGATTTCTTTTAAGTAAAATATATTTAAATACTATTATAAAATACAAACCATGGTCAGTACCAATGTACAGTAGTTGAAAAAATGTATTGTGAAACAAATGAATGCAAAGAGGGACATTTTTATACTTGCCAAATATATGACTGTTTAAAGGTGGGACTTTTTTTTAATTAGATTTCATTAATGTATGTGTGTAAATTAGGATTACAAATACAATATTTTTTAATTTGTAGTTATTTTAAAACAGCAATTTCCCATAAGTACCTACATATAAGCAACACTTGTGCTTTGCTATCATACAAATGTTGCATTTAATAAATATAAATATAATTTACAAATATGAAGACATTGGTGAATTTTGTTACTCACTACTGTGACCTACACTCTTATCTAACAGTATTACGAATACAATTTGTTTTTAAGTGCATTCAACTTTAAGTATATAACTTGTATTTATGCATGTAATACATTCATTAAAACTGCAAGACTGAGAAGTATTTTTAAAATATGTAGGTGTTATACTTGGCAAGTTGTCAATTTATTAGGTAAAACTGAGCAAAAACTAAAGCAGTCTAATAGCACTGACTTGCAAATAAGTCCTACCTTAATAAAGATTATACTGTTCTATTTTTGTTGAAAATATTTTATTTATAGTTTTTATTTATTTTGGAGGCTGTAGTTAAACTGTATTTCATTATACTGAGAGGTGTTTCCAATATTTAGTCTACCCTCCATAATATATATTAGTGTATGTGTACTGTTATTTATTATATAATCCTATATTTGGATATTTTATACTCATGTAATACCTGTATATCTGTTTAATATGCTGTTTTAAAAGTTTCACATCATTTTAGAATTTACTGTATATACACTGTATGAATATGTCTATACATAGGGTGTGTATATATTGTTTATAGCTGACAACAAACAGTATAGATGACAGTTTTCAGAGTTGGCACTGGATTTTACTTTGCATTTGTAAATACTGTATGTGTGACTGTGTGACTCTATGCTGTCTTCCAGCTCCGGTGTCAGAGCCAGCTATGTCTCAGATGTGTTTGTCACCAGAACAAATGATGGTCACCTGCTCTTCTGAGGGAGATGTCAAAGAGTTCGATTTGAGTTTGGACGGTTACTTACTGATGCAGACCAAAGCCCACAGCCAGTCCCCGAGTCGCTTGACAGAGGACACACCGTCACTGGCTTCAAACACAACTGAACAAGACACACCCAGAGTTTCAAATATAAGCATCAGCTTATATGGTCAACTGACAGGAAACCTGATGTGCAATGTTCAAAACAATGTCAGCAAAGAAGAAACAGTTATCCAGCTGACAAACTGTAAAGGTACTGCATTCCACAGAATGTCAGAAGAATGTCATTATGTTCACTCTTATGTACTGTACTTTCATCACAAATAGTAATGGAAGATAATGACATCACAAGATTATCTGAAAATGTTATGTAAGCAGCCTTTAAAACATGCTTTTAGGTGCCACTTAAAATGGGCAGCAATTTCTGGTGTTTTTTATGCAGCTGCATTTTTTACTGTATTACATCAGCAAATAAAACTCTAAAATTAAAAATCAAATTTACCAGTCAACTAACACGAATGCTTTGCAGGCTTGCATGCAAATCAATTGGAACCAACCGTAACAGTTATGACTGTGTTTACAGCAGAGATGAGTTGAGTCTTTCTTGGGGCTGTGAGAGTTTCAAACCAGGCACTGTGGAGGAGGCAGCGACAAAAAAACAACAACTGTGGTTTTAACTGTTATTCTCATACATTGTTTAATTTCACATTACCTGTGTTGTCTGTGAAAAAGTTTAGTGATGCACATGTTTGTGAGTCATAGTTTGTTTTTTATGGTGTGGTTATACACTATGTTGTTACAGTGTGTACTTTGCAGGAACATCACTCATCTTTTAGGTTTAACATGTGTTTACAACATAGTGAATAATAAAACAAAAGTAATAAAACAATAGCCATTTCTAAACAGGTATTAAAGAACTAGCTTGTGACTTTGCGCTTTGTTCCACATAAACTATAACACAATTTAACTACAACAACAACATGAACTAGCTGAAAGGCCAAATAAAAGGTTGCATTTATATCAGCATATTGCAATGGACCACAGCAAATCATAGAGAAAACACCTTACAGTGGATTTACAGGTATATAGCTCTGGTCGTCCAGTTGTTTAAACTCTCTTTCTACAACCATACACTCTCCACAAAGTGACAATATACAGTATACTAATTCCTTGAGCGTAAAACTGAAGACAGCAGTAATTAACCACTTTCTGCACCAATAACTTGTATTGGCCATTATTTAAAGTTTGAGAAACCATATTCAAGTTTAACATATTTAATCTGAATAATGCACAACACCCAGTACATTTAACTACAAAAGCAATGAATTTATTTTGGTCACTAGCAGAATGTGGGTGGCAACTCAACAGCTGCTTCCTTGATTCTTATCACTCAACAAAAAGATCAGAAATAAACCAACTCACTGTCAGTGGAAAATTCACAGGTCAGTCTTTAACAGCTACAAAGAAGACATCATATGATTGTGAATGCCGTGAGTGACAGTTTTGAATTTAAATCAATGTACGCATGCTGATAATTGTTGTATGACTGTATAGTTTTTAGAGAGAAAAACTATAACATTAGCCCCTAACCCCTCCTTTTAAAAAAAATGAAAAAGTCTCCTTATAAATATACATAATTCATAGATGCTATCCATGTCGTCCAGGCTTAATGTTTATTGAGTTGACATTTTAACTCACTTTTTATTCAAAAAATTTAAATACATTGATCAATTAAATTCTTTTTTTTTTTTAAATCACACTACTTTACAAGTATATACAAGTACCTATACACCTTATATACCTATAAGTTAGGTTAAAGTTTTCTCACTAAAACCACAAAGTACATATCTATAAGCCTACTGTATATCTTTTGCACAGACATATTGACACAACCTAGAAAAAACCCCTGTGTCCCTCAAACCTCATGTAAATACAGTACAGTCAGGTAGAAATTAAATATCATATTTCCAACATTATGAATAGATGTGCAGGTTATGGCTCATAATTACCTAGACTGCAGAATTTGTTTTATTGCAGCTGATAATACATATTTACATTTTTGGATATGATTTTCTTCCAAATAGAAACATGTTGTCACCATATTTAGAAAATGTCTCAGGTGAATGGAGCCATCCACATAATGACTGGAACATCTCACGCAGGACATGGTCATGTTAAAATAAATATACTTAAATAAATATCAATAAACCAAAAGACTTGCATTAGGCATTGTTTCAAGTTTGAGAAACCATATTTATGTCAGCAGTTTTTATTTGAGTAAGATGTTCAGTAAGTTTGTAACTACAAAAGCAGTGAATCTTGGTATTGTGTTCACTGTTAAGTTGTGGGTGACAACACAATAACCGCTTCCTTGTATCTTATCATACAACAAGACAGCAAAAAGATGAGAAGAGCATAAACCAGCCCACAGTCAGTGGAAGATTCACAGATCAGTCCGTAACAGCCACAAAGAAGACATCGCACCATTGTGAATGTGGTGAGTGAAAGTCTTTAATTTGATGCTTGAATGCTGAAATTAGTTAAAGCTGAATTTCATTACTTTTTTCTTTATTTTAGAGTTTGTAGAGGTATAAAATCTGAGATTGTATAAATTCTTTTGCTCCTTCTCTGAAACCGTCTGATTATGAATAACGATAATCCAGACATGCTAATCATATTGTTCAGGCTGAATCTTTATTAGAATTGACTTTTTAACTTCAAAGTAACAACTTAAATGTAGTAATTTTACAGTATATAAGTATAATTTAAATATAAATCAAATCTAACTTTTAAAATTACATCTGATTTATGTGTTACAGCATTAAAAACTATGATTTCCATCTACATGATCATCACATCTACAGCAACAACAGTTCTGGCAAAAGGTACACTTCAGTGTAAAATATGTAGAAAACAGTATGCTGTATAATAATAATAATAATAAAGATAATAATTCAATAAAAACATGATTTAATGTTCTATCTAGAGTAAATTCAGGTCTTTGAATAGTTAGCAGTTGTTCAATAGCAGGAAAATATATTGTAATATAAAAAGTTGAAACACTCATCTATTATTTCCTTTTCCCTGCTGAAATTAAATGCTACACACAAATTACTACAAATTGTTATTTGTTGTCAGTATCTTACATTGAGAACTGTATTGTCTTTTTTTCCCTTTAGGGTTTATGGAATGCAATTTGTCTGAATCTACTGGAGCTCGTCAGTGTTTAGGAGCAGTGGGGCAGCCGCTGATTTTTAACCTTCCAAATACAACAAATACAGAGATTAGGTTGACAAAGGATAACAATTTAATGATTTTCAAAATAGTGAAAAATCGGATAGTGATTCAAATTATGCAATGAAAAGTCACTCTGGGGATTACCTGATGGAACAATGGGATTCAAATGGTACTTTACTGAAAAGAGTCAACGTGCATCTAGAAATACAAGGTAGGTAAAAAAATGTTTATGTCAAACAAAAAGTGTGTCCAATACCAACTGTACATGACAAAAAATCTATTGTATATCTAAAACAGGAAAAAAGTGGGCTTTTTAAACTAGGCTAATAGACAATAAGGGATGCTTATTAAATATTTGTGTTCATTAAAAAAAAACTTTTCTTATTTTAACGAGATTCTTATCACGTCATAACAAGATATTTTTCATGTTAGTCTGAGATACAAACAGACAGATAATCATATAGAAAAGTTTGTCGTTATAACAACAAATGGAGCAAATATGTTTTTTATGACTTAGCCTTTATGTTCTTGTTAGATCCAACTTGACAAGTTAATTTTGCTTTTATTAGACAGTAGAGAGACACAGGAAATATAAGGCAAGAGAGGGAAACAATAAACATGTAACTACATGCAACAAAGTTTCCCTCTGATATGCTCCTTAGGCCACTGGAAAGAAATATAATGACTCAAATGATTTGCTAAAACATGTTGATGCCATCAAATGAGATGTCAACATCTGGTTTGAGTCAATATGTTTCATTCCATGTTCTCAGTTTTCCATCACATTTTATTCAGGAATTGTTATACTGTACACAAATAGCCCTCAAACATGCACTGAGAACTGTCTAATAACTCTAATCCTGTTTTCTCTGTGAAAAAGCAACTAAATTGTTCTAGGCCTCAGAAGTTTTTCCTACAGTCAAAATGGAAACTAGAATAGATATCAGCTCCATACTTCACAGATTTGATAGTCAGTTTTACATTGTACTAGGTTTTATACGTAGTGTATACAGTACATGTGTTTGTCTTTCAGCTCCTGTGTCAGAGCCAGCTGTGTCTCAGATGTGTTTGTCACCAGAACAAATGAAGGTCAGCTGCTCCTCTGAGGGAGATAAAGTCCAGTTCATGTTGAGTTTGGACGGTCACTTACTGATGCAGACCAGGACCCATAGCCAGTCCCAGAGAAACTGGACAGCGGACACACAATCCTTGACTGGGATTACAGACAAACAAGACAAAGCCAACGTTTCAAATGTGAGCATCAGCTTACATGGTCAGCTGACAGGAATCTTGACCTGTCATGTTTGGAACAATGTTAGCAGAGATGAAAAGGTTATTCACCTGAAAAGCTGCAAAGGTACAGTGTTTGAAGGCTGCATGTTCTCTTTTCTAAATATCAGATTTTCACTACTATTTTACTTTTTATTCAAAAATTTAAATACATTAATCATTAAATTTGTTTAAAAAATATTTTTTTAAAAATCACATTTTCTTTATACTACTTTACTAGTATCACTACTACTTTTCTTTTTAAGTAGTGGTCTCAGATGTTTCACCATCTGATACTGCAAATCACTCGTCTTGTGGGTGGAAAGTAACCATCTCAAACTCTCTTCTGATCATGGAATTATTTTGTTTAATAATTACACATCCACTGAACACCTGAAGATAAAAAATGGACAAGAAATATTTGAGACACATATTGGTAGCTTTGAAATTGACACATCATTTATCATCATATCTAATTTGGTTTGATATTTGTTTTCTAGATTTTGTTTCTGGCTCCCTTGCTGTGACTGTGGCTGTGATAACTAGTGTTGTCACTCTGCTTCTCCTTGTGACTCTGTGTGTTGGTCTAAAACATCAACATAAGAAAACAAGACCCATGACTGTTAATGAGGGTAAGTGAAAGATGTGCCTTAATCTTTATTAATTGCTTATTTTACAAACCATACTTGACATTTTTGACCATCATTTTGCTACTCTACTATTTCACATGTAGGTTACCATAGTTTTAGAGGGTTTTGAGGTAGCTGTTGGTATGTTCATTTAAATGCACCGTGAAAATTGACTTGCAAAGACTTGAACATTGCTTGCAGAAAGTAATCCATCACAATGATCATTAAATCTCCTTTGTTTAATGTTACAGCTACCACTAGCATTGTGATTGACAGTATGAACTGATTTGAAAAGAATCAAATGCATTTCTAAACAGCAATAATGCCATTTACAAAAACAAAAGAAGACTACCTCTCCCAAATACATCTCACATCTGTTTTTACTTTTTCCAGGTAATTCTGACAATGAAATTGTCTACTCAGATGTTAGGGTGTTGAAGAATACAAAGAAAACTCGAACCACCTCACATCACAATACAAAATAATGTTCTCCTAAAACAATAATTAAATCACCAGCCCAAGTCTAAACCCTAAACATAACCTGGTTGGAAACCTCATGTCTAAACTTTAACATTTTAACCTGTAGTTATTAGAATACTTGTTACCATATCTATATTGCACTAAGTACTACTTCCAAACTAAACAAGAATAGTTTTATTTTCTCTTGATTTTTGACTTACCATTTTAATTGTGAAGTTGTTTTTTCAGTATTCATGCATTTACTTCTCAAACATAACCATGTTTCATATGATTTTATTTACTGTTTTTGCTTTGTAATTGTGTGGCATTGTGTACATTTTTAAAGTGTTTTGTCCTGTGATTTTACATGTATTTTTCAAATAAACATATTTGATAACATTTGTATATTTTTAATCTAATGTTTTTCATGATGTTGTTTCAAACCAAGGTCAAGCAGAATGAAAAGAAGGAGATAACTTCAGTTTCTGTACAACTAAGAAAAGCAAATGGAGCAAGTGGAGTTTTGCTTGTAATTAGTAAATTGTCAGTAATTTAATAATAAAATGTGTTGCTCATGGGTGACATCTGGAGGACAAATACTGTTCTTGCAGCTACTGACAAAGTAGAGTAGAGTAGATCATAATAGAATAGAGAAGAGTAGAGTAAAGTACTGTATAATGTCCCGATATTGCAGTCAATAATAATATATAAAAGAAGAATACAACAATCAATTGAAACAACAATCAATACAAAAAAAGTACACAAGTATAAAGAGACAGAAGTACAGGCTCCAAGCAATGTACAGATCATTTTTACCACAAGATGGAGCCAAAAATCAATTGGCAAGTCAATTTCAGTGTGGCTATTCAGATACTGGATTGATGCACAAACTGTCTCCACCCCAACTGTTACATCATGTTGGAGTCTCGTCCTACTGTTACAGTCCACATGGGCTACATACAGTATGAGAATGCCACTGTGCAGTTTAAATAATCCAAAGTACACTTTTTCCAGGTGTTGTTGTCATGCATCAGTGATTCATTTCCACACTTAGATATTTTTGTCATGTTATCTGGGTCCACAAGGTGGGAGCAGTTTGAAAATATTGATGCTGTAACTTAACTCTAATTTTAATTATTTCTATGTACTCTTAGCAAGACTGTGTATCTGTGCTCACAGTAGAGGTGAAGTGAGTGTCCTGTGATAGTTATAAGCCTGTCTAGTTTTATATTACATATTGTTATTGCTGAATAGATCACATGGCATACTTTGATAATTTGAGAAAAGCATTCAGCATCAAGTCATGGCTAGATTTTGTAACATATGCCTCTTGCATGTTACATTAAATACATAATTTTAAATGGTTACTGTTTCTAATAGCAAAATCTTGTATTAAAATCTATACAGAATATAATTTTGTCAGTAATTCTACCTTTATTTGATAGTTGTAAGGTGTACATATTTGCGTTATTTTCATATTTTTATGCTGTTATTTCATATTTAATACTAGGCTACACAGTATCAAAGGTAACAATGCAGCTATAAAGCCCTTTACCGGTGGAACAAGTCAGACCGGGCTTGTATCCCCCAGGTGAGTGTGTGTCTGTTAAATGGAAACCTGTAAATATTAATGTATAGCCGATCTGAGAGAGACTTTATTATTAACTATAACTATATTGACATTCAGAGTGATTATCTATGTGTACTGATCCATCTGTATCAATAGTGTCTTTGTGTAATTTGTAATAAAGTAAGTCTGTGATCCTTGTCAAGGTTAGACCGTAGTTTGTCATTTAATGATTATTAAACTTTGCCACAGAAATCATTCATTAGTGTTGTAAGTTTCCTTTGATTATTTACTATTTATACTAAATAGTTTTACTGAGACCGGGCTTGTATCCCCCTTTCTATCCTGCTTGTAAGCAACAAACACTCATCACTGAATCAACATCAGAGCTGTCTGTGTGTCTTTGTTGGAGTCAACTACTAACTGTCAGCTGTTAGTCCACCACCATCATCAAAACACAACGCAGAGACTGTAGGCTGCCACCATTAGCAGCGACATAAAAGAGACTTAACAGGGGCGTTATAAACTGTTCAGTATAGATAGTCAGAGAAGATAGTCCCCCGTTACGCTTGTTTACTCTTCACTGTGTTGATTCTCCTAAGCAGATACTCTACCACAACATGACCACACGTCTCTCTTTCTCAGCAATGTAGATACTGGTCTGATGCTGTGGCTGAAGCTGAAGCTGAGAGAGAGGAAAAAAAGCTGTGGTTTTAACTGTCATTCTCATATATTGTTTAATTTTGCATTATCTGTGTTGTCTGTGAGAACGTTGAGTGATGCACATGTTTGTGAGTCATAGTTTGTATTTTTATTGTGTGGTTATACACTTTGTTGTTACAGTGTGTACTTCACAGGAACATCTCTCATCTTCAGGCAGATTTAACATGTGTTTACAACATAGTGAAATAAATAAAACAATAGCCATTTCTAAACGGGTAGTAAAGAACTAGCTTGTGACTTTGCACTCTGTTCCACATAAACTATAACACAGTTTCACCACAACAGCAACATGAACTAGGCCAAAGGCTAAATTAAAACTCGACATTCAAAGTCCACTATATATTTAATAAAAGGTTACGTCTATATGATCAGCATATTGCAATGGACCACAGCAAATCATAGAGAAAACACCTTACAGTGGATTTACAGGTATATAGCTCTGGTCGTCCAGTTGTTTAAACTCTCTTTCTACAACCACACACTCTCCACAAAGTGACAATATACAGTATACTAATTCCTTGAGCGTAAAACTGAAGACAGCAGAAATGAACCACTTTCTGCACCAATAACTTGTATTGGCCATTATTTAAAGTTTGAGAAACCATATTCAAGTTTAACATATTTAATCTGAATAATGCACAACACCCAGTACATTTAACTACAAAAGCAATGAATTTATTTTGGTCACTAGCAGAATGTGGGTGGCAACTCAACAGCTGCTTCCTTGATTCTTATCACTCAACAAAAAAAAACAGAAATAAACAAACTCGCTGTTAGTGGAAAATTCACAGGTCAGTCTTTAACAGCTACAAAGAAGACATCATATGATTGTGAATGCTGTGAGTGACAGTTTTGAATTTCAATTAATGTACGCATGCTGATAATTGTTGTATGACTGTATAGTTTTTAGAGAGAAAAACTATAACATTAGCCCCTAACCCCTCCTTTAAAAAAAATGAAAAAGTCTCCTTATAAATATACATAATTCATAGATGCTATCCATGTCGTCCAGGCTTAATGTTTATTGAGTTGACATTTTAACTCACTTTTTATTCAAAAAATTTAAATACATTGATCAATTAAATTCTTTTTTTTTTTTTTTTTAAATCACACTACTTTACAAGTATATATAAGTACCTATACACCTTATATACCTATAAGTTAGGTTAAAGTTTTCTCACTAAAACCACAAAGTACATATCTATAAGCCTACTGTATATCTTTTGCACAGACATATTGACACAACCTAGAAAAAACCCCTGTGTCCCTCAAACTTCATGTAAATACAGTACAGTCAGGTAGAAATTAAATATCATATTTCCAACATTATGAATAGATGTGCAGGTTATGGCTCATAATTACCTGGACTGCAGAATTTGTTTTATTGCAGCTGATAATACATATTTACATTTTTGGATATGATTTTCTTCCAAATAGAAACATGTTGTCACCATATTTAGAAAATGTCTCAGGTGAATGGAGCCATCCACATAATGACTGGAACATCTCACGCAGGACATGGTCATGTTAAAATAAATATACTTAAATAAATATCAATAGACCAAAAGACTTGCATTGGGCATTGTTTCAAGTTTGATAAACCATATTTATGTCAGCAGTTTTTATTTGAGTAAGATGCTGAGTATGTAAGATGTTCAGTAAGTTTGTAACTACAAAAGCAGTGAATCTTGGTATTGTGTTCACTGTTAAGTTGTGGGTGACAACACAATAACCGCTTCCTTGTATCTTATCATACAACAAGACAGCAAAAGATGAGAAGAGCATAAACCAGCCCACAGTCAGTGGAAAATTCATAGATCAGTCTAACAGCCACAAAGAAGACATCGCACCATTGTGAATGTGGTGAGTGAAAGTCTTTAATTTGATGCTTGAATGCTGAAATTAGTCAAAGCTGAATTTCATTACTTTTTTCTTTATTTTAGAGTTTGTAGAGGTATAAAATCTGAGATTGTATAAATTCTTTTGCTCCTTCTCTGAAACTGTCTGATTATGAATAACGATAATCCAGACATGCTAATCATATTGTTCAGCCTGAATCTTTATTAGAATTGACTTTTTAACTTCAAAGTAACAACTTAAATGTAGTAATTTTACAGTATATAAGTATAATTTAAATATAAATCAAATCTAACTTTTAAAATTACATCTGATTTATGTGTTACAGCATTAAAAACAATGATTTCCATCTACATGATCATCACATCTGCAGCAACAACAGTTCTGGCAAAAGGTACACTTCGGTGTAAAATATGCTACTGTAGAAAACAACAAGTATGATGTATAATAATAATAATAATAATAATAATAATAATAATAATAATAATAATAATAATAATAATAATAAAGATAATAATTCAATAAAAACATGATTTAATGTTCTATCTAGAGTAAATTCAGGTCTTTGAATAGTTAGCAGTTGCTCAATCGCAGGAAAATATATTGTAATATAAAAAGTTGAAACAGTCATCTATTATTTCCTTTTCCCTGCTGAAATTAAATGCCACACACAAATTACTACAAATGATGTTATTTGTTGTCAGTATCTTACATTGAGAACTGTATTGTGTTTTTTTCCCTTTAGGGTTTATGGAATGCAATTTGTCTGAATCTACTGGAGCTCGTCAGTGTTTTGGAGCAGTGGGGCAGCCGCTGATTTTTAATCTTCCAAATACAACAAATTCAGAGATTAAGTTGGCAAAGGTTAACAAATACATGATTTTAAAAGTTAAAAAAAATCAGATAGTGACTCAAAATGAGTTTGGAACCTTCACCAATCAAACATTCAAACTGAATTATGCAATGAAAAGTCACTCTGGGGATTACCAGATGGAACAATGGGATTCAAATGGTACTTTACTGAAAAGAGTCGTGCATCTAGAAATACAAGGTAGGTAAAAAAAAACACAAACAAAAAGTGCGTTCAATACCAATTGTACATGACAAAAAAATCTATTATATAGCTACAACAGGAAACATTTTAAACTAGACTAATAGAAAGTAAAGGGTGGTGCTTATTAAATATTTGTGTTAACTGAAAAAAACAAATATGAATTTGACTATTTATCATTTTAACGAGATCCTTATCACATCACGACAAGATATTTTTCATGTTAGTCTGAGACACAAACAGACAGATAGTGATGATAGTGACTGAGAGTGATTACTATCATAAATATGTTTTTGATTACTACATATAAAACTTTACTTGTTGGAAATTAAACAGCTCAAGCAGTGTTCAGTCTCCAGTTCAGGTGGGTGCAGGGGTGGTGGTAGATACTCAGGTCTGATAAACAGAGGGGATACTGGGCTTTGATGCTGCTGAGAGAGAAGCTACTCAACTGAAGTCAGCTGGGTTTGTGTGCTGTCAGATAATATCTGCGGGCTGGTAGAGAACACTGCACAGACTGCTACTAATTTATAGCCAGAACGTTTAGTGATATAAGATAAAGTGGTATGTTGTTATAACAAGAAATGTTTCTTGTAAAAATGGAATAACATGAAAATGATCTCATCTTATCTAACGTGTAAAGGATCTTGTTAGCCTTTATGTTCTTGTTAGATCCAACTTGACAAGTTAATTTTGCTTTTATTAGACCGAACAGTAGAGAGACACAGGAAATATAAGGTGAGAGGGAAACAATAAACATGTAACTACATGCAGCAAAGTTTCCCTCTGATATGCTCCTTAGGCCGCTGGAAAGAAATATGACTTTGATAGTCAGTTTTACATTGTACTAGGTTTTATACGTAGTGTATACAGTACATGTGTTTGTCTTTCAGCTCCTGTGTCAGAGCCAGCTGTGTCTCAGATGTGTTTGTCACCAGAACAAATGAAGGTCAGCTGCTCCTCTGAGGGAGATGAAGTCCAGTTCATTTTGAGTTTGGACGGTCACTTACTGATGCAGACCAGGACCCACAATCCCCCTGATGCGGTGGACACACAATCCTTGACTGCGATTACAGACAAACAAGACAAAGCCAAAATTTGGAATGTGAGCATCAGCTTACATGGTCAGCTGACAGGAAACTTGACCTGTCATGTTTGGAACAATGTTAGCAGAGATGAACAGTTTATTCACCTGAAAAGCTGCAAAGGTACAGTGTTTGAAGGCTGCATGTTCTCTTTTCTAAATATCAGATCTTCGCTACTATTTTACTTTTTTATTCAAAAATTTAAATACATTAATCATTAAATTTGTTTAAAAAAAAAATCACATTTTCTTTGTAATACTTTACTAGTATCACTGCTACTTTTCTTTTTAAGTAGTGGTCTCAGATGTTTCACTATCTGATACTGCAAATCACTTGTCTTGTGGGTGGAAAGTAACCATCTCAAACTCTCTTCTGATCATGGAATTATTTTGTTTAATAATTACACATCCACTGAACACCTGAAGATAGAAAATGGACAAGAAATATTTGAGACACATATTGGTAGCTTTGAAATTGACACATCATTTATCATCATATCTAACTTGGTTTGATATTTGTTTTCTAGATTATGTTTCTAGCTGCCCTGTTGTGACTGTGGCTGTGATAACTAGTGTTGCCACTCTGCTTCTCCATGTGACTCTGTGTGTTGGTCTAAAACATCGACATAAGAAAACAAGACCCATGACTGTTAATGAGGGTAAGTGAAAGACGTGCCTTAATATTTATTAATTGTTTATTTTATAAACCATACTTGACATTTCTGACCATTTTGCTACTGTAGTATTTCACATGTAGGTTACCATAGTTTTAGAGGGTTTTGAGGTAGCTGTTGGTATGTTCATTTAAATGCACCGTGAAAATTGACTTGCAAAGACTTGAACATTGCTTGCAGAAAGTAATCCATCACAATGATCATTAAATCTCCTGTTTAATGTTATAGCTACCACTAGCATTGTGATTGACAGTATGAACTGATTTGAAAATAATCAAATGCATTTCTAAACAGCAATAATGCCATTTACAAAAGCAAAAGAAGACTACCTCTCCCAAATACATCTCACATCTGTTTTTACTTTTTCCAGGTAATTCTGACAATGAAATTGTCTACTCAGATGTTAGGGTGTTGAAGAATACAAGGAAAACTCAAACCACCTCACATCACAATACAAAATAATGTTCTCCTCAAACAATAATTAAATCACCAGACCAAGTCTAAACCCTAAACATAACCTGGTTGAAAAAACCTCATGTCTAAACTTCAACATTTTAACCTGTAGTGATTAGAATACTTGTTACCATATCTATATTGCACTATGGACTACTTCCAAACTAAACAAGAATAGTGTTATTTTCTCTTGATTTTTGACTTACCGTTTTAATTGTGAAGTTGTTTTTTCAGTATTCATGCATTTACTTCTCAAACATAACCATGTTTCATATGATTTTATTTACTGTTTTTCCTTTGTAATTGTGTGGCATTGTGTACATTTTTAAAGTGTTTTGTCCTGTGATTTTACATGTATTTTTCAAATAAACATATTTGATAACATTTGTATATTTTTAATCTAATGTTTTTCATGATGTTTCAAACCGAGGTCAAACAGAATGAAAAGAAGGAGATAACTTCAGTTTCTGTGCAACTAAGAAAAGCAAATGGAGTTTTGCTTGTAATTAGTAAATTGTCAGAAATTTAATAATAAAATGTGTTGCTCATGGGTGACATCTGGAGGACAAATACCGTTCTTGCAGCTACTGACAAAGTAGAGTAGAGTAGATTTTAATAGAATAGAGGAGAGTAGAGTAAAGTACTGTATAATGTCCTGATGTTGCAGTCAATAATAATATATAAAAGAGGGATACAACAATCAATACAAAAATGTACACAAGTATAAAGAGACAGAAGTACAGGCTCCAAGCAATGTACAGATCATTTTTACCACAAGATGGAGCCAAAACTCCTCACATGTAACTAAATAATGGTAGTGGAACAAAATCAGAACAACATATTGAATTTGTTATAACTTTTAATCAATTTCAGTGTGGCTATTCAGATATTGGATTGATGCACAAACTGTCTCCACCCCAACTGTTACATCATGTTGGAGTCTCGTCCTACTGTTACAGTCCACATGGGCTACATACAGTATGAGAAGGCCACTGTGCAGTTTAAATAATCCAAGTACACTTTTTCCAGGTGTTGTTGTCATGCATCAGTGATTATATTCTACACTCAGATATTTTTGTCGTGTTATCTGGGTCCACAAGGTGGGAGCAAAGTTGTAAAAATTGATGTTGTAACTTAACTCTAATTTTGATTATTTCTATGTACTCTTAGCAAGACTGTGTATCTGTGCTCACAGTAGAGGTGAAGTGAATGTCCTGTGAGAGTTATAAGCCTGTCTAGTTTTATATTACATATTGTTATTGCTGAATAGATCACATGGCATATTTTGATAATTTGAGAAAAGCATTCAGCATCAGGTCATGGCTAGCTTATGTAACATATGCCTCTTGCATGTTACATGAAATACATAATTTGCGCTTTAAATGGTTACTGTTTCTAATAGCAAAATCTTGTATTAAAATCTATACAGAATATAATTTTGTCAGTAATTCTACCTTTATTTGATAGTTGTAAGGTGTACATATTTGCGTTATTTTCATATTTTTATGCTGTTATTTCATATTTAATACTAGGCTACACAGTATCAAAGGTAACAATGCAGCTATAAAGCCCTTTACCGGTGGAACAAGTCAGACCGGGCTTGTATCCCCCAGGTGAGTGTGTGTCTGTTAAATGGAAACCTGTAAATATTAATGTATAGCCGATCTGAGAGAGACTTTATTATTAACTATAACTATATTGACATTCAGAGTGATTATCTATGTGTACTGATCCATCTGTATCAATAGTGTCTTTGTGTAATTTGTAATAAAGTAAGTCTGTGATCCTTGTCAAGGTTAGACCGTAGTTTGTCATTTAATGATTATTAAACTTTGCCACAGAAATCATTCATTAGTGTTGTAAGTTTCCTTTGATTATGATTTTATTTATACTAAATAGTATTACTGAGACCGGGCTTGTATCCCCCTTTCTATCCTGCTTGTAAGCAACAAACACTCATCACTGAATCAATATCAGAGCTGTCTGTGTGTCTTTGTTGGAGTCAACTACTAACTGTCAGCTGTTAGTCCACCACCATCATCAAAACACAACGCAGAGACTGTAGGCTGCCACCATTAGCAGCGACATAAAAGAGACTTAACAGGAGCGTTATAAACTGTTCAGTATAGATAGTCAGAGAAGATAGTCCCCCGTTACGCTTGTTTACTCTTCACTGTGTTGATTCTCCTAAGCAGATACTCTACCACAACATGACCACATGTCTCTCTTTCTCAGCAATGTAGATACTGGTCTGATGCTGTGGCTGAAGCTGAAGCTGAGAGAGAGGAAAAAAAGCTGTGGTTTCTAACGGACCCCATCACACATTAGATTATCATGTCGAAGATGTTATTTCCTTTATATTCCTCTAAATGCAGAGCAGGGTAAACAGTATACAGTACATGTTTTAAAAATAAACACCAAGTGGGTATGTTGAGAGGCAGGAAGTGTTCATCTATTTGCAGTGTCCTTTACAGAAATACAAAATCTCTCATCCTCACACAGCATTACAATATGCTTTCAGTTGAGTTGAGTGATAAAAACATAATAGGTTTTTATACAGCACATGGGTGTAAGAACCATTCAGTTTTAATTACAAAATGTAAGGAAAATACCTGTCCACCATTTAAGTTGCTAACGTTTTCTTAACATTAGAAATACCATGATGTGTCCTTTATTACACTGTATTCTGTACAGTGTTTGGTAAGGTAAAAATTAAAAATGATTTATTCATTAGTGGAGGTGTTCTGGGGGCTGCATGTGTCTCATATAGGAGACCTATAGATGAGACAGGAGCTGAGACGGCACCTAAGAATTGACATTAACTGTGCATGCATTGCCCTTGAAGAAATGCAATTAAAAATATATGCATGTTCTGACCTATTAAAATGAAAAAGGTATTTCAAGTATTTTACTAAGACATCACTTTCCCCAGCAGACTGTATCTTCTCAAATGTAATCTGAGCACAGTGTTTCCGAGTTCTGTCATTTATTAATGATTACAATGTTTAAACAAAGTCATAGGTCAGTACAGAAACTAAAAAGTTACACTAAAAGATTGTATTAATGTGTAAATAACAAATTTAGTACATTACACAAATGTACAAATGTAAAATCTATATGGCATCTTTTCTTGTAGGCAGCTGACGTTTACTAATCTGTGTGTTATGTGTCTCAACTTTCAGTAAGTGAAGCCATTCACATAATGACAGGAACAGCTTAGACAGTGCATGACAATTCAGAAATATGAACTAAAAACAGCAGAAAATACCCACTTTCTGCACCAAAGACTGCCACAGTCCAATGGTTTTAACTTAAGAAAACATATTTTAGTTTAATATCAGCAGTCTTGGAGCAAGAAGCTCAGTAACTTTAGTAAATTCAAAAAGGATAAGAAGCAGTGTGATTCAGAAGTACTTCGCTTAGAGCAAATAACTGCTGCCTCGATTCTCTCCTCATAACAAAACCAGAAACAAACCTGCCTGCTGACAGTGGAAAGCTCACAGGTCTGCAAAATAAGCCACAAAGAAGACACCCCATTGTACAAGTGGTGAGTGATTTTTAAACTTTGAGCCTGTTACTTGAGTTACAGTGTGCAGAAAAAAGTGTAATATTTTATTACTTGTGACATGACTTTTACAGTTTCTAAAAGACATGAATTCTTATGACTGAAACTGTCTAAGTATGCAAAAATTACAAACATGGTATCTATATTGTCCAAGCATAAT
Source organism: Scomberomorus guttatus (assembly GCA_038419695.1). Taxonomy (NCBI): domain Eukaryota; kingdom Metazoa; phylum Chordata; class Actinopteri; order Scombriformes; family Scombridae; genus Scomberomorus; species Scomberomorus guttatus. The sequence continues at coordinate 20,821,254 of CM076460.1, read as the reverse complement.
GTTATACTTTTAATTCATTGATTGTTTTGCATACGTGAGAAATTGACCATGCTTTAAAGATAGTTTGCATGTTTCAACAGAAAAATGATTTTCATCTACATGATCCTCTCAACTCTGGTGCCAACAGCAAAAGGTACACTTTAGGATAACTGTGTAGTTAAATATTGAACAAAATCATTAAATTAAATCATCAAATTAAAAAGAGCTACTATATCATATGGTCAGTGTCTCTGCTTTCCTGACTGAAATGACTGAAACCCTTATCAAGCATTTGTTATACTGAAATATATATATTATATATATTGCAAATTATGCCATTATCTACATGATACAAAATTACAATAGAAAACATACTTTGAATAATGACAGTATATATATATATATTAATTGTATGTTTGCTTGCTCTCTATTAGGGTTTAAGGAATGCAATATATCTGAACCTACTGGAGCTCAGCAGTGTTTTGGAGGACTTGGGGAGCCGTTGATTTTTTACCTGCCCACTGATGCAACAAGGATAATGTTGAAAAAAGATGAGAATACCATTTTAAACATAGCAAATAATAAGGTAGTTGATTTGGATATGAAAAACCAAGGTCTCAGTGCATTCATCAACAAAGGAACACTCAAGCTGGATAATGTAAGAAAGAGACACTCTGGAGATTACCTGTGGGAAGTGTTTCATTCTGATGGTACATTATCACACAAACTCAGCATGCATCTAGAAATACAAGGTAGGATTTCTTTTAAGTAAAATATATTTAAATACTATTATAAAATACAAACCATGGTCAGTACCAATGTACAGTATTTGAAAAAATGTTTTGTAAAATAAATGAATGCAAAGAGGGACATTTTTATACTTGCCAAATATATGACTGTTTAAAGGTGGGACTTATTAATTATTAGATTTCATTAATGTATGTGCGTAAATTAGGATTACAAATACAATATTTTTAATTTGTAGTTATTTTAAAACAGCAATTTCCCATAAGTACCTACATATAAGCAACACTTGTGCTTTGCTATCATACAAATGTTGCATTTAATAAATATAAATATAATTTACAAATATGAAGACATTGGTGAATTTTGTTACTCACTACTGTGACCTACACTCTTATCTAACAGTATTACGAATACAATTTGTTTTTAAGTGCATTCAACTTTAAGTATATAACTTGTATTTATGCATGTAATACATTCATTAAAACTGCAAGACTGAGAAGTATTTTTAAAATATGTAGGTGTTATACTTGGCAAGTTGTCAATTTATTAGGTAAAACTGAGCAAAAACTAAAGCAGTCTAATAGCACTGACTTGCAAATAAGTCCTACCTTAATAAAGATTATACTGTTCAATTTTTGTTGAAAATATTTTATTTATAGTTTTTATTTATTTTGGAGGCTGTAGTTAAACTGTATTTCATTATACTGAGAGGTGTTTCCAATATTTAGTCTACCCTCCATAATATATATTAGTGTATGTGTACTGTTATTTATTATATAATCCTATATTTGGATATTTTATACTCATGTAATACCTGTATATCTGTTTAATATGCTGTTTTAAAAGTTTCACATCATTTTAGAATTTACTGTATATACACTGTATGAATATGTCTATACATAGGGTGTGTATATATTGTTTATAGCTGACAACAAACAGTACAGATGACAGTTTTCAGAGTTGGCACTGGATTTTACTTTGCATTTGTAAATACTGTATGTGTGACTGTGTGACTCTATGCTGTCTTCCAGCTCCTGTGTCAGAGCCAGCTGTGTCTCAGATGTGTTTGTCACCAGAACAAATGATGGTCACCTGCTCTTCTGAGGGAGATGTCAAAGAGTTCGATTTGAGTTTGGACGGTTACTTACTGATGCAGACCAAAGCCCACAGCCAGTCCCCGAGTCGCTTGACAGAGTATACACCGTCACTGGCTTCAAACACAACTGAACAAGACACACCCAGAGTTTCAAATATAAGCATCAGCTTATATGGTCAACTGACAGGAAACCTGATGTGCAATGTTCAAAACAATGTCAGCAAAGAAGAAACAGTTATCCAGCTGACAAGCTGTAAAGGTACTGTATCTAAAAGAATGATCTTTTTTTTTGTTGTTGCTTCCTTTGGTTGATATCAAATCCCCACAGCTAATTTATGTTTGTTTTCCAAAAAAGAAAAAAATATCACACATGGACAAATAATCTGAGATTTAAAGGTTTTTACAGTGAACGTCAGGGCTTTCTGTTTTCTGTATATGTACAGTCTGACATCTCAGTAAAATCCTGTGGGTAGCAAGTACATATCAGGGATTTTCATCTGGTTTGTCCTTGATATTGTTATTTTTTAAATGACACAATGGCAATTACATCTTACTGGATGAAAGAAAAAAATGAACAAAAGGTAGTTCAGAAAGATCTTGGTAGCCCTTAGAATGACATATCTACATTAGGGTAGAAGAACTTCGTGTGGTTTTATTACTTCCTGTGAAGTGTTTCTGTGTGCATCTTTGTACAACAGTGTAACAGTCTGGTGTTTAGAAAAACACTGAATATTAATTACCACTAGATCCTGACAATACTGTTGCTGTGTTTAAAGATATTTAAATTATTAATGATGATTAATGTTACTGCTTTTGTGCCACATGCATAAAAATGTGCACAGCCCCTTTCTGATTTTGGTGAGGAATTTCTGCCATTCAATCCTAATTTACATCGTCTCTACATCTAATTTGGGTTCATATTTGTTTGTGTTTTCTAGCTTCCATTACTCACTTCCTTTTTGTGGGTGTGGGTGTGATAGCAGGTGTTACCATTCAACTTCTCCTTTTGGCTCTGTTTCTTTGTATCAAACATCAACAAAAGAAAACAAGACCCATGAGTGTTACTGAAGGTAAGAGAAAGATTTTCTCCCCATTCAAATGTCTTTATCTTCATTTTGTCTCATACTGACAAATATGCAGGTTTATCCAAATTAGTAAGCCATGTATAGATGATATAGATGTTATAGATGTTTGAAAGCATCCTGCATTACATCAAATGAAGTGCACCCTGAAAATCAATATGCAAAAACTATATTGCTTGAATCAATCAAAGTGTATTTTGAATATTGTTAAAGTTATGTTACCATTCAATGGTAAGAAAGTTGAAAACATGGACTGATTTGAAAAGTCTCAAATATATTACCACACAACAATAACATACTTTGACATTGTTCAATGTGATGGATTCCCTTTGTCAGATACATTTCAAGAGTCTGCTTTACTTCTTTCAGGTAATTCTGAAGATGAAATTGTCTACTCGGATGTTGTAGTGATGAAGGACAGAAACAGAAGAAATAACAGACCCAACTCAGATCAACACGCAGCTTAATTTTCTCACAAAGTCAATGTGGGATCATTGACTTTGTGTCTACAGTGGAAGAAAAAAAATGATTTCCCCTTCCAGACATTGTAACGCCAACAATCATGAAAGGCATCCTATCTGGTGACATCCATCATTTTTACCAGGCTTTACCACTAGGAAGTATGTAAACATGCAGTATATAATTAAAGTGTTATCTGACCTACAGTACTATAGGGAGTCATTGTATGACAGATTAATTTTTTTAACACATCTACATATTGCAGTTTGGCGAAAAACTACTTCATTTCTGAGCTACCATTTCATTTTTTAAATGCATTCAAGCAGTTGCTTCTCAAGTATAACTAGTAATGTTGTTAATAGAGAAAATTTAACATGTTTTAATGCTAATTTGATTTATGTGTTACAGCAGTAAAATATGACTTCTATCTACATAGTCATTACAGCTCTGGTAAAAAGTACAGTGAACTGTATTAATAGTATACTGTATAAACCAAACTCAAGTAAAACATTATTGATGCAATACTGTCATACTACAAAGACAATCACAACATTTTGAAGAAAGTTAATAGTTGTTGGTGACATGTGCATGCAACAGTCCAATTTACAGTGAATATAATACTTTTTTCCCTTTGATGCTATGATTTTAAAATTGCAGAGTTAGTTTGAGCATTTATGCATTAGGTTCCAAATGTAACAGCTTTTTTGTTTGTAAATGTGTGAGGCATTGTGGAAGATTAGTTAATAAATACATTTTATATAGAAGACTTTGTTCTGCTCATGAGCAACGTGTTTCCTTTTCACAGCATTGTGTTTCCTGTCTGCATTTTATCATACAAACCACAGTCAAGTGTAAAGAAAAAAAAAAAGCAAACAACACAGTTTTAAGGTTACCATACAACTGGGAAGAGAAAGTTGAAAGTGCTTTGTTTCACAGTGGTTTGTAATTCATAATTAGTTGGTGATTTAACAATAAAAAAAGTGTACCTCATGGGTGGCTGCAAAAACAGTCACTACCAGCCAGCTTTGATGTAGGGTGTTGAGTTGCAAGCAGTGTAGCGATCATCACTGACCACACGATGGGGCCAAAAGCCATCACATGTGACTAGATAATAGCCACCAAAGGAAATCACCATTATCATTGTATCTTTGGTAAGAGTCCCTTTAACCACCAAAGCCCATGTGATCAATAATAGTTGGTGTAGAAAAGGTATTGTACATTAATTGAAGATTAGGATTATAAACAATCTTTTAAAGTGCACCTTTTTTCTAAATTCTGCTGTGTCAATTAACAGATACTGATAGTTTTTTCTTGTTGCCTGGTTTGTCCACTGGGTGGCAACAAAATGCATGTAGAGCTGAAACAATTAGTTGTTTAATCGTCTAATCAGTCAACAGAAAATGAATCTGCAATAATCAATACATTTCCAAAGATTTCAGAAATATGTTTTAAGAAATATGCTTCTCAAATGTGAGGATTTGCTGCTTTTCCTTGGACAGCACACTTGTTTATACAGAAATATTTTTGCTGAAATGGTATTCACCAGAAAAAAAAGTATTAGTTATCAATTGTTTAGCTAACTAAAAAGCTTTTCTATCCTCAACCATGACCACAATCTTCCCTTAACTTTAACCAAGTACTTTTAACTTAACCACAGGGGTGGAATATCAGTAAAGGTTGCATTTTAAAAGTAAAGGTTTTTGAAATGGTCATATGGGTCATTTTAGAACTGACACTGACAAGTGCCCTTCTGGGTGACTGCCTCATGATCATGATCACATCCTGACACTGTAGGAGAACTCAGTGGTACCCCTTACTCTGATTTTGTGAGTTCAGATTTATTTAATCAGTCGCATCCATTGACTGTATAAAAATAATGGATGTAGCCACCGCGACGTCACCCATTGGTTTGTGAACTCGCATTTTGAACAGTTTTGAAGCCTTGAGTTTGGCATTTTGACTGTTGCCATCTTGGATTTTTGGAGCCACAAGTGATGAGAAGTGACTATATTTGGACCTTGGCTTGCTTGCATGACCATTTTTCAAAGACAGATTTCCTGCATCACTTTCTTGGTACGGTGACCAGACGTCCCAGTTTGTCCCGGATTGTCCTGGTTTCAAGCTGGGTGTCCTGAGTCCCAACAAATATCTGTAAAACCCTAAAATGTCCCGGTTTTCAACGTTCACTACCAAATTGTCCCAGTTTTCACTACAAATAAAATAATAATTATATTATATTTGTTTCAGCGCTTACATAGACATTTATCACCACTCATTATTACCTAAACCATTATAAAAACATAAACAATGCACCATGCGTCTGAATTCAACACTGATTTGTCTGTATTTGTGTCAATCAATGTGTCGTTGTCACGGCTGTTGCTGTGATGCTTGCAGCTCTTTCTGACAGAACCTGTCAGTATGCTAACGGCTAGCTGTCATGCCGAAAAGAGAGTCGGTCTTTTCTAAAGAGCTCCAGGAGGCTTACTTCTTCCTTCATAAAGTACCCGGCAACGAAAATGCTGCGTTCTGCACACACCGCAAGAGTACATTTTCTGTTGCATACAGTGGAAATGCTGATAAAGATCACATTAAGACAACCAAGCATAAGCGGCTGCTACAAGCGGGAAGTAGTAGAAGGAGTACTGAGGAAGAGAGAGGATGAGGGAGGTTTAGCAGAGTGTAATGGGTGATGATTGTGACCTCTGTGCGTGGTTCCCTGTAACAACTATTCACTCTCACATCATTAATTACACCTAACTCCACTGCACTGTAGTGCAAACCACATCCGTCTACTCCTTAGGAGCTGCCTCTCTATATTAAGCCTTGTTGCAATCTCTTTTGGTTGTTCATTGACATGATTTCTTTAACACCGTCTCTCCAAATCTGCTTTTAACATATCTTAATCTTCATATCAATAAAGGGCAGAATATGCTGAGTGGATTTACCCTATAACTTTAGTTAATATTTTGAAATTCTTGTAACAGTATTCAAAATCTCACACACAATAAAATATACAAAAATAAACCAGATAAACCTGAAAACTTGGACTATTATTTTTCATTCATACCACCTTACAGCCCATCGTCTTGCTTTTTTTTTTTTAAGTCTCTAAATGATGGTGGATAACAAGAGGTTTACTTGTCTCATATCACTGGTAGGGTGTTTTCAAAAGGGGATTCCCATTACATCCTACAATCTTCTGTCCACCATCTGTCTTTCCATAAGCACCATACTACAACACAGTATTGCCAGCCCTTACCCACAGCCACATTTGAAACTGACTTTACACTTAGGTCATATGGAATAACACTTATGACTTTCCCCACTTTCCCCCCCTGCCACCCTCCGTCTCTCCCCCTCTGTGTTTTATGGGGTGACTGCAGTAGAAAGAAGGAGGGCTTCCCCCTCTGCCTGAAGCCCCTGCTTAGAGAACATGTGGCCTGGGAATAATTGGGTTACAACCGCAGCAGTCCAATGAGTTGGCCTTGATTTGGAGAATGACTCCATTTACTTTTGTCTGACTGCCTGCTGCTTCCACAGCTGCAGCTTTTATCCTCCATTCAGGCTCAAGATTTTACTGTATAGGCCTGGCAGAGAGCCAAATGAGAGAGTGGAACACAATCCGAGCATTAATATACTAACCCACATTCAGTGAAAATAGTATGGCCCCTTCTTATATAGTAGAATACCCCTTGCTTGAAGAATTTATGTCAAAATTTGTGACTTTATAAAATAAAATGTTCATTCTTAAACGGTCACCATGACAAGTTAGAATTTGTGTTCACTTTTGCAGGCCTAGTGTGGCATATCTCCACAAAATAATGGATTAAATTATTGCACATGACCATTATGTGCCTCAACCGTAGAAGAATAGTGTTTTGTAGAGTGCAGTGATGGAAACTACAACTGCTGATTTTAAATTTGAACATTTCACACAGAGTTAAACATACGGTATGTCTCTCCCAATTTTGATTACTTTGTTTCCTCATTTTCTGAGCTGCAGCAAAACAACCTACCCCTTTTTTCAGCTGAGAGTAGCATCTTAATTTTGTGCATTTTATTGTGGGACAAAATGTTCTTTTCAAAAAGACATTAGTCATAGCAGGAAACACACAAATGTATCTAATAACATTAATGATGGTCAGTAAGCCATGTCAGTGCAGCACCCTATTGTTAATGAAATTAATTACACCTGTGCTTTCACTGATGTGTCAAAACTAGCTACCTATTAACACTTGACAATGGCATAGATGTTGGTATTGTCAAAGTAGGCCTATATTTTTTCAGTGTATGATGTTTTTACTGCAACAAGTAGCATAAGGAATACAATTTCAAATTCAGTATTTATCACATTACAGTTACCAGTTAGTTAGTTGGTTGGTGGTGGCCAGAGTGGGTCTGGGTCGTGTTGGCTTGGTGCAGAGGGAAGGAGAAGCAGTTAGCATCTGTGAAGAGAGAATAGGCCTTTGGGTAACTCCAAAATTATCACCCCTATTTTTTTTATTGGTTTATTTGTCAGGGATGATGCAAAAAAAACATTGTAACAAGTTAAAATAACATGAAACAGATGTATTGCATATAGGATTTCTAGCCAAGGCTAATTGCGACCCCTGTCCCTGGTACAGGACAGGTAGCCAAGTCTTGATCAGCATATCGCTAAGTTACCACTGAAATCTCGGAAGAAAACATACGTCGCATTTACTGTACATCAAAAACGCATTTTCCTTGCTAATTTATGCTGCTTATAAAATACTACTACTACTACTACTACTAATAATAATAATAATAATAATATATGCTGCAAGTTACACAGAAAAAATCTAATAATTAGAGGAAAAACAAATTGAATGAGATGGTGGCTCCACAGTGGAACCTCATGAACTGGATTATAAAATAATGCTCACTCAGGTCACCCCACAATGATTATAAACCATGATCTGCCCTGACTATCATGATAAAAGTTCTAGTATGTCGGTCCTGGACAGGTTAAATCTATTATACTGAACTCAAAAAGTGCCTGGAATAGAGGAAGAAATGTCCACCACCAACAGATTTCCAGGCTACTGTTGAAACAATAGTGGATACACTGGTTAACCTTCCTGTTAAAGCGAAATATGTTAGTTCTCAGAGTCATCCTTGTTGTTTGGTCTTCATGGCAACCTCACAACATTCGCTGCCTGTTGATTGGCTCCCCACACATTAGTGACACCAGAGGTCAAGGTGCAGCAATTGGTCACCAGAAACCGTCAGATTCTTCCAACAATGTGTGCTTCATGAGCCAAGGTTGTGGCAAAAGTTTTCCACATGCACATATTTTGTCTTCCTTATCGAAAACTTTCCAGGACCAAAAATCTCCCAACCCTCTTGCTTTCCACTTGGAAAGCAGTAGTGTTAGTTTCTTCTCAGCTGGATGTTAGATAAAAGAGGGTCAAGGTCTGTGAATATTGTTATTAATGTGGCCATATTCACCTTTGGAATGAGCAGTGGCAGGGTTGGTCTCAGTCAAACTCTCAGGGTCACTCAGACAATGAAGGCTCTTATCTCCAAACAAAGGCTCCTTCGTCAGTAAAGTAGGTGAACACCCTGACACGCCCATTTAAGAGGCACTAAGAGACTGGGCTGCTAAGAGGGGGAAATGCCTGTAAGTACAGCACTTAATTAAAAGAAATGAAAGATAAAAACAGCCTTGAGATTACCACTGCCCTTATGAAATAAACACAAATTAGGCCTTAAATGAAACATTAATTTAGTCTGACAAAAACACTTCTTTGATGTGGCTTAATGCAATTAACTTTTTAAATGTTACTAAAACCAGCCTCAAAGCTTTGCCACCCATTATAACCTTTCATGGTCATTGCCCAACCTGAAACGTAAATGAATAAAATGTTCAAGTAAGCGTTGTCAGTGCATGTCAGTGTAGAACACAATAGGTCCAGTGTCCGTCCAAAAAGGGAACCTCTCTACAGAATCTGCCGGAAAGTATTGTGTCATTGGGATTTCAGAGTAAGGTCTTGTGGTGCATGAGAGGAATGAGACATTAAGTAGCTAAGTAACTGGGATAGTCATTTAGACAAGCCCACACAAGCTCGAAACATGCCTAAATATCTATCTATGATCATCTACATGATTATGTAAACAAATAGACACACGTGCATGCCTAGTAGTTGGAAGAAAAACATGTTCTTGTACATTCAGTCACTGCGTCTCACCAACACACACAAACACACTCACCTCTTTTAAGCCCCTGCCCATGGAAACCAAGCAAACAAGTTCTCACAGTTGGCAGGCAGGCAGCTGTCTGGCTTCCGTCTATGGGAACTACTGTACAAAGCTGTTGTGTCAGATGTATGACGGAACATCATACAAGCCTGACTCAAGCATTAAACCACTGTAAGGGTGGTGAGGTAACTGTCATGGATACATTTGCCCTAGATTTACTTTACTTTATGTGATTATTTGAAAAGGAGAAGATAAATGGCACACAGATTAAAGCATCAAGTTAAACAAATTCCCTGCTGCAGCCTCTTACTCTCCATGGATTGATTGATTGATTTATTTTTTTGATTTATGTAGATGTTATTGTAAGATTTTGTGTGTGCTGTGGCGGTGAGCTGTTTCATATTTTGGCCACGATAACTGTCAATAATAGAATTTATGGATTTTTGGGCTCTATTTTGGAGGAGCTACACTGTCATTTTTCTAGCAACCCATCTAAATGCTGGCTAGTGATGTTACATAGGAATGTCTGGGCTTAGCATTAGAGGCTAGCAAAATTTCTTTTTTGGATGGAGTTGATTGCTACCAACAGCCATTTTCATCCTGTGCTGTCTACTTTTAGCTAACACTGTGTTCACTTACTACATAATAGTTTAAACCAATATGCTTGGCTTGTATTAAGGAATCGTGGCATCCATTTTTTTGGGCTAACTGAAGCATTTTTCTGCCCCATTATAGGCCCTGAGTTGTTCTGATTGCTTGGTTTTGGCTGTGGAAAATGCTCTGCTTTAGATAGCCAAACCAACAGATCACACATTGCTGTTTTTATTTTCCTGTTTGACTTATTTTCTCATAGTTGAGGCAAAGCTTGACCTGATGATTGTGGATGAAAAATGTGATGGTATAATAATTACGCACTAATTCTCAGAATTGGGACAAATGTCAATGGCTTTTAGTAAACCGTATGATCTCTCGGACTGTCTCAACTTCATTACTTTTTTGTACTTTCCTCTATTTGATGACGTCACCTTAACATACAGAATCCTCCCAAAGCCTCATTGTGAACTAATGGCAACAAAGTCCACACCAACTTCATTATTAAAAATAATTAAATAAATTCAATTTCTGTTACCGTTTGATGCTATGAGGTATTGAGTTATTCTCAAAACTGCAGGCAGGGTTCAGAGGGTTTGTTCTCTGGGATGATGAGCCAGATGAAACTGTAAGATAAAAATGTTTAAGGTATCTTTTCATTTTCTTGAAGTTGGGAGCTTAACTGTACCATTAGTTTTAATGACTTATTGCTCGGCACATGGAGGTCTATGTAGTTAATGGAAATGCCAAAGTTTGTTGTTTCTCTTCGGTCTCAAAGCGTTGTCTTTGCAACAAGGTTAAGACTGACCCAGAAAAGTTAACAGTAATCTTATAGACATACAGTAGGCACTGCAACAGCCACAAGTGAAGTTGTTTTTTTTTTTCTTCAGTGCTTGAAGGAAATTACAAAACTCGTAAAATACTACTATCCAGGAAGTATTAAGATCTTTTACTTAAGTAAAATTTTAAAAAGCCCTGTTTCTTACTTAATTTTAATCAACTACAGAAATATTAGAAAATGTATTTAAGTATCAAAATTAAAAGTACTTGTGAAATAAAACGGCACCATTCAGAGTGCTATATTTATCACATATTTTATGATTATCAGCTACATGATTCATTTTAAAGTAAAGTAAGTAAAAGTTTATTTGTATAGCACCTTTCACAAATACAAAATCACAAAGTGCTTTACATTGATGAAAAATACACTATAAAAGGTAATTTTTATAATTAAAAATAGCAATGATGAAAAACAGTACAGGGCTGACAAGCCCTAAAATCACAGCAACAACAAACCAATGAGGACAGAGACACATAAACAAGTACAGACGTTCCAAAACACAGACAAGGAAATAAGCCAAAAATAAGCAATAAACAAAGTGGAGCAGCTATTCAGACGGGCTAACCAAAAGCCTGAATAAAAACGTTTTCAGCTGTTTCATAAAGATGTCACATGAGTCTAGGGATTGCAACAATAAGGGGAGAGCATTTCAAAGATTGGGTGCAACAGCTTGAAAAGCACGGTCACCTCGGGTTTTATAGCGGGTTTGAGGGACAGCCAGTAATTTTTGTTCAGAAGACCTAAGAGCCTGATTAGGTGTATAAGGGAGGAGGAGGTCAACAATATACCGGGGTGTTTGAGCATGCAAGGCTCTAAAGGTTAGCACCAGTATTTTAAAATGGATGCGAAATCTAATTGGAAGCCAGTGGAGAGAGGATAAAATTGGTGTGATATGGGATCTCTTGCTGTCTCTTGTATTTCTAGTTAAAAGTCGAGCGGTTCAAAGAAGTTTGATTTAAACAGGTAAAAACAGTGTTACAATAATCTAAACAAGAAGAAATAAAAGCATGAATAATCATCTCCATCTCAACCGTGGTCACCACAGATCTTAACTTAGGAATGTTCCTCAATTGGAAAAAGCATGAGTGCATAACCTGGCTCACATGATTATCAAAGGACAGGAACTGGTCAAAGATGACACCAAAATTTCGAAGGTTATGCTGTACACAAACACTTAACAACCCCATATACTGCTTGATGTTTGAGTAAATTTTTCAGGAGCAATTATAAGGGCTTCTGTCTTAATTGCATTTAAATGAAGGCAGTTGTCAGCCATCCATCTTGATGGCATCCAAACATTCATTTAAAATGGACAATTTTTTCTCGTCAGGTTTAAAAGAACAATACAACTGAATATCATCGGCATAGAAATGATTGTAACAGCTAATAATCTGTCCAAGAGGCAGCATATATAAAGGAAACAACATAGGACCCAGAGCAGAGCCCTGTGGGACACCGCATGACAGAGGTGCTATGTCTGACATGAACTGACCGACAAAGACCAAAAGACTCCTATTAGCAAGATAAGATGAGAACCAATCCAAGGCAAACCCGGAAATACCCACTAAATGGTTTAGCCTATTTAATAGAATACCATGATCGACGGTATCAAAAGTGGAGCTGAGGTCAAGTAACACCAATAATGATCTTTTCCTATCATCTGCAGCCATTATAATGTCATTAGTGACTTTAAGAAGAGCCATTTCTGTTAAATGCAGTTTACAAAAACCTGATTGAAAGCAGTCATACAGGCTATGTGTTTCTAAAACAGTTATAAGCTGCTTGGCGACAACTTTTTCCAGCAGTTTGGACACAAGAGGCAGCTTAGATATAGGTCTATAATTCATTGGGAGGGTGGGTCCTAAATTTGTTTTTTTTCAGCAAAGGCTGAACTATAGCATGTTTAAACTGGCTAGGGAAAGAGCCAGTTGAAAGGGAGAGATTGATCATGGCTACAATAGTGGAGCCAATTGAATTAAAAACATTTAATTCAAGTAGAGTGGATGACAGTTTAGTTTAGTCTTTCATTTTTTCCTTCTACTTTCAGGCACACAGTTCAGAGTTACACCATCCTTTCTCAGTCCTGAGCGAGATGTAAATTGGTAACAAATACAGTATGTCCATGTGGCAGAACAGTGCGCTGACAGAGCACAGGATTTATAATCCCAAGCCATTCCCATAAAGGAGGCAGGTGAACGGAGACCTCTTTCAGATCCAATACCAATCTTGAATCATTTTGTGTGCATATGAAAATACAAGGATGGTTTCTGTGGCACTGAAGTGTGTTTCATATGCACTTCATTCAATTGATTAGAGTAATTCAAGAAATTTCATGCATATCATCTTCCAGTTGGCAAAGTACTGTTTTTTACCAATAAATGACATTTTTGGAGTGAATATGACTTGAGACAGAAAGAGAGGGACACACTGAGACTTTCTGTTCTTCTTCTGCAGGGCATCAAGCAGCAGCAGTGTGAGTCAGTGCATCTGGACCACAGATCCTGCTCCCATTAATTTGCATTTATAGCCAAGGATTTGATCAGTTAAACCTAGAAGATTACACCATGATGTGCATTATATGAAAATATGTAAAAACCAATATGTAAATAATTGTAAATAATTAAAGAATGTCTAATTAACAGTACTAGAGCTGAAGCAACTGCAGAATTTCACACACATACAGTCTTGTGATGTCAAATATCTTTTATTGTCTCTGTTTATGAAATACATTACTTGTAAGCACTTGTCCTTGGCTAACCTGTTGTACTCCTCTTTATTTTATCCTTTATTTAGCCTACTTTTGACAAGATAACACATGCTGACATTTGAAGTCATCTCTCATTATTATAAACCCCCTTTCAGCCCGAATTCAACATTCAACACATCTGTTCCTTTGAGCCATTTCACCAGAAAAACAAGAGACAACATTAAAACCAAATTTCAAGTGCTCTGCTTCCTGGAAGGTATTTTTCTTGGTGGGGTGGGTTGGCCTCTGAAATAACATTTAGATTAGGTAACATTAAACCTTTGCCCTGAAACTAATCAATATTAATGAAATTCTGATGGCTGCCAGTTCCTCAGGGCAGGACTCACAATGCCAACTCAGTGATAGGTCGAAAAACTGGTGGGCTTTACCGTTTTACTCAGAGAATGTGACCAAATGTAACATACATGGGTCAGATAGCATTTGCAAATAGCTTTTTGTATCTGTTTTAGATTATAACATGATGAGGAAGCACTTTAAAGTTAATATAACAAGCTTCTTCATGTTTGACAACCTGTGCGACACAATGCGAACCTTCCTGGTGCAGTTAGCCTCACCTATTTTTCACTCCAACTAGGTTAATGGAGTTTCCCAGCTGCAAATCTCAATTTAATTTGGTGAATTGGAAGAAGACGACGAGATCTTCACTCTTGAATGCACACAAATGGACTTTTAAGGTCTAAGTTTGAGTCATTAGTCTGAATGTGGAGATGAGCTCATGTTTGCTTGTGAGATGGTTTCATCGGGGCGGTCTGTTAAAAACCTCCCGCACATCTGCAGATAGATCGAACATTATGTCATATTAACACAACTATAATTACACAATCCCTGTCATTTACACAGGGGTGGATTACTGTAAACTCTGTGTGTGTGTGTGTGTGTGATAGTTTTGGTGTTCTCAGCATAGTGCTTTTTATGAACTGTGGTTCATTGTGGTTAGTGACTCTGAAAACCATGTTTTTTTTAAATCCGTTTTCATGGACTTATTTTGCAGAACCTCCTGCTTCTGGTGTGAATCCTGTAGAAATAGTCAATTAAACATGATAGAAAGCATAGTTTATGACTCTTTATCAGTAAAATACAAATACATTTCTTGCTGTGACCTTGTTTTTTGAGTGGATATATCATTGTTTTTAAGAGGCCTAAATGATTTTATTATCGGGATGACTTTAAATGATAAATGTTTTTGAAGCAATAAGAAGAGCTGTACCTGATCATAAATAATGTAAAGCAACATTTTAAAAGTCTTTGTAGAAAAAACAGTGACCCTCAACATAAAACACAAAAGATATAAGGAATGTAAGGAATGTAAGGAATGTTACTAATATGAAAGCATTGCATTCTTGTATCTTAAACTCGTGATATTCTTCTGTAGATATTGTATTCCTTCTAGTTTATCATGAACTAACTAATTAACTAAGGTCCGTTGTTGGCAGCTGTACAACAGCTCTCAGCTCTCTATAGATACTCTTAATCTTTGCGGACATCAGCAGTTGTGTTACATTCAGAGAAAAAAAAAAGATACACAATTATGTCTGTTTTACTGCTACTGGTTTTGTTTTGGTTAGCAAACTTCTTCCACCTATAGAATAAAATGCTACCAGCCTGTCTCTAACTGGCACAGAAACCTCAGTGAAAACTTAAAGGGGACATATGCTTTTTGTGATTTTCTGTTATTTATATACCATTATAATGTTCGATATCTATGCTAAACACGGTCAAAGTTCCAAAGCTTGAGGTTAAGGTATGTAGAAACAATCCCTGCAAGTCAAAAACCCAGGCTTCAACCTGCTCTGAACGCTTCACTTGTGAAATTTTTTTCTACCTTGCCAGCGAGCTGACATCAGCGCATGCCTACTAACGGCCATCCATTCTGTAGCCTTTGTTGCTAAGGTTGTTGCTAAGGTTTTTCCATGTGTTGTTTGCGTTGTCCACTCTCATATTTTGGATTGAATGTACGGATGTATTTGAGAAGTTGACATTTCGAGTAAAGAACAAGTAAAAAGTAGTGATATCCTACTACAATAGTTTGTTGCATGGTTTGTTGACATAGCCTCCGAAGCTGGCAGAAGTCTCCTGAGGGAGAACAGAGTGGGCTCATCAGGAGGGGGGCCTGAAAGAGACAGGAGCTAAAATGGCCTGTTTCAGACAGAGGCTGAACTGAGGGTTAGTATGAGTTAAATAAGTTTCAGTCATATTCGATGTGGCATGAGTATTTATGTTTTTATAAAGTGACCACAGTGTTTCACTTGGTCAAGAACCTGTTTTGGTTTTGGTGGCATGTTGATTTGGGACATCAATCCATAATCCCATGGTCTCAGGTTTCTGGCTGCCCCTGTGTTCTGACCTCTTGTAGAAATCTGTTTATGTCTGTGTGCCTCAGAGGAAAATGACAAGGAACATTTTTTAATAATTATATGTAAGATTGCAATGGAACAGCTCAAAATATAAAAAAAAGATTCCTTTACAACACAACAATATAGCTGTGGTCTTACTATTTAATATTACTTTTAACTGTTGAAGTTAGGAAATTAATACTCTCCTAGCTGTCAGTGTGTCAGTACAAATAAGTCCAGTAGACAGGCCTGACCCACCTCTTTATGTCTCTCTGATAGAATTATAACTCTGCCTGCTCTATACTTAGACCCTCAGACGATTGTATCTCTGCTTCATGAGGTCCAGACTGAGTTGTTTAGGGAAATAAAGGCCTTTTTCACTCAGTTAAAGATGTCTGGAAAGGATGAAAGGCACACAGGGAAGGGAAAAAGAGAAATAAAGAGTTAGGGAGGGTGAGAGCTGGCACTTGTATCCTGCAGTGTTTGTCCTATAGTGCCTGCCACTGTGGAACTTTTCATACAGTCACTATGGTACCACTGAAACACGCAGCTGCTTCTCTTAAGGGTATTGTCGGGGTAGAAAGGGGGGACATAAAGAAGTGTGTGTGGGAATGTGGGTGTGCTTCAGTTGTGTCAGTAAAAAGAGTGTTAAGTACAGACAGTATAATGAAGAGAAGAAAAGGAAGTATAAAGTGGTTGTGCAATAGGCTGGATAAAGAGATTTCTTTAAATTTGAGGACTGTTTTGTTTGGCCTGTTGGGATTGCTTCAGCTTCATTGGGCTTTCCTGTTTCCTGTCCCCATGTTTCTTATTTTGCCTATGTCTTAAATTAAGAACCTCAACCATACCAGATTTCTTATAAGAGCCTCTGTTAAATTGGAGAGGTGTACAGCAGAGGTCAACCTGGTTCATAATTTAATTTGGGGTACAGCTGAAAATTCAACACCCTTAGTTCAAAATTTGTTGAGAAATTTTGTGCTGACAAAGAGCAGCAGCTGGCAAACCACTGTGCAGATGAATAGAACAGAAACTATCACCTAGGAATAGTGCTTAGAAATAGTGGTGACTCCTCCTCCTGAGATTAGAGTTATATTATTATTATTTCCTTTTAAATTTGATAAATGTATGTTTTTTCCTCACACATTTAATGTGTTCCTGTTTTATTACTCATTTTGAACTGAACCTTTAAATAATTTCCAGTTTTAAAACCACATCTCTCCTCAAATTCAGAAAACACACGAGACCTGAAAAACCTCTATAAATTCAGAGTGACAAGATAATGCTGATATTTGATCCAAAATCACATTGGCTAAACAAGCAAAGTCTCTTTTAATGAATAAGTAATGGTCTTGTTTTTTTTTTCTTGTTTTCTTTTTCATTTCTTCTTCTTTAGACACACACAATGTTAATGAAGTTTACACCAGAATCCATCCCCGTCTGTCATCACTTTCACTTCACTTCCAAGCCAGGTTTTGTTGAAAGCATCCCTCTAAAGCATGACTCGTCTGTTTGGTTTTTATATCCACTTTTATTTAAACAGACTTGAGAGGGCTGAGATAAGTTGCATATGTCTGAAATAACCAATAGATACTGTAGCAAGTTCTGCTCTGTGACTGGATGATAGCCACTTTGGCAATATATTCGCTAAGAGTAAGCAAAATACCTCAGAGGGAATTCCTTCTCTGCGTTATTCATGTTCAGTACATCTTTGCCAATGCTATGATGAATAAATATTTATTGTAAAATAAAATTTGATGCTGGGATATAACTCTCTTCCATGACCATCATATTTAAGTCATTTCTTGTTAGTGTATCTTTAGCCGTCTGGATGAAATTGGGGTTACATTTGAAACACAAATGATGTATCCAACACAATATCTGAGCACTGTAAGCAGTTATAGTTCAGGGTCAGGTCAAGCTTTTTTACTTGACAAGTTAGGCAGCTAACCTAAACTAGACACTACTAAGAGAGGTTATTCCTCTGTCCAATAACATAAATGTGTCATTACTCTATTTTAATAGTTGAAAAATATTTAGATAAGTTCAATCTGTATTTGGACCTGTAAAAATAGTGATAGACGACCATTAGATACATGTGCAAGATTGTTTTCATTCAAGTGAGTTTAATAGTCCATGAGAAAAGTGTTCAGAAGTAAATGGCTTGTTCCTTGGCCCATGATTTTACATTCCACCGCATTTTATTGAGATCTGTCAACACGATTTTAAGATATCTTGCTACAACAGACAAACAAATGGGACTGGAAATAACTGTCTTGGCAAAGCTCAGGTTAGTTTCAGCTCATGCTGTGTTTCCACTTGTCTCCTTTACAATATCCCTTTTGGAGAAACTAATTTCTCTGACATTGTACAGATTTACAGACAGCGAGCCCCTCATTCTGGCAGCTTCAGTGCTGCTTTCTACCCACCAATCTATTCAGGTCCACCTTCTGATTTTCCTCACAAGAATTTACTGCTCATCTGAGAGCTGAGCGACTCTGAGGCCATCCTGTGACATGTCTCAAGATTAGTGACTGTCTCTTTCTGAATCCCCTTTTAATGAGAATCAAAGCAAAACTCAATGAAAGCTTCATCCCTTCACAAGGCCGAACCAAAACATTCGGAGGATCAAGGGGCTTTTGGGAACGTACACGAAAATCCCTGAAAACAAACCATGTGGGTACTGTATATAGACAATCTGTGCAGCTTTAAGTCTGTGTGTGCAGGTTTTGCACTCATTGAAGAAATATAAGAATATACACACATGTACAACTGTAAATATAGACAAAACACAAATCCCTGCAGACATGCACTGCAGAATATAAATACTTAAAAAACACACAATGAGAGACAAGGAAATGGTTTTGGCAGAAGATTTCTCATTGAAGAGAGACTTTTATGAGCTACAGCTTTATAGCATACAACAAGGATGTTTTTTATTCTCCTGCTGTCCACTATGTGCACGTAGCTTTTTTTTGCATCATGTGAGGTCATCAAATCAAAATCACGCGCATTACTGCTTCAGTTACACCAGCCATTAGACTGGAACTTGGTTACAAAACTGTCGGCCCTTTAATATACACAAAATGCCAGTGTTATTATGAAGATAAACAGGCTCTTTCTCTCTGCTCTTTCATCATCGACCAAACACTCTTCTAGCAGAACTCCGTATTATAACCTGTAAGAAACTTTACTGTAATATATTACAGTTTCGCGTGTTGCTTAAGGTACTGAAACTATAGGTTTTTGAATTATGGTACATGTTTTCAATTTATGTCTGAGGAGGAATGGCTAGAATGCTGCTCTGCTGTATGTGCTGTACAGTCTCTTATACCAAGGTATCACCGGCACTCATCCAGTAAGACTCTACAAATCATGGCTGTCACAGGCAACAGGTTGGTACCTTATGGGCCCACAAACGTGGAATGTACAGTATGGGAAGAAAACAAGCCTCTTAACCATACAGCCAGTGCTGTGAGGTTACTTCTGTCTTTTAATTGGAGATGGATTAAAGCAGAACAATGTGTGAAGCCTGCAAAAGTATAAACTTAAATTGGATACATTTATTTCTTAGGATTGGCTATCCAAGTTTTCACTAGGTATTTTTACACTGTGTAAAGCTATTGAGCCTGATCTGATTTGTCAACAAACTTATTGTAAAATTCTGACTGAATGAATTGGATTCTTTGGTTGCAGGCCTGATCATGTGATGTTTATGCATGTTTAACTATTATATATTATGATATATTTTTTTAATTCCCTGGTCAAATCAGACAACTCGTGAATGTTAACAGAAAAGAGATGTTAACCTGTTTAGCTCTCCGTACAGATCAACATAAAGAATGTGACCCTGGAAGTAAGTTGAAGAAAACTGCTCAGTCAGTGCTCAGAGATGTGAGTTGGTTAAGAGGTGATGTTGCAGTCTGCAGAGGAAAGCAAGCTCTCTGGTTCTGAGCAAGTTGAAGTGTTTATCTTTAAACTGGACTGAATGTTTATAGATGTGAGAGAAGCAAAATTCTTTCCATGTAGCAAGGTCTCAGCTTCTCTCTCTGTTGTCTCTCGGTCTGTTAAGGGCTGTTTGTGAGGTGCTTCCACAGCAGATCGGTAATTTCATATTTACTTCAGAAAAAGTAAACTGAAATACAATGGATGGTGTGCCATTTCCAGCTCTTTCATTCTGAGGTGGCTATATGTCCAAGGTGTGCTGACTTCCTTTTCTTCCATGAAAACAAAACACTTCTCAGAACTCTAACTCAAGTGCATTAGGTTACATTTACGACTTATAGCATAATGTGGGGAATATGAGTAATGCTGATTGCACAAAGCTCTTCAGAGGTGTAACTAACTGTTGGTCCAGACACCAGCGCTTTGTTTACTTTTCTCTCTCCCTCTCTTGCCTTCTTTTTCTGATGCTTTCTCTCACTCTGATTTAAAGCCTCTCCCCCCTCTCTTTCTCAAAATCTGGACGCCTTCACTGCAGTTGTTGAATGAAGTATTATTGAAAGCACAACGTCATTTAATTGGGTATGAGGTCGCCTCTTACCTCCTGGTTTTGATTACAAGAGTTCCCTTGAATTTGTGCCATGCACTGCAACTGCATGCATTATAGATTTGCTATAATGATGCTCTGGTGCTGATGCACATACAGAAACGTGAGAAACAAGAAACGTGATGAAAATCAACACATTTGCAGTATCATAAAGCATGGCTACAAAGTATGAGAACACATAAGTGCCATGGGCCTGTTTCCCAGCTAGGTATTAAGGCTAGTTCTAGTCTAAAGTGGCCTTTTAAACAAGGGTAATTCAAAATGGCTTTCTCTGATATGGTTTGTAGTAGTCTTAGATTAAACCTAGGCTTAAATTGTTGAATTAAATGTTCTATATGTAAGAATTGTGAAGCATTTTACATGTATTAATCGTTTTTTAATGCCAATGAGTGAACGGTACTTTCTCGGCTATCTGTAACAGCTTGTGGACTGATTCCTATGTGAAGGCCCCGGGCCGGATTTTCCGCGAAAATGCAAAGGATGTGACGTTTTTTGCGCTCCTGAGTGCCTTGCCTTTCTCCAGCTAATCAACAAACGACCGGCATAACGACACAACACAATAAAAACTGTGCTGCTTGACTAGAAACATCCTGCAGATATTAGCTATCCAGCTAATGAGGCAGCTAGCTGTCTCCATCCACCACTACACATTTCACAACAAACGCCCCCGCAATGACAAGTCGCCCACTCACACACACACACACATGTTAAAACGTTATTTCCTCAACAAAGGAACAGAAAACAAGCTCCAGAGCAATAGCAGAACATAGCTTACCCCTTTTGTTTTTCCTGTTGGTAGTCCAATGGTCGTAAAAAGCAAACATTTCACAACAAAACTGCAGCGTGTTGCTCCCATAGGCTGTAAAAACATGGACGTAGTCACCGGGACGTCACCTATTGGTTTGCGAACTGTCGTTTTGAAGCCTCGAGTTTAGCGATTTGACCGTCGCCATGTCTGATTTTTGGAGCCAGAAGTGTCCATATTTGGACGACAGGGTGAACCTGACCATAGCGCTAGCTGCTAGCTTGGTTAGCACGGTGCATTTACAATCTATGGTTAACAGTGATAGTGCTAATGCTAATGCTAATTTCCGCTGGCGAAAAACATTACACACCTAAAACCATTAAAACAAAATGTACTCACCGGAAGAACTGAACACCCGACTCTTGGGAGGATGTTTTATCACAACCAAGCGCTGAACAAGATGTTTTTAGGCGACCAAACAGTTACAATTAACTTTCATAAACTGAAACACGCTGTTAAATAACACCAGCTACGCCTATACTCTGTGAATCTGGGGTTACGCCATGGTTACGTTACGTAGTCGACGTTGTCGCCGTGGTAACAACTTGTCAATCACAAGGTAGCCACACCCTAAAGCATACCCTGTTGGCCATTAGAAAGAATGCAGGTTTAGGACACTTCCGCATTGGCTTCACTTTTCAGACCTGGAGCAAACTGCTTGGTTGCTCCCCGGCCACAGTTTGTCGTTCCCTGGCCACAGCTCGCTGAGCCTACCGGTGTTAAGTAAACAAGGTTCTTGAAAAAAAATTGGCGGTTCGCAGTTTAGGTCTGGGTGGTTGATGGAACGCATATTTTTGCGGGCTGGGTCTGGGCGGTGCAGATTGGCTCTCACTGGCCAGTGGCCACAGCGCAGCAGGAGCCTGTGTGTGTGTGTGAGCGAGCGAGACAACAACAAGAGTATATAATAAAGCGTACAACAAGAGGGAGAATAGAGACACCAGGACTAAATAGGGGGCTTAGTTAAACCTCCAACAATGCCGGATTAACTTCAAATGAATGCTGTCTGCAAATAGAAATGAATGGATTATGTGAATTTCAGAAAACCACTGGCTGAGCAAGTACTCCTTGACAGGACAGGACTTAAAAGAAAATACAGTGATTATTTTATCTTTATCAGTAGTGCAGTAGTAGTGCAAAGGAAAGCATATAACCATTTCTACAAGTTATGATCACTGTAAGGATTTTGGTATTCTGTACATAAATACTCTCTTAATTCCATTTTTACTGTTTAGTCAGTTTTTACTCCTCCATATCTTGAGCTTCCTATGAATGCCATCCAGGATTTCTAAGCATCCTCAGGCCACTGCTGTCTGCACGTATTCTTACGAATGAGGAGTAAAACAGATGGCTGAAACTAATCTAATTTAACTCCGTCCAGGACTACACAGTCAAGAAGATATTACTGTGAAAACTATGTAAGATGTATTTCAGAGAGCCACTTTGTAAACAAGGACTAACTATTCTAAATTAAGGCCTACTCCTGGTTTAGTTTATAGTCTGTCCGGAAACAGGCTTTGTGTGCAATACCTCAGACTATGATTTCTTAGTGTAAAACAGTTTCAGCAGGGTGGCTGCTGATATAAACTGAAAGAACACACTTCTTCTCATGGGCAATAAAGTTGGTTTTGTGACACAAAAAACAATTTTATGCAGAGATTTAAGGCCTGTGGGAAGTGGATGACTGAGGATTTAGGTTGCAAGACACACATATTGGAGACTGGTGGTCTTAAAATGTGTGTCATGGAGAAGCTGCCGTGTCAGAACTGGGGTGTAAAACTAAGACAAATTGAATCCCTTGTGTATTTCACAGTGCAAATCTATTGCAAGGAAATCCTGCAGTTAAGACCTGTGAAGAATGTGAACAATCCTCTCATGGTAATGCACTTCTCATTTTATTTAGATCCTGAAAAAATAGCGAACAAGAAGATCGAGAACAAAAACGTGTTGGTAGAACAATAAGTTAAACACAGGAAGAAGATTTGTGTCAAAGAGCATGGAAATCGTTTAAAGACACAGGGTATGCAAAGGCACATAAGTGACATGTTATATATGTTAAGGCAATCACAATGAAACAAATATGTACAATACCAAAGAAACAATGTGGTAGCAATATCATTTTTCACATAATTTACAAGATAACTAGTATAGATGGCATACCAGCAGCTACACATCACTGTTGATATCTAAAAAAAAAAAAGATGGATATCATTATAGCACTGCAAAATTCAGTTTCTCATTTCAAATTAAAAAAGTAGTTTCGTTAACAACAGTTCTAAAATTAAGAATAAGATCACTCTTCTACAATCAGCTTACTTCACTAGTCACCATAAGCAAAGACTGATGGCCACATGCCGCAGTCATAATGACATGCTCCTTTCCTGATGAAGAAAGAATTTCTGTCAAGAAATGAAAATACATGCTGTTCCCCCATTTCTCTTTCTCACGTACTCCCTCCTTTTCTGCTCATGTAGAAATATATTTCATTTGCTTCACGGACTTCGTTGTGACCAGAAATCTGAATTAATAGTAGGAAGGGAATACAGCTATGCATACAGTACTTCCAACTTGTGTCGTTCTCTCTTCCAAAGAAATGTATCTGTGTAGTGGGTCCAAAAAACTAAACAAAGTGAATATTACTCCCACATGTTGTAGGCTATGAAGTCCCGGTTTACAAGTTTCCAGTGGTTTTGTATGGCCGTGTCTCCAGTCTCAATTCACATAACCATTTTTAAAAGTTGTCACGAGGAGCAGCGAGCCTATTGGTGTCAACCTGGAGTGTTTTTAATAAACAGACCCAGTGAACTTCGTGCTGTTGACTTTATGAAAAGGAATTCTTCAGTGTGAACATGAGTGATAGTTGAAATTCCTCTCTCAGTCAGGTGCTGCACTTTAGTTGAGGATCTTATGTGAATGTGTATCATGCCTGCTCAAAATATCATTAGTGCATGCTTGCACTGCATTAGGCGGCGTCATTTCATCATTTAAGTCTCATTTCTTGCAATTAGTTGTAATGAAGAAAAAGAGGTTGTTGTGATCGCATCTGGGAGTTTTAGTGTAGAACTTAAGGATGTGTCCTGCAGGGTTTTGTTTACATTTCAGAAGGTGGTGCTTGCATAGTTGCATATGGAGGCATTTACTATAGGTTATAGTTTGGTAAACCACCAAAGCACACTGGCATTCTAGAAACATACAATTATATCTGTTAGAGAATTGTATATAATGAATTATTGTTTAATGTTTTACAAAACTGAGAAGTGAGCAGAAAAACTGAGATGTTCCCCAGTTTTGTAATATAGAAAGCCTAAAAATCTATGTCTGAAAGTCTGAAAAGTAAACTGCATACATGTAAAATTGCAGCACAAATGCAAAAGCCCTTAAGCAACAGGAGTATAATGTGAAACTGCAACACAGTTAAAAAGACACTGAAACCTTTAAACCCCTTAACCAAAACTTCAACAATACATACCTTAAATGCTTTGAAAAACAGACTGACATTTTGTGGTGCGGCGTGCTGCATAGGAAACTGTTGTTATAAAAGCTAAATGCAAAGTCAGAAAGTCAGAAAAAAAACTCCTCTGCACAGTTCTTCACAGCAAACACACTAATCAACTCAAAAATCTCTTGTGATAACGTGTTTCACTCACACTAGTTTTCTAGTCATTTTAAGGCTTGAGTGAGAGTTGTCATGCGACACTGAACTTCATTCTGGATTGTTAGAAAAGCAAATAGCTGGAGTATGCTGGTGTCGTCATTTCACACTGCACAAACGTTCTATTTTCATCTGACTTTTGCCATCTTTGCATGTCTTTTTTTTCTTTGTTATTATATGTGCAAGGAATATTCCGGTGATATGCTGTGCTTGTGATGTAGATAAGAAGGTTCATATGAACAACTTTCCTGAATATTACCTTAACTAGTTCAGTAATTTGCTTGTATCTACATTCAATGTAAACGCACTGATTGAGAGATGAGGGCTGTCAGGTCAGGACATACTATACAATGTCAGTGTTTTAATGGAGTGGAGTTTTGGAATTCTTATCAGATCCGACCCTTATTTTTTCAACATATTTCAATATGCTCAATATACATAGCAATTATCAAGTCTGCCAGTGTAGAAATTCTGATCTGAGATCACTGAAACACAAATTTCATACGACTCTCTATGACCTAAAGGCAAAATTGATCCAAGATCAGCATTCCTGTATGACAGAGCCTGATAAATCTTGGCTAGGATACTCAGTAGCCCCATTCTCCCATATTTTGGTTTCCCAGTTATATTACAGTATAGCCAGCTGCATCTCCATCTCAGACAAGCTCCACCTTGGAGTTGGGGTAAACAGCAACAACGTCATAGCCCTCTGGGGGCTGGACGCGTGCCTTGGCGTGGGTCTCACAGTACAGATTGTCCTCGATGAAAAAGTAGCCTCTCTGCTTGAGGTTGACGCCGCAGTCATCGCACACAAAGCACTCAGGGTGGTAGAGCTTGTCCCGGGCCTTCACAATGGTGCCACTGGATGAAGAGATGAGGAGACAAAGGGAGAGATTATTAGATTTCTGAAGGCTTTAGAATTATGTAGCAAATCTAGAAATAATGGAAAAAAATGAAAAACATTCCAGCAAGACAAAAAGAGACAGACTTTCCCCTTTGGTCCCCTATTAAAGGGTTTGTTTGATCCTGTTAAGACTTATTTTGATAAAGTTTTCTTGTCCTTCATCCCTTCCTTAATGTCCAGCCTTTGGATGGTGATAGTGAAACAGATCATATTAGGGGTGACAGATACCTGTTTTTCTTCTTTATCTTGTGGTTTCTTTTTGGTACTTTTTATGCTGGACCTGGAGTCTGAATCTTCATTGACAGTGGAAGAATTATGAGTATGAGGTAATGAGGAAGTATTCAGTATGAGGAAGAACACATACTCATACTGAATGTAGTGCAAAGGAAAAGTGAAATAAAGATAGCGGACTCTATAAAGATCATATCATTATTCAGTATGCAGGGTTGCACTACTGATAAAGATGAAATGCTTGAATGATGCAATGATGAGCAAAATGCAAAATGCCTTGCAAGGAAAACCGCAAGCAGTTTTTAGGAAGGTGCCATCATCACAGCGGACAGAACACTTTAAAAGGAAATAAATGATGAATTGCTTTTGACTGACTCGCAGTTGTTTATTGAGCCTTATGTTATCTATGCAAATAAGCAATTATCATACTTTATAGCACCTGTAACTAAGCAAGGATTTGAATATATCTCACCATATTTATACTGTATTTATCACATTTATTCTGTCACACCTGGAAGTTGAATAGTTCATGTTTATTCTGCTGGCTGGCTACTGATCAACAAAGGTTCATTTGGAATTTTATTGCTTTAATCAGTCACACAGTGACAGCAGTTGTTAAGGGCGTTGTTCATTCACTGCTCCCAATAAGATTTTCCTTTCTGGCCAGCGAACATTCAGTCATGAGCCTGCTTCTTTTTTAACCTCTTTACACATCTAACCACACGACATGCAGGATAAACTCTTGACACAGTGCTCTATCCTTGTTTAAAAGGCTGTAAAATGCTCCCAGGTCATAACAGGCTTATTGTGCCCTGCAAGCGCCTACAATGCTCTCTTGTTAACGAGTAATATAAGTCGATGACATCACTGCTCACCTGCAGTTGCTTTTATTAGAGGGGGGATTAGCGGTGCATGTGGTTTGTTTGACAGAGAGCTGTGTGCGTGTGGGCACACACTTAATGTTTACTGTATATGCTCCTATGTGTATGTGTGCAGGTAAGAATAAGTCGATATGGCATGTGTGCGTGAGAAAGGGTGTGGAGGGTGGCTTGGTTTAATCATTAAAATGATAAATGGGAATAGATTTTCCCGAGTACTTGTGAAAGGCCTGTTGGTGCAGGTCCACCTGTGTGACGAGGTTCTTCCCTTCTTTATTTCAGAGTCAGGGAAGAACCTTGACTCACCTCACAACTTTTAAACTTTATGACTGCAGACGGGGTGATAAAACTAGAGGGAGAAATCTAATTTCCAGATGGCGATTAAAATAACAAATCTGAGAATAAATCATTCATATGTACTGTATCTTCAGTAATCTATAATTGTAGACCTGAGTAACCTGAGTATTTCTGACCATTAAGATGCACAGTTTGGTCCCTGGTATACATTCAAGTTATGCAAGCTACTTTTTGCAATAAAAATGGACAATTAAATTTGAGGGCATTTTAAATAGAAATATAAAGTATTAAAAAAAACATTTTAGATATGTTGAATGGTCTGTGTTTAAGTGTGTGACCTATACCTGTATCACCCAATGCCAGACTTAACTTGTGTTATTCACTTTTTGGTATTTATATGCAGAACGGCTAAGTTAACCATGACCTGGATGACAGCAAATCTTCACAGACACTTAATGTTATTTACTTAAAAAAATCAAACCAACATGTGCACAATACTTACACGATACCATTACAGCAGCGTGTGCACTGGGGTAGTTTCTGGAGACCAGACATAGGGCTGGGGATGGGGCTTCCAAGCTTGGGGATTGGAGACCTGACGGGAGACTTTAAGTTTCTCATTCTCTCTGTCGGGGACACACCTAGAAATAAGAAAGTAACCACAGAATTAACACAGGGACGTTGGAAACTACACCATAAACCATTCACAGGCCAGAGAAGCATGCACATTATAAATGAACAACATGCTCCGAGACATAACACCTTCTGTGGGCCTCTGGGAACTTCACACCAATATGCTACAATCACATGATATCTGCAGCCAATACGAGGTGAGTTATGACATGACATTAATCTTACTAGCAAAAACAGTTAGATGCATCTTTTTTTGTTAAACATCTGGTAAAATGCACTTATTATGGAAGACACAGGGTGCTGCCTTCCCATGGATGGCATTTTTTATAAAGAGCGATTAATGCCCACCATCAAGCATTTAGTTATGCTTGACTGGAATGCATGAAAGGGGCATATTTTATCCTGGGTATCTGAAGCCACTCCAAGTGCACCAGCGTAGCTCGGCGGGGCACAGCCATGAACTGCAGTATGTGACTTTCCTTCACTGATGATGTGCCAGCAGAAGCTATTCAGGCCAACAGGCCACCTATCACTGCCTCTAACCACAGTCTAATTACCTCGCATCTGGCACCTGGCTCAAAGCGCTTTCAATTCCCCAGTAACAGTTAGCCTCTGACTGCTCCAGGGTATGTTCAAGAGCTGACATTAGCTGGGTATGTTATTTCTAGGATTAATGTCTCTATTACCTAATGATGCACTCTAATGGAATATCTTTTATGTACAGCACTCTTGTGACTTTCTCACAGAAGGGAAGGTTGACTAATAAAAGTCTCAAGACCACAGTCAGGAATAGTTACAGAAGGCAGAATGAATGAGTGCTTGTTCAGTCTTGCTTCTACATTTTTAAATAGCCAGACTACTGGAACCCTGTGTATTTCATTGCCAAACGCAGACTGACACCGTATTTTATTTGACAGACACTGACAAGCTGACCGATTGCAACACATATTGTATCTCACCCCACGCAACATTCATAGCACAATGTGTGCGCTACACTGTGACTAATATCAACCAGACACACTGTAAAACAGTCACACATTCATGTAAGCCCCCATCCTAACTCAAACCTGTCAAGTGCAGAGTGTGAAGCCTGAGGGAATTTAAGGCAAAGGGAATCCAAAAGATAAATAAACAGCTGCGATATCATTTTAGACAGCTATTGTGGGATATTGTTGTATCTACAATTTTTTTTAGAGAAGTCAGAAAATGATTTCTTACTGACAATAGTGCACATACAGTAGGTTTGAATTTATCCAAAGGGGTTTAAAAGGGGTCAATGTAACAAGAGAGACACTTGGACACAATGAATAGCTGAAATGTGTCACAGAGACAAAGACACATTTATCTCTGAGGCCACACATGCAGTCAGAGAGGAAAAAAACATGGGAAAACATGTTAAAAATATGGTAAAAAGTGCTGACATGATAGTTGATCAACAAAATAATTAATCAATTACTTGCTTGATAATAAAGTAATTCATTATTTTCAAGTAAAACCAAAAATTTATTTAAGATATAAGATTTTTGTTGGTTTCACATCACTGTACACTGAGTACTTCCACTTTCCACTTTTGTTTTTAGCATTTAAGAAATTAAAAATTACTAAGTGATAATGAAAATAATCTTGTTTATCAACATTACCTATCAGAGATGTGGTCACGACTACAGACAATTCTAATCAAGCTGTCCCTAACCCAAAGTTTTATGTTGGTCTACTGATATGAATCAGTTTAACTTCACACATGGTTTCTAAGGCAAAGTGACCTTAAAATAACAGACCTTACAGTATTTAAACCATCCCATGTTTACATGTTACAATAGGAGGCAATCAATAATTGAATTTGGAAAGTATAACATTTCCTTCTCTGCATAGCAGAGATGCTGATGGATGTCTTAGTTCACAGGGGTCTGCTCTGAGAAAATACACAGCCTGGTTCTCTCCTGACTTCTTTATATGTACTGTAACTGGGTTTTGTGGCCATCTTTCATCGCTGTTGTGATGAGCTTTCTGCTGAAAAAATACCCAAGGTGATTGAAAGTCACTTTTCTGGAAATAAACAACGTAAGACGCAGTCAGTCTGTACAAAATATGATATTTTTCCAAATTTCCTTTAAACAAACAACCTTGGAGGTCAGGGAATGGACAGAGTTTCAGAGAGGTCACTGGCATCGTGTTTATTTCTTTTTCCAACTGCTGAAGAAACACATCTCCTGTCTGTCTTCCCCTTTAATTCGCCTCATATTTTCTGTCGTTAACATTAAAAGGAGACAATTTTAATTTGTTTGTTAGCATATAACTAATAAATACTCTCACACCTTCTGGAAAAAAAAGATCCTAAAATTTTGTACAACTTTCCATTACCTATCCATTATAAGTGATATTGCTTCACATGTGCTAACTTAACAGCAGTATTTATCAGTCACTCCACATTGCTCTCCAATCATGGCAGAGACTGGAATTCTGGGTAAACTGACACTCTTGTTTGCTTGAACTTTAAAAGCCCCTGAAAGTCAACATGGCCTCTACGGGGGCTTTCGCCTTCAAAAGGAGACCAACTACAGTGATTTAAAACCCTGACAGCGAGGTATGCATTCAATAACAGGATGATTTCACTTTAACCTGTACCTGTGTTCATTTGACTTGTCTCGTCTTTATTAAGCTATTAAAAAAAACAACAACGAAGGAACAGACTTTAGTGACATTTGTGGCAGGATTTTACACTCTCACGCAGATTAGATGACACCACCAACCGCCAACAGAGAGACAGGTAGCTTTTAAAAGAATCCCAAAATAAACCCAAAGTGTCTCCCTGTTTCATCGAGGGCTTAGCCTGTCAATCAACCTGTCGGTCCCCCAAGCTGAAAGATCACTGACAGCGGACAAACAGAGTTCCCTTTTAATCTGTTTAATCCATCAGCAGTGTTACAATCTCTCTCCCTCCAACCTCCTTTAGCATCTGTCTTGCCACCTCTCTTTCTCTTTCTTTAGCTCTCGCTCTTTTGTCATTGCTTTGGGTGTTATAGTAAGTGCTAAATTAAGGAAACAGTATGGTCTGGCTCTGCTCCAGGCCTCACTGCAGGAGCAGTCAGCGTTGTTTCTTGTGCTGTGGATTATTGTGCCGGCTCTCACATCAAAGGTAGAATCAGAGATGTGATAAACTTTCCTTTTGCTCTGGGATGATAATATTCTCCAGGGGAAAAAATAAACATGGTTATCTGTATATAAATTTTTCCTAATATCTTTCTTGGCCTTGCTTGAAATATTGTATTAACTATTAACTACTAACTAAACAAGGCGAGGAGAGGTTAACGTATTTTCTTAATAATGCTTCAACTTTTTTTCCTTTTTTTCCCACAAGCAACAGTAAATATACAAGTTTTTGTTGTTTTGCTGCATGAAAAAATTCAAATCAGCACCAAGTATTAGCCATCAGTCAAACCAGAGTATGTAAACTCTCTCAGAGCATATAAATCTTCAAAGGTGGGGTTCTCTAATTTAGGTGGGAATTATGAGTTGACTGTATGACAATATACATATATTAACTGTATTTAAATATGGAAAATGTTAATTAGTATACATGCTGACTTTGACCTCACAGCTGGTAATTCTCCAGCCACATTCTTCCACTTTAGTAATAAGGATTAGGGGCTTTTTCTCAAGGACACTTCAATGTTGTTGTAGTTGAGTTTGAGAGAAACATTTATCACAAACTATCCACGCTAACAGGTCATAAACCCACTTCTCTGAGGTCTGGGCTATTTCCGCTTCAACATTACTAACACTTGGCTTATAATTCCAACTTTCACAACTACTTTGGTGGTAAACAAGGAGAAGAGAAGCTTTTATTTCTGAGCACTCGCTCTCTGCTCTGCTGCTGTCAGCATCACATGACTCCTCCTCAGAAAGCTGGAATGCTGAACGGTCAGAAGGCAGACAGGAAAACCATATTTCTCACTTTATTGTCCTTTGTGAAGTTGTTTTTGCAGTAAATTGCCTTACCAAAACTTCCCTCCCCTGTTCATCCGTGCATGAGCTATTTAAAGCACTTCATCTTTGTCCCGCTCCCTCCGTCCCTTGTTTTCTCTTTCGCGCTCTTCCTCTCTCTATCCCCTAACCTTGCTGTCTGTGTCTTTCTATAAAAGGAAAACTATGCCAGTAAGACAGACAGAGAGAAGCGCCACCGGAGCAAAGCAAGATGTTTCTTCATTTGGAATCACAAGCTTAATTTGCATAAGAGGAAATTCGGATCAGATGTATACAAACAATGTGAATTTAAAATACAGTTGTGAGAATTGCACAGAAGGAGAAAGCTCCTTAACATTTTGTCAAAATCATACCAGCATTGACTGAGATATCACCAAAAATATGTTTTATTATACGGCAGATTATGAGAGCCGGTCATAATAATAATGGAAATAAAATCAAGCTCGTTCTGTCCATGCAAAACATGTGAATTATTGCTGGTAATGATACAAATAATGAACACAATATAGACACATTTATGACCATTATTTCAATTCTAGCCTTGGCCTCTTTTGGTGTACATTTTCTGTTCCTGGGAATATACCATGGCACTAAAAAAATGTAGGTTTCAGTGGAACTACATGCTGTTTTGTCTACCGTCACACATGTAAGCATTCACACAAACCCATCCACACAGAAAGAAAGAAATCCTTACCTCCATCCTCAGCCTCCAGGATTCCCTGAAGGTATTTGAAGGAGCCAGACTGTTTGGGTTCAGAGACAGGCTCCTCGTAGTCCTGCAGCATCTTGTAGACGTCTGACTGCGTGTCGAAACCATTACGGCTCCCGGGGGACTGCATGGGAGGCTCTGGGCTGGGGGAGACAATGGAGGCAAAGTATTATTACAATGCAATGTGATTAACGATGGCTAGATGACATGTGACAAAAAACATCAATTTCCTTTAGTAATCAATCATGACAACAAAAAGTCCCTTGAAAATAATCCAAGGAAACATGTATAAACACTGGGTTTGTCTTTTTTGTGGTATCTTATTTGGCCACAGTGTCTTTTACCAGGTGGTGTCATGATGTGACCAAGAATGAAAGAAGTACCAGACCACCAACTAAAGAAGGGGAAACTTGACAGAAAAACAGAAAGAAGGTAATGCTGAACCTTCTTCTTTTGTTTAAACAGACTCAGTTTTTTTTCTTTTGTTGGGACAGCAGAGATGGACGCACAGAAGGAAAAACAGAGGTGTAGACTGCACACTCTACATGTGATTCCACATGCATGAAGTCTTAATCACAACAGCTCTGCACTCCGGTTCTGCATGTTCATCCATCCATCAAGTTATTCCCAAACCTAACAGGATGGATCACGTTCATTTGCTACATTCAAATACTCAAAACACTGGGAGATGAGCAGGGCTGCTGACAGATGTGTTCAGATCCTGACACACTTAACTGCATGTTTGTCTCCAGACTCCTTTCCAGGAGCCTGAAAGAAGCGCTTCACTGCCTGTGTGTGTTTGTGTATGTGTGTATGTCTGTGAGAGAGACAGCCTGAGCTACTGAAAGCGAGAACAAGGGAGAGAGACATGGTGGAATTGTGTGATTAGTGTGTAAGAGAAAGCGACTGGTAGCGGGCAATGAGCGGTGTTAAGATGGTGTTTAACTCTGTCCTTGTCAGTGTGTGTATGTGTGTGTGTGTGTGTGTGTGTGTGTGTGTGGACCTAGTTGGGATTAAAAGTCCAGTCCAGGGTAGTACTGTACACCGGGAGACTAAACACACACATTTATTACCCGCTCGAGGGGATACAACACAAAAAATGGCTTTTCCAGTCCTCACAGCCATCTGTGCAGGTGTGTCAAGAGACGTCCAAAGCGTGTTTGACTGTCTGTTTCTGTGTGAGCATCTGTTACTGTGAGTGTCTTCACAGCACATGTATACATGCATCTATGGAGTATTAAAATATACGGTATGTGTATTTTTACATAAAATCTTACATGGTGAGGTGTAAAAAAATATAAAAAGGTTGTTACTGGCAGTGTGCAGTGAGGCGGGTCTAGGAAAAGTCACGGAGGGATATTTTGAAAGCTGATATGCTGCAACAGTTTCTGCTGCAACTGCTGTGATTCACTGTTTTTACAGATTTTCCCGAAAAATATTAGGGTTAAAAAGTCATTATTTGCAGTAACTTATAAAATTTGTGTCTGAAAATCATAATCTAATGATAATAATTTACAAAACTGTCAGTTATGGTCAGATTTAGGACCCATTTGTTTATGTTACTGCACAGCACACACTCATCACCTCACCTGTGTGTGGCGCTGAGGCTGAGGCCTCCCATCTTGCTTGGCAGAGACCTGTCTCCGTTGCTGCCGTTATGAGCGTAAAGTCCTGCCGGGTTGTTGTACTGAGCATGCCCAGTTCCGTTCCCGTACCCATAGCTGTGGCCGTTGTTTGGTCTGGAGTGTCCGTTATTCAGGTGAGTGGGCTGGGGAACCTGTGGTGACTGGGGAGCTGGTGGCGACTGGGGTTCAGGGGTGTATGAAGGTTTGCGGCTGTAACCGCCATATCCGCTGGTGATGGGACGGAAATTCTAAAAAGAGAGAAGAACAAAAGAGACACATTTAACAAACAGGGCGCGCTAAAAGACAGCATCACAGGAAAATATCTGCTTTTCATTATTTGAAAATTTATGTAACAACAAATGCAATGTTAAAGAAGAGAAAGAGCACATCACATAAGAGAGAGAATGAGTAATGTTTGAAGGAGGAAAAAAGGGACCCATTATAGGATGTACCATTATGTTTTGGTTCTGGAAATGAGAGTAAAAACAGGACAGCAATGAGAAAACAAGCCCAGTGGTGCACCAACTAGAAAACCACAATTCTTCAGAGGCGAAAAGAGTGGTTGTTCGTAAATGAGGCTTTGCAGTGGTGAGGTTTGAGAAAAAAGACTTTTTCACTTCATTTCTGCTTTTCCCTCTTTAATATAGTAAGGCTTATTAAAAAGGAGCTTGCATTAGATTTCCTACAGATGTTTCTGTCAAAACAAATTAACTCGTGTGGTGTAAATATTGAGAAAATGTTTGTTTTTTTCTTTCCTTGCTGCTACTTTTATGAATCGAGGAGTTTATAGTAGCTGACAGGTACCGTAAAAGATGAAATTATTGTCTTTTTGACTTTCTGCGCTCTTGCCACATATACATTGCTCTGCTGGAACTGTTTGGAAAAAATGTGCTGGACTAATGCAGGACAGATGCACAGACACCTACACTTACACCACTGTATACTCAGTCAGTGTGTTTACGCTGAGGTCAACGCCCTTTTCATGCATTTGCACAAACTCCTCGGTGACATCACCAAAGCCTCTCAGTGTTTACCTCAGCAGGCGCACTGCTATCAGCACGCTTCACTGATAAAGCTCATTGCTAGCCTGACTTGTCTGTCTCTGAGACTGAACTTTACAGATAAAGTTTTATTGCAGGGCTTGTGATGATGTCACCACCTCTGATAGTGTTGCTTTGAATTTTAGAGATAGCAGTTTTGACTTTGACCAAACAGGGCTGCGCATGAACATAACTTTAGACTATAAACATTTCAGCTGAAACTAAGTGACTTGTTTACAAGTTAAGCAGTGCAGCAGGATGGGAAAGCAGACACAAGTCATCCTTCCCAGTCAGACTTTTGGAACTAGGAGCCACTGGAATGAGCGAGCATGTGTGTAACAGTGTGTGCGGTTGTGTGATTTGGGCGGGTTTAAAGTGCCTTAGCCACAGGAGGTGGAGGTTCACAGCCTCTTCAGACAGGACCCCTGTCATTTCAACAGATGGGTCTGCTGGATGTCATCCTGTCCTCAGTCTTCACCTGGACCACACACACACACATATGCACTGACATACACACACACACCCTGGTTTTCTGTAATCAGCACTTTTCAGCGTGCTGGAGACCTCCTCTCCTCTACACCAACAAGCTCACATCTTGAACTTGGAAAAGTGCTCTCAGGACCCTGTCATTGCCCTGCCTCCTGCAGACAGACGACTTTCAAGAAATTTAAAACCACCTCTTTCTACTCTCCCGGAAACCTCGGACAACAAAGATGGATGAATCCAGAAACCCTCTGAACAAAATGTTAGCAGATAGCCATTCATGGTTAAAGTTCAGACAAGCAAGCAGGGCAGTCAGAGCACAATCCAGCTTCAACCTCCCGAGCCAAACCCTATTTGGACTGGATGTCAGAAACACCCACCTCTCTATGCTTCCCTCTCCAACAAACCAGACACTCTGAAGCCTGATTCTCACCACAGGGCCAAACCAGATTCTACTCATTATCTTCAGCCCGATTTGCGCAGATGGCGGACCTCATATGAATTTAATAAATGATTGCCTCACTCTCTACATTGTGAAACACACAGTTATTATTCCTATTTCCAAGGAATAATGACATTTAATAAAATTACTGGTGCTCCAGATACATTCGTCTGCTTGATATTAAAGAGAATTTCCTGATTTAGCAATGCACTACTGGAATTTTACACTGAAAATGCTTCTAAAACCTTCCTGTAGTTTCCACTGTAGCCTCTATTTTGCTTGGCAGCAGGTCGAAATGCATGCTCTGGGAAAATATTTTTTACTTGATAAATGAGGAAGATTCTCTGGAGATTAAATCTTCTGATGAATAATATTGACATATTACTGATTACACGTCACTTCTTCTATCACCAGCATTTGGGGGGAGTGCAAGGTCAGCTGAAGACGTGGCAGACGCACTGTTTGTTTGGACCTGTGACGCCCACTTTAATGATTATCTCACTAATTTACCCCCCTACTGCCCAAAACACTTCCCTCCCTCATCCAAAATAACATTTCTGTAATTTCTTCAGGCATTTTCATTTCAGGTCACCTGTTTTTCTGCCTCAAACAACCTTTTTTGAATCTAGCTATCTTTTATTTCACTGCTCGATTCATCTTACATCTTTCAATTTCCTGAGAATACTGTAGGCCCAGAACTGGAAGGGTAAAGACCTTCAGAACAAAATCGCTGTCCCTACACGTCTTTTTAGTCTTAATGAGAATTCATTTTTTTATTTCTTATATTTGGACAAGGGCTAAATCCGCAGATAACAATCATTACAATAACTGTATCATTGTCAGGCGAGCTCATTCATGTCTGTGTTCAGAGAATAAAGGAGGCAAGTGCAAGAAAATCCCTGAGAGTGTATTGTGTTACATGCATGCTCCTGCAGTGGAGCGACACTAAAGACATTACATTTATGGCTCGTAATCTGTACAAACATGACATGTGAAGGAGGAAAGTGCAGCATTGATGTTTAGCATCTCGGCTCTGACCTCGTTGCTCCCCAAAAGGAAAAAACCAAGCTCAGCACAGCACAGCAGGAAGTGGGGAGTGACAATAATAACTTCCTTCCCTCCCTCTTATGGTGAATGTAGACTCAGAGCCTGCAGGTGGATGCTGGAGAGGAAGAGCGGCTTTCAAGGTGTGTGTGGAAGTCTGCTTGTAGCAGCAAAAGCACGATTTATGTTTTGGCACTTGTTTTTTTTATTAGGGGAAGATCATGGTCTTGGTTAAATATCAAAGAAGTCAAAAATGACTTGAAGCATGAGGCTTGTTTCAACATTTAACAAAACCATGATCTTTCCTTACTAAAAGTGTTTAAGTTGTCCAACAGACTGCGCGAACCTCAGTCTCTGGTGTCAAACCCCTGGCCACCTCCATACAACTTCTGTGTAATAAGGTAAGTGTCAGGAGATAAGGTTGTAAGCAGACAGGGAAAAATAAATTCTACAAGAAGCAGAATGATTAATTCCTTCACTTCCCCCAGCCCCAATTCAGAAGAAAGAATTCTCTAACTGTGGTACGAGTCGGTATAACGAAAAAGGAAATGTAAAAAGTTGGAATTTTCCTTTAAATACTGCCCTTGAATACCACTTTGTCTGTTGTTGTTGTTGTCAGCAGCTAGTACTTTTTCACTCATTTTCACGCTCACACTCCAAACTGATATGGTGTGACTACTTCTGTTTCAAGTGAACTGAACCCCCATCCCCAAACATTCTTTTTGTCTCTCTTTCTCTTCACACTCTTTCCTCTCTGGTCTTGCATGCCTGTTGCACAGATATTTGCTTTGGGTGGATGGCAGATTTATAAGGCAGCACATCTGGTGCTTGCCTTATAAAAATGCCAGTTTGGTAACATTCAGGACCTGTAAGTGCTTTCAAGTTGCTCTTAAGTTTTGGTGGCTAGATTTTTTTTTTTTTACAAAAATCAGCTGTAAGACAACTGTCTCATTAAAGAGATTTATTCAACCTTTTCACGTCTGGACCACATATAGGTTTAATGAAGATTTTATCTTAAGGTGACAGCCACGTTAATCTGGTGAATGCCTTATCACCCCAAGTCCCCTGGTAACCTTATCTTGTTTTCCCAATGTAGTCAAAACAGTTTAAAGTTAATATGAGCAGCTTCAGTCTATCTCAAACAGAAACTCAGCATAACAAGATTGTTGAAAAAGGCCATCTGTGAGATCATCTGTTTCCTAATTTCTCTCTCTTGAGAATGGCTACTCTTTCATTTTCTCCCAAATCTTAACTGCATTCCTCCTCCTGGCTCAGAGGAAAGAAACTTTGAAAAGGGAAAAAAAAACAGACAAAGAAAGAACGAATAAGAAATTCAAAAGCAGTAACTATTTATGAGAACCAGCATTGTCTACCGCTGGATGCTCATAAATTCAGACTGCCATCTGATTTCACTGACCTGTTTTACAATGGTAACCAAGCGTGGCTAATGGTTCAGGATGACTGACCATGTATGAGTGTGTTTATGTGCCTAAAAAGGAAAGAAATACACAAAAAGGACAAAGAAAGAAATGAAGAAAGACAGACAGAAAGTTTGTTTTTGCATGTATGGTAGGCATCCAAGCACATGTACGCTGTGTTATGTTTAACTGAGGTGCATTTAACCAAGAGCCAGGTTCCTCCATTCATCAACCTGACTAAAAGTTCCACTGATTAATAAGGTCTTAAATGGGAGAAGACTGCAGTTTCAGCTCTGGTATCTCGGCCCGCAACCACAGTTTGGCCAAAGAAGGGTAGACAGACGAGCGGAGGAGGGGGTGAGGAGGAGGAGGAGGAGGAGGAGAAAAAGGTGGAGGACCTTAATTGAAATCATATGCCTGTCTTTAACTGAGGACCCACACCTCAGCCTGCCTGCCTCACCGGACACACATACACAAATTCATGATAACACCACCACCTCCTTCTCTTCTGCCTCCTGCATGGTTTAATCCCCCTGGACCTTCGAAATTAAGCTTTTCACATGGCGCTTTGCACCACTAACCAAACACAAACCAGCCTTTTATGGCTCCCTGAGCCTGGCCCTGGGTGCCTCACTGGGAGAAGAGACAGACGGGCTAGAGAGGAGGCGATGGAGGGCTAAGGTGGAGGGGCAGGAAGACAGGAAAATAGTACAATTTTGTAAGGGCTCTGGCCATGAGCCTGTCTGAGAGAGGAAAAATGCTTTGGGGAGAATGAATGTTACCATGGAATCCAGGGTTGTAAGAAGATGTGATGCATTTTATCAATTTCCTCTATTAAATTAAGAAACTTTTACTTCCAAGTCACCACTGGGATGAATTTATTCCGTGATGTGATATAAGCTTATAATACAGCATAATATAGCATTATAATACAGCCTGAAAGTTCCAGGTGACAGCAATTTCATTTCAAGGCAATAAAGAGAGTTTATTTGGTTTGGACTTTGGATGTCATAGAGTTAAAGTTGGCATCATAGCATGAAGGAGAGCAAAAGATGAGCTTCCGTTGCTGATTGTGCATTACTTGGTAGGGAAATGCCAAAACACTTTTAAATGATGACACAACTACAAAAACGCTCTGATTAGCTGTGGAGGTTGTTGGCTTTAAGACATAAATAACATTAAGTTTTAATAATATTCTAAAAAGACACCTGGATGCAACAACATTGTAGACTGTATACACACAACTTTCCAGCCGAGTGCATCTGGTGACAACAAAAGTGAAAAAGTGAATGTGAAAGTGAAAACAAAATGTCCATTATATTTGTCTACTGCAGTGTAAACTGCTGAACTATGGTAAACTGTGGTTAAAGACTGAGCCAGGAGAGGTCTGCAAAACTGTTGTGGTCAGTTTTTACATTTGACCTTGTTATCAAAAAACACACACTAAAGGGGACATATTTCCAGGTCTATATTTTTAATCTGGGGCTCTACTGAATTATCTTTGCATGATTTACAGTTTAAAATCTTATACTGGCCCTTTATGCAGCCCCGCAGTTCAAAATACAACCTTCTGTGTT
The DNA here is from genome assembly GCA_038419695.1 of Scomberomorus guttatus. Lineage (NCBI taxonomy): Eukaryota > Metazoa > Chordata > Actinopteri > Scombriformes > Scombridae > Scomberomorus > Scomberomorus guttatus. The sequence continues at coordinate 20,780,872 of CM076460.1, read as the reverse complement.
GCTTAACCTGTGAAAAGCAGCAGACCATTGATGGATTGACAGAGGTTAAAAACAGGGATTTCCCTTTAATTACTGAAAAGCCTGAGAAAGAAGGTTATTTCTAAATCTTTTACATCTGAATGAGAGTGGATGGCTGCAGTCTCTCTGGACCTTCTCATCCGAGCAGCTCTCATTGACCTCATCCACTCCCCAGCATGCTGACAGCCAAGCAGAGCATGGAAGGCTCTGTTAGGAAAACCCAAAGACTGATTTGGACATTTTTGGGGATTACTGGCTGATTAGTGAACACAAACAACCAAATAAGTGGGGTCACAGGTCTGTGATCTAAAAGGCCTGCTGTGTGAATGAATGTGGAGCTGTTAGAAAGACTTTCCAGCAATGCTCCATTGGTCTGAGATTTCCTGGCAAGGGATTAAGGACCAGTGGACCCAGTAAACACATTTTGGCAACCCGTGAGAATTCTCTAAACCCTTTAGTGGCCCATATTGTTCAAATTTATTTAGTTTATTTATCTTAATTGTGTAAATGTTAATCCACTTTTAAAAAATAAAATCTATCACTCTAATTGGCCCAGGTCATCATTTATTAATCCTCAGCATAAATATGCATCTCAAACTACTCTAAACTTAACTATCTTGTATTATTGTGTGTTTTGATATATAGTGGAAAGAAACAGCCTTGTTCCATTCATAAAACAAATTCATATCATGCACACTTTTTTTTTTTCTTTTCCTGAAGTAAAATTCACTTCCAAGCTGTGAAGGAATTACGGTCTGTAAGTCATGCAAGGACTCTATCTGTCAGCTCCTATCAATGTTAGCTTGGAGACTTTGACTTCAGCTGCCAGTTCTTGGCTGAGCCTGGAAGTCTCTGTGACGTGTGATCCAGACTTCTCAGCTTCCGCATTGTTAAGCCTCATTCTTTCCACAGGGACATTGTGCTCGGCCACAACAGCTATCACTTTAATAATAGGGTAGCAGCCAGGCAGCCATGAATGGCATTCTGATATTGCTCGCCAAAAATTACTGTTTGACTTAAGCATTGGCCAATAGGCCATTCCCACCTACTTGAAGCTGCCACGGTGTAATTTAAGGGAAGGAATTTTGAAAACCTGAAATGTCAGGAACTGACGGTATTACTTTACTGGTGCATAAAACTTTTCCAAGAGTAGAAGTGAAGACTGAAATCCTAAGATGCAGATGTAAGATGAGAAAACCATTTACAAGATACAGAGGCATTTTCTCTGAAAGACTGTCTTTCTCATTGGAAAAAGGTTCCAACTGAAGATATGTGATGAGATTTGGATGTTGTTTTTTGCACGTCACTGCACTCAAAAATGTCAGTGTGCTGTCCTTAAACCAAATCAAGGCCAAAAAGAAAGGAATTTTGCTGAGACATCTTTTCTAAGGCCAGTGGACATCTAAGTAATGATTTATTTTACAGGTCCTGGAGCTTTTTTTATTGCAGGTATTTAACAGTTGATTTCTAAGACATTTTACAGGAAGGATGGTGCAATTTGGTACAAATTCAAAGAAAAAAATGGAAAAAGTGATGGCTTAGTTGGTAAGTAGTTGTTAATTTGTGATAAAATAGACTCAGAAAGCACTTAGCTTGTATTGGCATATTAGATTATTTCTTAAAAACTCCTTAACTCCTCAAATTAGTGCATTTCCCATTTACTACCAAAAACTAAATTACAAAAACAAAACACGAACACTTACACAGCAACTACTTTAGGAAATTGTTGAAAAAATGTTGAAAAAACTACGACCCAACCAACTCAACTTTTTCCCCCCATTTTTCTTATAACCTAATTGTACCTTTCTGTAAAATGTACTAAAAATGAACCGTTCAATACCTACAAATTAGTATAAAAGGAAGAGGCCTGTCAAATAAAGTATTTCCGACATCTCTTGAAACCTGATATAAGTGATAGTGATGATTTGAGTATTGGATTGCTTACATTTGAAGACTGCTGATGAAAATACAAGATGATCGATCAGGTTATCTCAATAAGGTCAGCAGCTAAATGACGACATAAAAATCCCTCTCACAGCAGGTGGAGTAAAGCAGCTCTTTCAGTCATGAGTGGAGCTTCGATGCTATTGATTCGTTCAGCGATGCTCATAATTCAGTACACTTCTTTCAGCTTGATAATATATTGCCTAAACATCCTCACTCTCAAGTGCACTCTACTCTTTTGTATGAAATATGAAAGCTGGGCGAAGCATCTGATTCCCATGAAAAACACAATGGAGCTTCAGTCAAAATTTGGTTGTCATGCTGTTCTACTTATGACACCTCATCATTATCTCATCCTCGCCACCCCACTTTATCAAATTATTTTGACTTCAAGAAGCCGTGTATGATATCCGGTAGTCTGCAGGCAGTCTTGCCAAAACATGAGCACAGTTCCTTGGATACACATCATTCAATCCCATCAAAATCCCCAAACTCAAAAGAAACACTCTGCAAAAACAGGAACATCAGCTGTATAGAGTCATACGCTTACTTATATCCAAAAATACAACATTTCCTCATCGACTTTTATGAGAAGCTCTAGTGTTCCCGACGTGAAAGGAAACACCTCATAGCTTCCATGTGTCACTTCCTGCTCAGTAGCTAATTCCCACAAGTGAGACTGGAATTTCCAGCATAGCCAGTTGATCAAAAACAAGCCATCTATGAATAGGGAAATGTTAAATGCAGAATGTCCTAAATGATGCCATCATAGGACTTGATTCTTTTGTTGTATCAGAAATGCTGCTCCTTCAGACACCAATGAAAACGTGTGCGTACGCCAGAAAAATGTGGCATGATTTTCTACAGGAGAATAGTTTTTTACAGTAAGCTGAAGTGTCTTGGTGTGCATCTTTGGTTTCTGTTTTCTTCCTGATACTGTGTAAAGTGTGCTGCTTCCTTAAGCTGCGGTCCAAAGGAGCAAACGTTGTGGTTGCCAGTCAAGTCAATGACAGACACAAACCTCTCCAGCACAATCAGAAAATGTGTTGTCATTCCCATCCAGCAATTCGATTCAGTTCATTTTGGCTCATGCTGTCCAAACTGGCTCATCATCGGAGTTACCGTGGGCCAACAATATCACATAGTACAGTTTGGATTTGTTCAGCCAGGCCCCGGTTGTGTATATTGTTTCCAACGTGTCTGAGGAACAATCTGCATTGTTATGTGTCAGCGTACCCCTTCAGGCTGTATCTGAATACAGCAGGAAACAAAGAGAGAGCCATGGTCTTTTATGTGGCCCCAGGGAACGGATGTTTTCTCTTTTCACGCTAAGAAGAATCCACCTCAGCGTGACGCTAAAGTGGCCCTGACTTGGAGGTTTCCAGCCGTCCAGGTTCACTTCATTAAATGAGACGCCAGGGAACATTTTTAGACTTCAGTGAGGGAGAGAGGAAGGACTGGATAAGATGTTACAGAGATACAGAGAGAGGCAAAGGGGGAGAGTCGGAGAGAAAAGAGCACGAGAGAGATCGATTTGCTCCTCTCGTATTACCCACACGCAAAGCCCTCCTGTCATGCGTGTCTGTGTTTGTATAGACTGTTTTGGCTGATGGTTCTTTTTGGTCAGTTTGGGTATTTCCTCATGTTAATCAAAGCAAGATCCTTTCTGGAGCTGAGACTGTGAGATGAAGACTGCTGCAGCAAAGTTCGGTGCACTTGCTGGACATTAGAGATTGCAAAGTACAGTTTTATTTAAACTGGTGCATCAATGTGTCACAGTACCTCACATGGCATATTGACTGGCCATTATTAATACCTTCAGGTTCATTCATGAAATATTGCACCAACACACGAAACAGGGAAACTTTCTTCTTATTTGTCAGTTATTTTATTTTTCCATCATTAGGACACCTCTGAGTGTATACCATGGTCTACCAAAGTAAAGCATCCATTTTTGAAGATTATTTGTAGCTAGTAATCATACAGTTAGGTCTGTTTCGGTGAGCTATTTTCTAGTATTGTGTCATCAAACTGAAGCATTGTAGAATTTAGCCAGAAGATAAAATCTATAAAAAAAAAAACAGTCCAATAAATAAGGGGTTTACCCACAGATATACCTTGTGCAGTGACTCTGAACAGTGGTTAAATTATAGAATCTGTTTGATATTTTCTGTTTTACAGTTTTAATGGTCACCTGCCAATGTAATTTCTGTGGCCACGGTGTAAAATACAATACAATGCAGGCAACAATTCCCTCCAGATATATTTTATGATACATAAAAATACTTTGTGTCTGATATTTTTTTCCACAAAAATGTTCAATTACCTCATTAAAATCCTTAAAATGAAATCTGTCCTTCTCCCTCATCTCCCTCAAAATCCAGAATCTATGACTACACAAATATAAGTTTGCCGCTGGACAATGGATGCCTTCTACTTGACTGAAAAGCCCATTCTCAGCCCCGGAGGCTTAAAGTTTCCACAGTACACTTGTATAAGTTGCATATTGGACCACGATTGGCTCCAAACTAGTTGTGATGTCAAAAACCATGAGGTGAGCTCAGAGAAACTTTCCACTTTCAGCAGATAAATGTAAAAAACAGCCTTCTAGTGTCAAACTCTGTACATTCTGTACAGTGAAGGTCAAACATCCAAGTAAAGTAACAAGAAGCCAAACACATTTTTGACTGGAGGGGGATTTTAAGCTTAATTTGGGATCATGACATAAACTGTATTAGCACAACACATCAATATACTGACAGGTTATTTTAAGTCCCCCCAGGAAGCTGCTAGCCTTATTACTGGAAAGAGAAATCATCTGATGAGATTTCTGATCCCACGACCACAAGCAACCCTGATGAATCACATTACACACGAAAGCTTCTTTCACTTTTGTCTCTGCCACTGAAAACAATACTGTCCTCTAAGGTGTTAAACTCCCATTGATGAGTGGATAGATAGATTTCACTTCAGCTCTTTGTGTGTTTGTTCCACCCTTTTTTAGACGAGGATACCCTGCTGCTGCCACAGCGAGGGCTGAGGCACACGGATCAGTTTTGACTCCGCAAACTACCACGACAATAACCAATACTTGACAAATGGACGGCTCTCACATGTCAGGGCCACAATATGCTCATTGTCTGTCCGTTTCAGTCACACAATCTCCATACTCACACCATATGTGTGAGTGTGCGCACACACACCTCCTATTCTCTCCATGCTTAGAAACCTGCTTTCCTGCCAGCACCGGAAAACTTGGAAAAGATCATCTGCTAGAGTTCATCATGCCTTGAATATCCTTTTGGCAGCTTATACGATTGGAGAACAATCAAGACACTATTTCAAAACCCTTCCAGTGAACAGTGGGACGCATTATCTCATTTGTAATCATGTGAATGACAGTGTACATGCAATTTACAGATCGAGTGTTGTGCCTGTTTCCATGGATTCTGTTTATGATATAAACAGATTGAGAAGACTTCGGTCTCACACCCAGCGAACTCTACTTTTCAAGTTATGGCCCCAGATGTGAATTATCCTCTCTTGTGGCTGATGTAGTAGGTAGCAAAAGATCCTAATCCAAAGCAGTAGATTTCAAAGTCCAGAATTAACTTATTTTAACATAAATCTGACCAAAGAACTACAAGGCTGAGTCACCTATCAAGGACGTTCGTAGAAGTGCTCGTCTACGTCATGTCTACTGTAAAATATGCATCACATAACAGTAAAGATAGCTGTTTTAAGCGTTTTAACCTAGCTCTTTTAAGGCTGTGTTCACATCATGTCGATCAAACTGTAATTACAAGCAAAAGAGTGGGAGAAGCGGTTCGTGTCAAGCTCCGACCTGTAATTCCGAGTTGGAGACATTGGGAGTTTCTGACAGAAACACTTTCAAAAGTATCAACAAAACGGGTGCCAAAATGGCTACATAACCACCATTGTCAAGGTAATTAAACCTGACATTACAGAGAAATATACAAATAAAATTTGGAAATAGACTGAAATGGTTTAGATAGTGTGTCCACACCTGCTTTAATTTGTTCAAAAACAGCCAGAATTATGACTAATATAGGCTTATATTGAGTGTATACAACACTCGCAAGTCATAAACATAGGAGATCTGTCCCATCTTTGCTATCCATCCCATTTGACGTGAACGGTGCATTAGCCCACCAGCATCCAGGCATAGAGATAATTTTGTTTCTGGCTGTGAAATCTCCACAGACAGTTTTGGGACTGAGTGTGTGTAGATTATCCTGAACTCATTTTGATGGAATTTTTTTGAGATAATTATCCGGTTTTTCAGTGTAGAATTTTAGTATACTATTGTCTACATTTTAACTTTATCTCCCTCCATCCATCTATCTAGCTAGTCATAGTCACATCACCTTAATCAAAAGACACTTGGTATGGACACTAAAGATACATTAGTCCAGTGTTGTTGTTTTTTTGGTTATGGGACTTGTCTGTCTCGCCACTAGGCCAAAAACAGACAATCATAAAACATGGAGGTCCAAGAGCCGACCAAAAACTTTACCATCTGATTTCACTCATTACTTCTTGCTTTCATTTGTGGGCTGTGAGTAATTTTTAAAGTATTTTTCAACCCAAGCCTGACTAAAAATACTAAAAGTGAAACTCTGTCGGCAGAATGAGAAGTTCAGGCTGTTCTGACAGCATCCCAGTGGGGGTGAATCTAAATCTAAAAAAAAAAAAAAAAAAAAAGCCTGTAACTTGTGCTTTTGTAAATACTGAGTAAACAGTGGTTACCTGTGAGTCAGGCTCCATGTAAGGGCTTGTCTTGCCATCTTCACTAACTGTTGGCGACCACACTCTGTCTCCTGATCCCGACCTGAAAGACAACACCCATGAGAGAAAGAAAGGGGGAGTCAGATAAATCTTGTGCCATCAAGCACCCAAGTGTTCAAACATGCAGTCATTTCTGCTGAGAAGTATGAATTTTTCTTTGCTGACAGAAGATCCAGTGTATTAAGTGTAATTATTGTGAGTGTGAATGTTTGAAAAGAAACTAAGAAAGAGTGAAAGTTAAGTAACTATTTACTTTAATCCTCTTAAAATGACCGTAAGCTGGGAAAGATGATGACTTTAGCATCACATGATATCCCACTAACTGCTGTCTAATATTAGTGGTGCACATCCCCCCTATGTGCCAAAACACTCACATAGCTGCAGTTAACAAATCACACACTGCACTGGTAGCTTTGCATGAGTGAGTGTGATGTATGTGTGTTTGTGGATGTGGATTTACACATTTGGAAGGTTTTTACATTAGGAATGGAATAAAGCTACGTTCTGGCTTCCTCCCACTGGTACGAATAAGTCATCATCACATCATAACTCCACCATATGAGCTAACCAGTTTTTGGAAGAACAGAATGAATTTTGGGCAATGGATTTTTCAAAAGTAGTGATAACTGAAGACCTGATATCTGAGCCGCCCCCTACTGTTTAGATTACCAGTAATTGACTCCAGTTGCATTTACTTACAAGAAAGAATACAAAATACCAATTGGCAGCCATGATAAAATACATTATTTACTGCACTGTTGAATGGGCCTACTGTGCATGCATAAGCTGGGGTCCACGTAAGTTATTTCTTCTTTTAAAAAGGCAGAAAATAAAATGCTTTGGTGAGGCTAAGGTTGCAATTTATTCCTCAGGCTAATAAAACATTGTGATTCATCCCTAACAGCATCACTTGGCATAATGTTTCACTTTCAAGTTATACGCTGAAATTGTGATAGTTTCACATAAAAAAAAGATCAGAGGGATTCTTTGCTTCATTGGGCTGGCAGGTTTTTGTTGCCATGGCGTTGGCTGCTAAGTGGGAAACCATCCAACATCCGAAAGGGTAAGACCGGGACATCACACGGAGTAACTAAAGGACAGTGTGTGTCTTTGTGTGTGCGTGTGTGCGCTACTCTTCACCGGCCTACCCTCCATTTATTCACACCATCATTACTTAGACATAAAAACGCCGAGTGTGTGCGCGTGCATGCATTTGTCAGCCCCACGCTGGGGAGACTTGACGTCTAAAGAGGTGAGGTCATCAGGCTGCAGCTGGCACAGCGTTGGCTGAGCTGAGGCAATGCTTCAGAAATGAACCACGGAGGTGTTGCTATCAAGGACGCTCTTATGAGGCGCCGAGTGTCTGGTGGACGAGCAACAGCTACTGCGTAGGACGACTCCCTCCCCTCCCCTCCCCTATCGCTACCCTCCGCCAATTCCTCCACAATTCTGGGACAGAAAGATTGTTTGGTTTCGATGGTTACCGCACAAACAGCCCATTGAGACGATTGAAAGTTCAGTCTGAAATGGCCTATTTGAATTGACATTTTGGAATTGCAAGACAGAAACATCCATCCATAATAATGAAGATGTGAATGCCGAGGCGTGAGAGGAAACAGAGACAGACCAGCTTGGGATTTACAGCATTGCACTGTTGTGCTCATTATTCTGAAGGTCAGTTTGTACGGGGATGTTGCGTACTTGAAATTTGAAAAAAACTATTCCACTTTGAGTTATGAGGCATCGTGCCTACAACTGGATGTAATGTCACACTTCAAATATTGAGCAACACATATATTCTAGCTTTAATATTTCTTCCAGAATTTAAACAGTTTCAGAACATCTGAAATGTAACATAACTGGCCACAGCAGACAGAAACAATCTGCTGCATACCAGTAGATTAGGGACAATGAACTTTTGTTATTTTCTGTTAGTTGATCTTCTAGTATTGAGTCAATGTGTAAGGGATTACTCAGGATGTCTGGAAGTTTGTCCACATCAGACAAACTGCTGCTACGCATTCATCAACCTGTTGATCATCTCTGTAACTCGTTTCTTTCTTCTTTCTCTCCCTGATTCATGTCTCTTTTCTTCTTTGTTTGTTTTGTTTCTCTCTCTGATCTGAGGATGACTCTACTTAACCATGAGCAGTAAAACCCGTCCTAGCCTGGAAATACCTTTTTCAAATTTGATGATTTATAAACCAGCTCACCATGATCTGTGAGGCTATTCAGACCTAGATGTTTTCTATTAAAATCCAGTTGCAGACTGAGTGGCATTATCTTGTCTTTATTGCTACCTCCTGTCTAGCTGCTACGCCGAGGAGTGCTCTGAGAAGACTCATCGTCACGGCAGATCTGTGCGCTCCGTCTCTCAATACAGATTCAAAATGATAAATAGGAAAGGGGTGAATAGTCACAGGCTCATTCCTGAAGTGTATTTTTGATTTCAACCCGCCGGCTCCCCTTCTGCTTTTAGCTGTATACATCAATGTCAAACAAGATGGAATACAGAGAAATGGAAAGAAAAGGGAGAAAGAAAAGACAGAGGGTGAAGAGGCAACACATGAGGAGCTTATTTCTGAAATATGGAGATCCACATGTTATCATTTTGGTAACCAATATATTAAGTCACTTGGTTTTTGTTTTCAAATGGCCGTAATTTATTTGATAATCTTCATTCATGAGGCACATTTACAAGCAAAAATCAGAAGTTATTGACAGAAAAGGCCATAAAAGTTTTGCAAGAATTATAAAAGGAAAGAGCAAGGCCATAAAAGTTACCCACAGAAGACTTCTGAATATGGATGGGTCACAGACAAAAAGAGAGAAAAAAAGACAAGACAACACATACAGAAACACATCAGAGAAAGAAATTCTCAGGTCATCAGGACGGCTTTCCTATTCTTTCCTTTGGTCATATTTTCCCTTGCCTGACCTCCCACTGCCAGGTTTAATTTCCTGATTGGGGAGATCTAGTTTTTGGAGCGGTGGAGAAGTTTACTTTGGCTGCACAGGATCACCATGTTCAAGGAGGAGTGTGAGACAGACGGCTGAAAACCAAGTGCCCTCAAATTAAGACGCGGCTTATCACGGAACATTTCAGGGTTCACCGAGAGTCTTGTCTCGTTGCCTCGCTCTGTCAAATCCATCTGAAAAAGGACAAGGCCGGTTTTCAGCCCTATTATTCATCAGACACCACTGGAGCTGTTCCTATGTTATTTGGTAATGTGAGATGAGGTTAAATGTTTTCTCCTCTGTGAGTAGATGGAGATGATCCTTTTAAAGAGCAGTTATGGTGGTCTTGTCAGCAGACCTGAGGGGGTCACTTGGAAAAATCTGCATCTGGGTGATGACAAGATCAATCTAAGAGGGAAGAAGGGAGGGAGGTTTGTGGCATCCCCCTCCTCCTTGTTCTGCAAAACAGCCTCTAAAACTCCATTGATGTGCATTTATATCAACCACAAAAAAGAGACCTTGGGAGAGCGTGAGAGGAATGAAGAGATGAAGGGATGAAGGAGGAGAAGGCAGTGGTGCTGGTAATGGAGAGGCGTGTGTGTGTGAGAGTTGGTTCCTCTGGCGTTTTTTTTATGTCTTTGTCCCAGCTGGAGTCCTGTGTTCCTTTGGTCCCATGCAGCCTCGTGCATAATTCCTCAGCTGTGAGTCACAGGTCATGGAGTCAAAGCGAGACAGCAGGGGCAAATCCTCCACCGGGGAAGTCTGACTCTGTATCTTTTCTCTGCCAGTTTTCTCTGATTCCTTCTGAATCCTTTGCCACGTTTTACTTTGATTTTACTCTCTGGATCATGATCAGATTTGTATTTCTTCCCTCAGCAGGGGTTAGATATGCACTCATTACCCATCACCGAAATCCCTGATACTAGTCTTTACCCTCACTACGACATTGTGAAGTAGGGTGGGATCATGGGAGTTGTTGTCTTCATTGTTAAACAACCAGTTTCTCCCGGTTAGGATTACTTCAGTGTTCCTCGTTCAGGATGTTTTTACCGGGAGCCGAATTATCCACAGAGGTCTCCTCCTCTCCAGAACAAACAGACCCAGTGATTAAAACAAGTAAAAACACTGACTAAAGCAGTTTCACGTAAAAAATCTGTGTTTCTCCGATGCTGCTCAACGAGCACAGGACGTCCAGGAGGGGCTGCTAGCCGAGCTGCTGCTAACGTTTGCTCAGCTTGTTTCTCTGATAACTTAAAATCCAGACTAAAATCCTTCATGCAGTCAAAAGCTATAGTTAAAAACAACCAAGATCTAAAAAGTCTATATTTATATTCTGGGGCTGTACTGGGATATCTTTGCATGATTAAGTTAAAAAAACTCCTTAATTATCTCATACTGGCTCTTTATGCAGTCCCTCAGTTCAGCCTCTGTCTGAAATAGGCCGTTTCAGCTCCTGTCTCTTTAAGGCCCCCCTCCCAATGAGCCCACTCTGGTTGGTTAGCTTCCAGAAGCTACGTAAACAAACATTTTTTACTCTAAATGGAAACTTTGAAACATGTCCGTGCCTGAATCTGATCCGAAATATGAGAATGGACAATGCTAACAACCCACGGAACAACCTTAGCAACAAAGGCTACTGAATGGACGGCCATTTGTGGGCATGTGCGAACATTCTGACGTCATCACGAGGAAGAAGGAGAGGTTACATTGCTAACGAAGTGTTCAGAGCAGGCTGGGCTTAAAGGGAACATTTTTACATATGTTCACCTCAGGTTTTGGAACTTTGACCATGTTTAACATAGACATCATACATCAACATCATAACAGTAACAGTATAAAAATAACAGAAATTCACAAAAAACATGTTATAACCCCTTCAACCACTGCTGTTGTAACATTTTTCCGAGGTTTCCAGCCAACTTGTGGTAAAGAAGAACAAACTACAAGTACAGAAATACAAGATGAAACACAACTTATGGTTAGTGTTTTGGAGTTTTGCAGATCGTCTGCTGCAACCCTGATAAAATGGATGCAAATGAATTTTAATTTGTGACACTCACTTTCTTCAGTAGAAAGCAGCTCCGATGAAAACTCTTAGTAAGGCTGTGGTTTATCCTGACTCATAAGGATTTTGTTTCTGAAAGTTTCTGTATTGGGGTGACCCTTAAAGTTATAAACCACCTGCAGTACGAGCTTCGTTCCAGACCTAATCCTAATTTTTCTTTTCTACAGTAAGTAAAATTGAAGGGCAGCGGGGCGTCCTTACTTGACAAGATTTTTTTGGAAATACACAAACAAGACACACACTCAGAGTAACACACACGGCCCATCATGACTCATTTCTCAGCACATTTAACTTGCCACCCCAGCAGGACTCTTTCCGAACAGCCTGACACACATCCCAACCACCATCTGCCTCTCAGGCCTCTGCAACCACATGGCTTTCTCCAATAAGCTCTGGCAGAAGGAAGGAAAACTACAGGGAGGTGAAAGCAGGGTGGAAGCGATGGAAGAGAGAAAGAAGAAGATATAAAAAGAAGAAGAAAGGAGTGAGCGAATGAGTGAAGTGGGATTTAGGTTTGGAGAGGGAGAAGGCAGACATGGAGGTCAGGGGACGAGGGAGGTAAGGGATGAGTAAGTCTAAGAAAGAAAATGAAATGGAAATGGAAGAGTGGAGGCATCTCAAGGAGAGAGAGAAGTTTTCCTCCACAGCTGGTTCATGTATTCACAGACTCTGTTTAGGTCTGAGGATATACAGCTCGAGTGAAGCAGACATGACACACTGCAATAGGGGCCCTGTGTGTGTCTGTCCAGACCCTGTAATATTGTAGTGAATTTGGAAAATGTGCGTGGAAGAGGTGGCAGCCATTTTTCCTCGCCAGCAAGACGACACAGCTCCGTTTGATCAGCGACGCCAGGAACTAACAGAAAATATAGCAAGGGTGTTTCACCTCACAGTGGAGCGTTGACAGGCCTGCATTAGTAGGGAGGCCTGATGGAAAATTGAAAGCAGTGGTAAAGTTTTGACCTAAGTGTACTGTTTTTTCTATTTCCTTGTCCTCTTACCTTACCTTTCCTTTTTAATTTTCTCTTTTGCTTATAGATTTTTACAGGGAGATATATTGAACTGTGACAGAGTTTGTAGTCTCCTCAGTGTCAGATGAACAGGATGTAATGCAGTTACAAGATGTGTTTTGATTAAAAGTATGATATAAAACTCTAGGTCTTGAGGCAACTGAAAGATATTTTGGAAAATGTAAGAAATCACAATCTGAAGTCCAAGTCAACACGACAAGGCAGTTAATCTAACTAAAAAATTCTGGAAAGTATATTACATGTAAAAATATGAGCATTGAATGATCCATTAATGACAGTGTTCCACACAAACAACTACAGCTGCCAACCCAATTTTCATGAAGCCTCTTTATTTTCATATTCAGCTTTCATGAGCTTCCCGGGACACCTAACCAGAAACCCTCGCCGATACAGAACGCTCTTAAAAATGCTCCATAATAGGAGTTATGAAAAATGGGGGTTGTGAAAGTAATAAATGTGGAGACATTACAAAGAAACATTCTTGCGTTACACGAGACCTCAGGCTCAGATGCATCCAGCGTACTGTAATTTTGGCTCGCAGCAGACGTGTAGACTCATATATTTGTCCATCGGCAGCAACACAAAATTACAGGTCTACTGTTTCCCTTTGACTCTGACTGTTGGAGTAGTTTATGGCGTAGTCGTTTAATGAGGGCTAGGGACTGTTGTCATCTAAAATATTATTTTCTCGTGTGTCAGCATGAGTTCTCCAAGTCACTCCCATTTTTCTAAAGACCCGGAATCAATGGTTGCAATTAAATATCCCTCAGTTATTCTTGTAGCCCACATCAGACTAGTATTTTCAATAAGCTGAATAGCCCATATTTCACATGTCCTCCAGTAAATAACACAAGTGCTCATCTGTTACACATGAACATGACATCCTCCATTGTCTGGATAAGTAATAACAGGGCTTGGACCTTAGTCGCCAACCAGAAAATACATTACCATGCGGCGGCAGATGAAGGCTGTATAACTGAACCACTGTTTTTAACGGCTCATTGAGTTTCTGAGTAGCTTTTCCAGATTTTCAAATATTCTGAAACCCTCAACATTGGCCTTTCTATTGTGCCTTTTCCATTTATCCATTTTACTATTTAACATTTATGTTTTATTTTGGTGGTTAAATCAGCAGCAGTCACTGTGGCCAAAACAGTGACCTCTTTTTTGCTGTTGATCAATTTGGGCTTATGTAGGTGGCTCATTTTATTTGTCTGCTCAGTCATAGTGACCGTTGCTGTTTATTAACACATGACTTCCTGTGCACCATTTTTCCTAGGAAAAAACCCACCACACACAGGTGTTTAAGACACTAAATGTAATGCTTTAATCAGCTATAGGTTGAAAAGAAATGCTTTTCCCATACACAGTCTTGATTTATATTTGACTTGGAGAATGTGTGAAAAATTACGTCCCTTCATCTCCTTTCTCCATAATAACCAGAGGGAATATTCAAAGATTCTTTCAAAACTCGTGCTGCCATATGTCTTCTGTATGTGAGGGAGTGAAACTCAAAGCTGCTTCGCTGCGTTGTCTGTGTAAGTGAATTTCCAGCGATGCACAAGGCAGAAAATGTTGGCTGTAAAACAGCATTCAAGGCAAAGAAAGTGCCCATGTGGATTTCTCACTTGGTCTCTCTTGATACACCGCTCGTCTGCTTGGCTTCAACATCCCCTCTCTCTGTCCTGGTCTCCCTCTTTCTCTCTGTCTACCATCGTTATCTGTCTCCTTCTGTTATTTCTTACCTTCTAACAGCCATCCCCCATCTCTTTTGACACTTCTCCTAGTTTTCTGCCATGTCTTTTTTTCACAGAATAATTCTAAACCTTCATATCCATTTTTTTAATCTTCTTTTTCTTGAATCCCTGTTGCTCTATCCTCCATCCCCTTCACCAGCAGGTCATTTCAGCTCAGTGCATTGGAGCCAAAGGTGCATGCCTATCTCTCAGGCATGCCTTACCCTCAGCACTGTTACGCAAACACGCGAGCCCCCCCCCCCTCCAGCTAACCCTGAGTGGGCCCCTTTTCTTGCAGCACAGAGCAGGCAAATTTTAACATCTTTCATAGTGAGGATACTTATCATTTCAAACGCACAACAAAATTTAACAGACCACTTTAGAACTAAATTTTAAGCTGTTGGAGCTTTTTAACATTACAAACTATAAAGTGTCACAACCGCTGACAAGGTGCTGATCCTGCGATGGCCATGTTCGCGGGAGCTGTCCAGGGTACTCCGTATTCGACTCCTCCTCATTACTCATTGTGACAGAGCGCAGGATTTCATTATCAAAGTTATTGTAAAAAGCCCACCTGCCCACTCAACTCTGATTGTTACACAACTGTACTGGGAAGATAGTTAGAACAAGCTTTTTCTTTAAGGCCGAATTATTTTTATTTTAAAATCGGTTTCGCAAACAGAGCAACAAAGATTACATCATTACGTTCATCTTAGCAATAGGACTACAGTATCTGTTTTCGTACAGGCTTGCAGGCGAGTATACATGCACACATCTTTTAGTGTGTCGATGAGCAAAATCCCATATCGCATACTGTATTTTCAATACACAGGATGGTCAACCCCGACAGTCTGTCCTGTGCCATGTTGCTTCTCAGATATGTTTTAATTAGTTTCAGTTTTGAGAAGGATCTTTCAGCACTTGCAACAGTCACAGGTAGAGTAAGAAATATTTTAATAGCCTAGCTACATCAGCACACTTGGCAATATGGAGCGGTTCTTGTGTGCCAAATCTTGAACTGAGCCATGTTTCATTTCCTTTATGGCGGGCACTAATGCGCCTCTAAATGAGAGCACTTGTTCTGGAAAAACTGCGGATAAGTCATCTTTGTATTAGTCAGCTAGGGCACTTGCTGATTTATACATTTCATCATCGGATTTTAACAAAAGTTAAAAAACCCAAACCTCCGTGCCACCTCTTGCATGCCACAGATGCGTGTCACCTTGTCCTATGGCAGCGTCTACAGCTGCGTAAAATACTGACACTTTGAAGTGAGCGTACAGCATAATTTCTAATAATAGATTTATAAAAATAAAACAATTTTTTAAAATTCTTATCATAATAGTTGTTGGCAGGTGGGGGCGGGGCCTGTCTGGACTGTGGGTATACTTTATGGCCCAGCTTAGCCTCCCTCCCCCTGTCCAGCAGCAGGACAGTTCAAACCGTAATTATTTAACCAATATACTCAGGAAAGGTCACATCCCAGCTCTGCTGTGTTGTTATATGACACTGCATCAAGTTGCTATCATGTCAGTTGAAATGGGAAATTAAGGAGGATTGATGAACAGCATCACAGTGTCTGGTGACTTACTATAGGTTATAGTTTTAGAGGAATAATTTTCAACTAAATAAGGTAGTTACATGATTGAAAAGTCATTTTTAGCTTGTTTTACATTTTGCCTACCCGCATTTAACTCACTGGCATTTTAAGCTAGACCTATAAAAAGTCCCCGAGTTTGAATGAATTTTGATTGACATATATATACATATATATGTATAGGTTTGGGGTTTTAAACATCAACAATGAGGTAAGGACACTATGTCATTCACCAAAATTGTTTTAACTTCTTCAACCCCACCCAAAGCTTTTTTGGCAAGCGTCAGAACATTGGTTGAGATTCTGGTCAAGAGCCCAGAGTTTCCAAAAACACCAAATACTGTATGCCTGCTGAAACTGCAAGGAAATCTTACATTTTCCAACTGGATGTCACCATAAAAAAATGGCATCTCAGATTTGAACTCATCAGTCTAATGTGATAGAGCTCCTACAAAACAGTGAGATATGGAGATAAGGAATAAATGTGAAGCAAAATAAACGATGCATATCAATAACTGCTGCTTTGTATCACACTGAATTCTCTACTGTATAAAGCTACTTTCACTACTTTTGGGGAAAATTAAGCCAAATTTGGACACAAGTAGTTAAGTGTGGGAGAGCCCTTTTTGCACTCCAGCAGCTGTAGAGGAGTTCCCCCAGACTTTGCCCTGAATACTAATTTATGTATCTTTAAATAAATTTACTATCCCTATGCGGACAAACCACTTAACACTCAGCTGCTCAGCTTGATATATGTATGGATGGTTTCTACTACAGGGTGGGTGGTTGGGAGGGGGGGGGCTGTTGCATGCAAGAGTGCATACTATAAAACACAAATACAGTACAGAGAAAGAGAGAAAAAAAATTCTTCTCTGTCTGAATTTAGAGTTCCTGCACATGTGAATCTTTGCTTATCTGACAGGTCTGATTACTCTGCAAGCGATTCTTATTTCCACTGCATCTGCAACTCAACTTTATGTTCCAAACCATTATGGGAAAGAGACTGTGTTGTTTACTGCCCTAAAAGGAGAAGGCTGAAGCACCAGTTGGCAGTTGTCACTTGTAACTGAGGCTGAAACCACACAGTGCTCCTCATCTGAGAGGATGGGATTCAGAAGTTGCCAGATTCACCCTGCACTTTCCAGTACTCTGGCAAGTCTAAGAAACCATCTAATAGAAATGTGGGAATCAACTGACATTTCAGTTTTTCCTTGGTTATCCCCCATCTCCTTCCCTCTCTCTCTGTCATTAACTGTTTAGACGGATGATTTCCGTTCTGCTATGTTAACAGAAACGCGTTGCTCCTGTCCTCCTTTTAAGGCCAAATCATCCATCATCACATACCAGTTCTAAAAATGATGCACCAGAAGAGTGGAAGATAATTTTCCACCTCATGGACTGGCAAAATGCACAATATTGACCTGTTAAGTCCATTTTCTAAAGGCCACTGTGTGACTCACTGTATGTACGTATAAGCCTCATTGACTTTGACAGCGCGCTATAGGAGCAGAAAGTCGATCATTTAAACTGTTGTAAAGCTGTCATCTGTCCGCATGACTCGGCTGTGCCAAGCTGAGCAGACCAACCAGAAATAGAAACAATATGTGTTCATGGACTAGAAGCACTAAATGACCTTAGTCGTAAAAATCAGTCTAGTTTTTCAACTCAATTCACTTAATGAGCATCAGAGCAAAAACCATAAGGAGCCTCTGCTGAGGGTCAAAGCAGTGATGACTGATTAGAAAGTGACTAATGTTCAACATTTCCTGAAATCCAATTATTCTCATCGTCATAATTCCCTTCGGTCATCCACTACGGAAAACATTTTGAGTATAAACATGTGCATTTAACCCCTACTAAAAGAAAGATTTTGTGAAAATTATTAAAAGAAAGCAACGCTGTTGGTAGGAAATTGGATGAAAATCAAGATCTCCGGTGTAAGACACTTTGTACACCCAGTGATTCACACCAACCTCCTCCATTAGTGGTTTTGTGGTGCTTATTTGCATAACCACGAAAGCTTTCTCATCAGGAATATCTAAACATACTGCAGGTTGTTTTATAGGTTTGACCAAATGACAGAAGCTGTAGTTTTCTCTGGTGAGGACAGTCTCATGTTTCCATACCTGATGATGCTGAGCGTGAGCTGCTGAATGCAGGTTTTGATCTTGTTCTGAGCCTCCATGTGGGTCATGTGCTCTGTGCTGTCGTTGTTGATAGCCAGAATGGTATCGCCCGGGCACAGGTCACCTTGGGCCGCCTTGCTGCCTGGTGTTACCTGAAGATAGCATTAACACACACACACACCCAGGAAAAGAGAACAGTTGTTATAAGTGGTATTAAACTGTCAGCGAGGAAGAAAGAAAAAAAGAAAAAGAGTTTTAGTGTTGAAGTGTCAACACTCAGGCCAAATTCAACAAAAGCAGCTCTCTTTTGATTTATGTAATATTGCCTTAGGCAGCACCTTAGGTTTGCACTTTCAAAAGCCAGCAACAGTGACACTGGGAAGTGAGAGGCCACTCTGAGTTTTGGAGGTCGTGAAATATTTGGAAAGACCTGGAACATTTTTATACCCTTGGCCTGTGGAAATTCAAAGTAAAAAAACATTCAGCAATTGCATCAGACTAAGCTTAACTTAGCTGCAGTAAGTAAGTTTGCATATGAGCCTTGAACCTTAACTACTGTCACTGTGTAATGTTAGATTAATTTGCAAGCATCTGCTCAATATATCCGTTAACATTTTTTTTTTCTTTCTATTTGTCACTTTGACCGTTTTGATCTTGCAGAACATATGTCCACATCACTTCGATTTTGCAGATTATCTTTCAGCCGTTGGACGTTGAACAGGTTCCTCTATGTGAGATTCCAGAAAAAGGCTGGTCTGTGGACATTTGAGCCCCACAGGGAGGTAGACGGGTGAGGTATAAGGAGGAAAAAAAAAGGGGGGAGGGTGAGTATCCCAGTGGGTATGTTTCACCTTCGCAGACACACTAAGTAACATATGATAACAATTTTCCATTATTACACACACACAAATGTCCCTGTTATTTCTAGGCCTGCCTCTTACTGGTCATACAGTTTTGGGCGGACATAAATAAGAAGAAACTACCAATCAAATCTTCCATTATCAAACCAAGACATCCGCAGTAAAGCAGCCACCATAATATGGCAGCAAGCTGTAGAAGAAAATGCTTTACTAGCAATGAAACAAAAACATTATGAAATGCGACAACTGTCATCACCTCTCTCGTCTTTTTTGTGCTATCAAGTTATGACATGTATGACTATTAGTTTGACTGTATTTTTCCAACCATTGAATGCGAGGAGATTTTCTACAGCTGGATGCAATTGCACACTGTTTTCGGAGGAATTCTGAGCAATGCTCTGTGACATTTTTATATTGCTTAAATTGTTTGTCGTCGAGGAAGAGCAATCGAGTGCCGATTCACAGAACTCCTTTTCACGTACTGTAACGACTATTTTCCCTCAACGGTATCAACGACCAATGGGAGTGAGATATTTCAAAAGCCTAAAGTGTTTTTTTTTTCTATTCTATGTAAAAACTGTAGTTTTTTGTCTAGCTGACTGTGGAAGTATACAGAGAGTTGAATTTTCAGTGAGGATCAAATACAGTTTCAGCGCAAATGAATTCAATTTCATAACATTACATTCAGTTTAAAGTTTTCCAAAGCAACTATTCAAGTTGAGCAATTCAAATACAAATGATTTAAATCCAGTTTCTAGTGACACATATTTTTGTTTATACGTTTGCCACCTTTGCTGTCTCATCAACATGTGAACTTTGGCTGGAGACCTTGGTTGCATCTCTCTCTCCCTTCATCTAATAAAGGCACAAAATGACCAAAAAAATGATGCTTTTAAAAAAAAAAAAAAAAAACTCTGAGCCAGGCACTGTAGGTGTTCAGATTCCAGCACTTTGTAACATGTCTGAAAGCTAAAAGGCTAAAATTACTACCCGTATCCAAAAACACACATGAAACAGAAGATTTAGGATGATTTTCCAGTTAATGATCCCCTTCTATGTCAAGTGTCGGCAATTAATCTTTGTCCTGTCATATCAGGTTTTTAAGTGGATACCTCTCTATGAGCTCATTCATCTCCGTACCAGAGCGCTCACTGCCTGACCCCACAACGTCTTGTAATACCCATTACCTTGACAGCTGCGCGTTAAGAAACGGTGAAACCTCGTGTTGAAGTAACACTTACTTCACTAACAGATATTTGTAATCTAATCCAAGACAAATTTGGATATGATTGGCTAAAAGTGGGTCCAGTCTGAAGAGAGAGAGAGAGAGAGGGGGGCTGCTTGTGTAAGAGAAGCACACTCGCTAACTGGGAAGAGCATTTTAAGAGCAAAGGAACACATGTTCACGCTCCATGAAACACTAATAGCTGAGTCGTGTGGTTCAGATGTGGAATTCCTAATTTACAACCTCTGACTGCCCCTCTGTCCCTGAGTCAGTTCCGGTAAACTGAGAGGTCAGAGGCATTGTGGGAAGTGTGTGTATGTTTGTGTGTAGGAGTCTCAAGGAAACCCACCTAAACATGAGCTGCATTTGCAGAAATATGATATAAACTACACATTTGAGTAAACTGTCAAAGAAGCAAAAGTACAAATAAACTTTTTTTTTTTTTTTTTTTTAAAGGAAACATTACTTACTGTTGTTTGTCTCAGTGCATCTGTTGACAATCACTAACTGGAGGTTATAGTTTACCCACGTCATTTAGCACGACCTCCCTGGTGAGAACGCATTTTAAATGTTTGTGTGTGTGTGTGTCTTGGGTTTGTGCCTGGGTTGTGTCATAGTGGACCAAGGTTCAGGCACCCCCAACACACACACACACACACACACACACACACACACACACACACACACACACACACACACACACAGTGGCATGCCAAGTGCCACAATGGCATGACTAAGGTTGTCACTAGAGGACATACATTCCCGTCTGTAAGGGGGGTGTAGAGTTACGTGGTTTAGACATAATCATAATCTGCTATATTTATGCTGCGGATGTAGAGTAAAGTGATGTAATGACTTAAATCTAAGCAGCCTTAAAGATGAATGTAATTTTCTGTTTAGGTCTTTACATGATAGCCTAGGCAAGTGGTTTTGAGGACAATACCAACATTCTTTTATATACTGAACTTTTTATTTTTGTGTTCTTACTCGCATGAAACCACTGACAGTCACAAAAGCTAAGAGTGATCAACTTCTACTTGTTTCATTTGTTGGCAGAAAAAAAAAGAATAAAATGATCTAACTCAAAATAAGAAGTGACAGTCTTCTGAAAACAAACTCAGTGTGTGACTGCAGCTAATGCACAAAGTTATCTTGGCTCAGACAGTGGACGGAACCAAAGCTGTTGTGCTTGATGAATAGTGGAAGGGGCAGAAAAAGACAATAAATTCCACAAAAGAATATAACTTTGCTAGAAATAGTAACTTACTATCATATGGTGTGAATTTAATTTAATTTTTACCCAATAAACATACTTTTTGTTCCAGCAGACGCTGTTGTTAAAAACAACAACAACAACAAAAGGAATATTTATTTTTATTTCGGGAAATGGTTGCTCAAATGGTATAAATCAGGTTTATAAGTGAGTCTGTAATCTATTACATAATCATTATGGTGGTTAGAAGTGCTGATTTACACGCGGTTTCTTTTATTTATTCCACACATCCTGACATTACTGCTAACAGAAAGAGGAATCACAACACTTGATGTTCACAGAAGAATGTCAATGAAAAACTGTTCAGCCTTCAGTCAAATTGATTGAATCCGTATTATGTTATATTAATCAGACTGAGAATAACAAAATGGCCTGTAATCTATGAAAATACATTTTTTTAACTGTAATAAGTTCACCTAAGCTTTGCAGGCATCACACAGGTGGTGTACGTCGATTGCCCAAGCAACCATGATGCCCCATGATGGCAGGATGTGCGGCGGCATTGATGCTGCAGAAAGCAACTTTGCTAGTTGTTGGGTAATCTAAACAGTCACACTATTTCCATAACGGGCCGCTCCATAAACAATGACACAGTTAATTGCTCACAGATAGAGTGGTTAGAAAATGACAGCCTCATGTTGCACAGAGTCATCATGTGGCACGCGGAGGCCCGATGAGTGTGTGCTGGAGTGTGGTCACGCTGTGGGTTACTTGTGTTTTTCTGCGCGCTCCAGAGTGAAACAGAAAGTCGGAAGACATGGCAAAGGAAGCGAATGTTTGTGTACTGTAAGTGTATGCATGCGGGCAATATGTGAATAAGCTACAACACTTTCACTTGAGTCAGCCGCCAGGCTCAAAGTATTCTGTCATGTCATCAGTGTTTGTGTCCTGTCTTTCTGATTTATCCAGCTCGAGATCTAAGCCATAAAATAGCTTAGTTACTGAAAAGTTGACCTCTTGAGGATGTTCTTCTCCAACAGTGGTATGAAAAGCACATATTTGATCCAAGTTGAGAATCTAATACTCCCTCTTTGACAACATTTTCTGTTTTACACATGTTGACAGTTCTGTTAGGACACTTTCAAATCAGTAGAGTAATTCTTAGATTAGATTAGTAGAAATGCTTGTAGTTGAAGAATAAATAATCATTTATTCATTGATTTTGAGGGAATTAAAATTTTCTTGCAGCTTCTTTCTTCTGGATGTGCACAAACACACAAACACATACAACCTCCTCCATAAGTATATATCTGAAATAGTGGTCAGAGAGCATGGTGACCCATAGTCGCTGTATTCTCACTCACATATTGCCCAATATGTACTAATTTGGTGATTTGCAAGGCAAAAGATGTGTAAACATCTATGTTAAAACTGGACTAAATGTGGTTGAAAAGTGAACACTTGTGTGAACTAGACATCTAAAAATCTTTCTGCAAAGATCGATTATAAAATATTTTCTTTATGCGTGAATTCCTCAGGGACACTTTCTGCTGGGTGGGAGCGCTGAGTCGCACGGCTCAGCAACAGAGAATGATTCCTGGCAATTTGTCAGACGCCTTTGTTTGCTTTGTTGGACCTGCGATAGGAACCATGGATATGACCTTGGTGACACTTTGTGAAAGCGATTACATAGCTTGGGGTGTGAGGTTCTGATTGGTATGTGATTATCACGCTGAAACAAAGAGACTAAATCTGCCAAGAGTAACAAGCTGCAGATGATGATCAAATATGTGGGTTAGACTTTAATGACAACACAAAGAAATCAGAGTCACTTGAACATCTTGTACACCTTGTAATGCACTTGTGTATGTCTAGCATGACCATGATATTACTCAGCAATATTAGTCACTAATAAGTGTGTGGCAATCCCTGTAAATCTGATTTGTAATCCAATTAGTAATAATTCAGACCGGTTTTTGCACCGTCTTGGGATCAACTTTCCCTGACGGCTTGTTTTATGTCTTTCTCAGCATGTGATGCTTCGGTATGATCATAAGAGCATCAGAAGAATCATGTTTTTGATATGTGGCGGTCCTTGCAGCAAATCGAAAGGTAAGCACATTACTAAAAACTCACTCTATACTGCGAGAGAGACAAACTGCAGGGGTCCTGTATAATGTAATAAACATACAACAAAGTGTAAGAACTTGACATTTTCTTCATGGCTTAAGAAAGTCAAGTTCGTCTGTTAAACTGTCATTACTTTACTCTATTATGATGTTTCTTCTGGCTTTGGTGTTAAAAGACCAGAAATCTCTCTGTTACGGTCATCTTCACAGCACTGCTGACACATTTTCATATTAGCACCAATCCCAGAGAGTCAATTTCATATATCAGATAACCAGATGACCGGGAGAAGCTAAGCAACAACCCAAGGACTCGCATTGTTCTCCTGCCCTTCTGGTTCAGGAACTCCACGGCGTCACTGACAACAGGAAATTCCTCGAGAGCACCATCTGTTATCTTCTGCTCAGTTTGTTTTGGAGATGCAGCTTGTAGCATCTGTAATTCTATCCTAAAGAAAAGAGATGCCACAGAGCAACCTGAAGCTGACAATTATAACCAGCGGTGTCAAGAGAAACAACCCATGTGGCTTTAGGTCACATGTCCCGTCTCTGGTATGTAGCGGAGAGACGGACAGACGTACACCAAGAGATTAAAGGTTACAAAGGACATTGAGTCCATTAGATGTTTAACTGCTAATGCAATCTTTTCACTGACTGAAGCTATTGTGATAGATGATGAATCAATATGTTGATATACAGAAAACCACTCAACAGCAATGTTGACAAGTATTTAATCTTGTAATTCATTTCTCAAGCAGAAATGCCAAAATCTCTCTGGTTCCAGGTTCTCCATTGTGAGTATTTGTGGGTTTTTTTCTGTTTTACTGAATATTTGGGGTTTTGGACAAGCAATATGAAGACATTGCCTTAGGCTTTGGGAAATGAAAAAAAAAGAAGAAAAGAGAGATTAGAGAGTGTTGACCCTGCCAAATGAAACCCCTAAATGCATCAACAGTTGTTTAAAAAGCAGACAGCGTCTTGCATCAACAAGACAGACCACATAGGATGCGTAACATGAAGGTGTCAGAGGGTGAAGCTGGACAGTGATTCTGTACACCACTCGGGTCGTTATTTATCTAACACTCAGGTGTGAATTCCTGTCCAGAAGAAGACCGCTTGCTAGTTGGCAGGACTGAAAAGCGCCTTGCGTCACCTTCTGCCTGGACGTCGGTTTTACATCAGTTTACCAAAGAGCTTATACCACAGCTGCCATATGCAACGCATCCTCTCTAAATACTTCTGTAGTTGCATCAGCGATTTTATGATATTTCTGTTTCACTGCCACTCGTTCCGTCTCATGCACAAACAGCCATTTAACAGCCTGACACGCCATGCACAGTATCAGGGCAAATATTTCCAGAGCCAAGTAGATGCGCCTTTAACTGACTCATGCCCTAATGGGCTGGCAGGGGACTAATGGGCTTATCCTGGGACATTATTACCTTAAGCAAAGAACCAGCTGCTGCCATCAGAACTTGTTTTCTGGTATTTACAACTTTCACTCTCTCCAGGTGCAGGTGTTTCATGGCGTTCTCTTTTATATATACGCAGAAAGACATGGAGGAAGAGGGGAGGGGATCTGTCAATCATGCAAAGTGGAGGTATGATTGCGTAAAATACTATAAAGCTTAAAAATAACAGAGTTTAGTATTTTGGTCTTGTATTTAAACTTCTCTTGACTAAAATTAAAGGGCAGCAGACAGTGCTACACCCTTCGGACTTTTCTGGCTTGAACGAGGTTTACATGAAGCTAAAGTGCCCCCCAAAGAGAAATTCTGGACACTGTAAGACATAAACTATTCTTGTCTGAAACTCACTCTCATAAACACACTCTTCCTCTCTCCCTCCATGTAACTCTTTCTGCGTCACCATTCCGCACATTGTAATGGCCGTCTTGGGCATGCACTGTACAGCAAGAATGAAGCAAGCATGTGATAAATAGCGAGTTTAGGAGATATTCCAGTGTATCTGCAGCAATGAATAACATCTTGCTTCAACCTCAGAATGCAATGCAACCTCAAATGCTCCCATGAGGTGAGGCGAGAGGATTCCTTTCCCACCATCTCTGTTTTCTTTATCACGTCCTTGAAATTAATTTTGATTTATACTCTCGTGTAAACTACATTAAAAGCCACAAGGATAAAATAATTATTGAGTCCTGCAACACATTTGCTAGCGCCAGCTGATGTTTTGGAGCATGTGACATCAATTGGACGTTGAACTGCTCTGTAATGGCTGGTAGAGAGCAAAACAGAGGCTGCAGCAGGCAGTGTAATGCTGGGATTTGCTGCCAAAAGACTGCGTATTTATGCCTCTAATATTACATAGTTTGCTAAATGCCTGCATCTCACCAGCTGCTTCTCTCCCTAATTTTCAGGCGGCTATGATGTTGGAATTAAACTCCCCTATTTATTCTTGCGAGCAATTATTCCATGTGAAGGCTGGTTTTTATTACCACCTTTGCTAAATAACTCTCAGTACAGTCAGTGTAACCTGTAATTAATTTCAGTAATGTCACCATAACAGAGTTATGCAATGTTCACAATGCAAAAAGAACTTAACCTGCACATGCCATGGTGTTCATACTGGCAGTTATCCAAGTATGCAAATATTGACCTGGTAAAAATTTAGGAATTAAGAAATTATTTAAGTAAGAAGAATGGCGTGCATCACAAAACCAGAGATTCCCTGAAGCTGCAGCATTTTCAGCAAGTCAGCATGAACAAAAAAGGGCTGCAACAGGCTGCAGAGTAGATTTTCCCTTTTTTCCAAATGAATTCTGGTCTTGGGCATGGTTTTTGCTGGAAACTCTACTCCATGCACGCAGAGAGACAAACTGAAACACGAAGCTCAAGCATAAAGTGAGTCCTCTGTCCACAGAAAGCTAGATTCACCACTGATATCCGAGCCACCAAAAGAAGACACGTTTGATTTCTGTAGTTTTTTTTAAAGTTGCAGAATTCAGCTACCTTTCACTGTGATTTGGAGACACGAAGGTGCCAAGTTAACAAGTATGATGGACTAGTGTCAAGGCTCTTGACTTACACACTGTGAGTCAAAGTTTGCCTCATCATTGCATCACAACTCTTTTTAGGGATAAAGTGGTAGGTTTCAAAACAGAGAGTACTTCAGGTGATCTTCAGGGGTTATTCTGCTTCTCTCGACGTCGTTAATCGCCCGCCGTAAATCTAAAAATTACACCTCTAGTTTAAAGTGCCAGGGCCCTGTAGTTAAAGGGTCGGTTTGGGTCTGGTGATACAGCTGAGCACAACACCTGGAATCCCTCAGCAGCACCAATGAGCTCTGATGAAAAACAAATGTCAGCGCCCCCCCCCCCACCCCCCACCCTCTCCCCTCCCCACCCCCTTCTGCAAGCCCTGCAGCAGGAGCGGGATGTGTTTACCCTGGCCGGGATGAACTATTGGCTACTGCCAGATCCACTGCCAGCACACTGACTCTTGACCCATATTCTAAGGGTCAGGAAAGTTCATGAAGGTTTAGTGAATACTGCCACTACTTCTTCGACTACTACCACTATCAATATTGTTAAACAATAATTCAGTAACACATATAATAATACAGCAACAATAATCATTATCATAATCCAGAACTCCAGATACAGCATCACTTTACAGCCTGTCTCACAACCACCTGGGTTCACTTACTGTCAAAATTTGGAAAAATAAGTTTAAACAGCTTAATTTATACATTAAAAATTAAATTTATTTCACAATTAAGGATAACCTTATTGGCATGAACCACCCCCTCTTTAAGGGAGTCCTTTATGTGTATTTATAGTTAGGCTATACCACTAATAATGAAATACTCTTTAAAAAAAATCACCATATTGTGATAGTGAAAGCCATAAAGCCTTATTGATGGTTGGCCAAATGTAATGACTCAATAAGCTGTACAGGCGACTTTTCCTGCCAGGAATTAGACGGCACCATCTGGCAGCTTTTAGAGTGGAGCTCCTGTTCATACACTTATAATTAGACGCTGGTGACCTCTTATTTAAGATTAATTACGCTAATTGGGCGACAATTCCAGCTTCACTCAATTCCAACTTCTCTCGCATCCTTTGCTCGCAATCCTATTACTGTCTGTCATCTAATATAAGTGGCCAGGAAATGGCAAAAAGTCGTTCATATAAAAGATTTTTAAAAAGCTGCCCTGAGGTGCTGACTCCCTCCGGCGGTGCGTAGGCTACTTTTCAATGAATGGACACACTTCGAAGCAACAGACAGCAAAGTCGTTACCTACCCTGGAGATGGTTAACGGCGTGCTGAAGTCCCGTCCTCCCACCAGACGAAAACCCCAAGGAGAGGGTCCCTTTAGTGTCACGGTCTGGGGCATGTTTGGCATTTTAGACTGCGAGAGGGGAACGGACAGATGTCAGGCAGAGTGAGAGGGGAAATGTCCGCGTTTCCTCGATACACACGGCTTTTTTTTAAAAAAAAAAAAGCGCAACGTGAACTATCCAGAGTCCTCTGCCTAGCTGCTAGGCAACGCTGTCCCGGCTGTGAAAACTTTCCTCCCCTCTTGATTCAAGTTTAAATAACGAAGCCGCCTCTGACGTGGGATGACGGGTTGTCCTGCCCGCCTTCAGCCTGTCTGCAGAGTGGGAGTGGGAGGGGACGGAGCTGCGACAACACCGACATGTGAACTGCCAGAGGAGAAGGAGTCACAAAAATCTGCTTATTGTTCAACACAGCAGGTACTGTAGGCTAAAAATGTGGGTTATGACTCCTTCTTCTTCTGATTTTCTTTCTCTTTAAGTATTTCACCCCTTGCAGAAGGCTACCATCATTACACTACACACGACACTACAGCTGCAATGATTAGTCGATTAATCAGCCAATATCTGATTACAGCTTCACAAATATTTTCTGGTTCACTTATTCTTCTGTGATAGTAAACAAAATATCTTTGGGTTGTGGACTGTTGGTGGTGACAAAAGAAGACAATTAAGGGTGTCATCTCGGGCTTTGGGAGACAGTGGTCGACATTATTTACCTTTTTGGGGCATTTTATAAACCAAACGACTAACCGATTAATCGAGAAAATAATCGACAGATAAATCAATGATGAAAATAATCGTTAGTTGCAGCTCTACAATAAACATACAGGTAATACTTAAGTCATCACTGACTCCCTTTGGTTATTTGAAGTAGTAGCCTACTATTAATTAGCCTATTTTTTAATGTTTTACATAGGTTTAATCTTTATATGTGTAAGTTACAGTTATAGTAACAAATGTGAGAAGAAGTTTGACTTCTAAATGAAAAAAGCCTTTTTTGGTTGTCAACTGATAATTATTGGTTGAGAAACAATATGTAATTGATAATGCCAGCTGTTACAGTACTTCCATGTCAACAAAACAAAGCTTAACAGTACCAGAAAACATGAATAACATTAATAATCCTTGTTTCCTATATTGTTAACATGTGTATTCAATGCCGTTTCAAGTAAAAAGGTCAAATTAATGTTTTTTTTTTCTCCTCTGAAGTCTCATGAATGGCTTCATACTGGGAGATCAGTATTTTAATTCTCCAATGAATAAAGCTATATAAAAGCTTGTATTATAACTTCAACATTACTTCATGATTTGGATCAAGAATTGTACCTTAAATACTCATAGAAAAAAAAAAGAAAAAATCCTGGATGGGGAGCTCACTAAATATACTGGCCCTCAGGTCCTTATAGGATAATCCAGACAGGCACTTAAAATGTAGGTCTGTCAATAACTCACTTAAGCAAAAAGCAGTAAGGCCCGAGTATCATCTTCAACAGTGAAGATGCTTTGCTGTAATTTGGATGCATCACTGGCAGAAAAGACCTCTCCCCTTTGTCAGTGGATATCCTAGTATCCTCTCTCACCCACGTCTTGATTTTTTCATTTCCCCAGCCAATTACAGAATGAGTCATTGAGCTAGAGTACGATTTTCTACTGCAGAGAGAATGATCTCATAGACATTCCTGGGAATCTGTCTTTCAGACAACTGCAGGCATGTGGAGCTTTGTCTGGAGGTCTGAGTCAATTTGAGTCAGACACTAACCTATCCAAGTCACTGTGTAACAAGTGGCACTGTCATGTCAAACCAACTGGATCTGAACATCAGGTAGCTATAATTGTCATTGCATCATGAGTGACAATGTTTTTGGTGTCGTCGCCTTGAATAAACTTTGCACAATCAGCCGCTGTGATGCAATATAGCATGTCGGGAAAGTAAGAATTGATGCAAGCTGTGTGATTGTTTTAACAAAAGAAAACACACTGAAGAAAAACAATATGAGCCAGATAATTTCAAATCAATTCTGTGTGCGCAAACATCCTCTCAGCAGTCTGGAATCAGAAAAACACTGAGATAAGACTTTGGGTATGTACTGCAGAACTTGAAAACATAAAAAAAAATAACTCAAAATATACATATGTGAGTGTATGTTCACACCAGGAACTTTAAAACGGTCTCGTCTCATTATAATGCTCTCATGCTTCACTTCTGCGTGTCAAACCTTATTTATCGGTCACATTTTTCACAGCAGAAGCTCAAGAAGTTCATCAAAGCAAAAAAGAAAAAACATGCCTATACAGGAAGTTGTACGGACATGTAAACAAAGCCAATAATCATGTTTCTGCATATGTCACCAAACTGTATTTACAGACGGCCCTTTAAAAATACTTGTTTTCCAGCGTACTTTAAAAGGATGACTAACAAAAGAACAAAAAGGGATGAGAGGACTGGTGTCTGCACTGGAGATTTATTGAGGAGATCAACGGGCTGACATTTCGGATATGCGTTTTCTTCAAAGCCTGCTCCCAATAAATCTTAGTCAAACTACAGAGAGCTCCCATCTCTCTGTTCTTTTTCCCCCGGATGGTCATCATTCGACATACCCTCGTCAGCGCCTAAGTCCTTTTAAATCTCTACAAATCAATTTACTCTCTGATTTTGCCTCTGTGTTATAAAGCCAAAAGGGCCTGAAGGGAAGCAGGTAAGACCAGCGGTGCTGTAATTATGAGCTTCATATGGATTACCTCTGCTGTCTGGGAGAATGATGTCAGTTAAGCTGTTGCACAAACTTGATTCCTCAGCTCCTCCACTGGTAGTAAATAGAGTCTGATAATTATAACTGTCAGAAGACAATACTCAGTAACTGAGCAAGAATTTTACTGACAAGTATATTTCTAATAGGATACTGTCACCGATCTGTGTATGGGGCAAATGGGAGGAGGACCCAAATGCAGACACCAAGGCAGACAGGTAGAATGAAAAGGGTTACAGACCGGTAACAGGAAGGCAGTCCAAAACAGGCAAACAAGTCCAAAGGGGCAAGGCAGGTCACCAACAGGCGGAAGGTCTAAACTGCAGGAACAGGAACAAGAACAGGAACAGAGCACAGGATACAGGATGGCTGGAACGTAACTGTACAACAAAGCAGCACTGACAAATTGGCAGTGTATAGATAACAGAGGATCAGTATATAAAGTAGTGGGACTGATGGGATAATGAGCACGTGAAGACAATTAAGGGAGTGGCAACAGGTGAGCAGGTGGGTGTAAGGCAGAAAGGGCAAGGGAAACGCAAACAGGACCGAGGCAGGAGGCCATGAGTTTTTAACATTTTTCATGGGCCCAAAGGTCTTTAAAATCTTTTAAATACAGCATTGCACAAAAGATTCCTAACTGGTGCACTAGACACATTACCAGGTCTACAAGAATTATACAGTGGTTGCAGCAAAAAACAAAACAACATTTGTATATATGACAGTAGAAACACCTAAAAACTCTAAAAGCAAAAGATCAGAGTTTAATATTTGTTATATGATGTAGCAGTACATAAACATGCTGAATGTCTTTGTCCAGAAAGCAACATTAACATTGAACTTTAAGTTTTCAACTAAAAATAAAGCTGCACTAATCAATATTGTCTTTACATTATCAATGGCTTATATATGACATATGTGTAATGTGGAAGGAGTTGCTCACAGTGACAAATCCACAGATAATAATCACCTGACTCTGCAGTTTCCCTCAGCTCAGCAGAACGTTTTAGCATCTCTCAGCTCATTGTTTTGGTTTTACAACCTGCAACTTCACTGTTTGGCTCAGTCTCAACCGCTTCATCCTGTTTCCAGCAGCAGCAGTCAGCTGTTTTCAGCAAAAAAGACCTGTTAAACCCGCTGTACCTACCTGCCCAGCACGTAACAGAGAGGCAAAGTTAGCAACTAGCTGAACATAGAACATAGCTGAGCATATAACGGATGAGCCGGATATTTCCTCCAGGTGTTGGTCGAGACCAAAAAAACCCACATTTATCATTTTAATATAAGAATCCCATTAGGCTGTTGCAATCATTTGCCTAGGGAATCACTACCACAAATTTGAGTGAGGCACACTGCTGCAGCCAAATCTTGCAGCAGATGTAGATCTCGACTGCTAACATCTTTGCTGTATTAACATAAAAACATTGCTTCTTTCTTTATTTTCTTCTCTGTTTTCTAGTTTATACAACATTTGGTAGCTTTATGTCCCCTGCAATGAAAATGGTTAGTCCTCTGTAATGGCACAGGCTGGAAACAATGCTGCCACTTACAGCGCTGTGCCTTAAGCACCCCACGGGGAAGCAAATAGTTGTAGGGAAATCATGAAATTTAATTCATGTGGTTGCAATATTGCTGAGTCATAAATGAAAAACAGATGATTTCATAGCATAAGACGACCACAGACCCAAAGCTATCATAAGAATGCTGCTGACTTATATACTTACCATTGGCAAGTTGATGTGATTATAAATAATTGATAGAGGAAAAACAATTGATACTGGAGAAAATCCCTAAAAGAAAATCATTATCATCATTTGAAGAGCATATGCAACCTTCTTTCACAATTCCTCTTAAATCAGACCAATAACCCATGAATGTTCCAAGTCAAGCTGCTAAATGGCGATCAGTTAATGTGCTTGTACTGAGCAGCTGCCATGTATGCATAAGCAATTTGACATGCCTACATAAAAACAAAGCAAACAAAGAAATACAGTGAAATACAATACACATTGTTATGTGTATTTTCTTCTTATGTACGCATTTAATGTCAAAATTATATTAAAAAAACAAGTTAAAAGGGAAATTTGGTAACTTTTTTGTATTTAATAACGAATAAGAAATGAATTGGTTTTCAACATTAAAATCTAATCAAAACTCAGAAAACAAAGAGTTGTATTACATTTTTATGTTCGGCATAGACCTGCCAATACTAATTACTTTACTATTAGTTTTCATGAGGAGGTGCAGGGGAGCTTTTTCTTTTTTAAGAGGAAGACTCATTGTTCATGCCAAGATGAAAAACAGCCAACTGTCCAATCACAGATTTGGGGAGGTACTATTGGCGGAGCTCATCATCACTGATAGGAGTTGGTGGTAGACATGACAGACAACCTCTCGCAGTTTCTTGTGAGAATGACTATATTCCGAGAAGGAAAGGACAGTAATTCTGTGTGTCTAAGTTTTGGAGGGGAATTGCTGGATAGAGTGTACCTTGATTATTTGTGTTACAGGGTGAGGCCATATGAGCGAGCTCCTCTCAGATTCAGAAGATGTGGGAGGTGTGGGAAGGACAACTGCAATGTGGAGATGTGTAAAGTTGAGAAAGAGCAAGCAAAGTGCCTACACTGTGAGGCAAATCAGGATAAGGGGTCAGCACAGTGTCCAAAAAGAATTCAGGAAGCGAAAGTGAATAAGATGAGAGCAGAAAAGGGATTGAAAAGGGATTACGCTGAAGCTGCTAAGAAAATGGAGAGAAATGACGACATGGTGGCAGGACAAAAAGAACCAGAGCAGAAAAGGAATATCTGCATGGAAAAGAAAAGATTTTTGGCATTCATGCCCCAAATGTGCTGCTGAAATACAGCCGTCAGAATTTATCGGTCACATATTCGGAAAGACTCAAGATGGTGCCGGACGCTGCCAAGGGATACTTGAATGTTGTAGACATATCTGGAGAAGATCTAGATGTTACACTGCGGGAAGGATTTGCATCAACTCAGGCAATTGGTTTATAGAATAGAAAATGTCGTGAATGTGATCACTTTGGGGGGACATTGTAAATAGTTAGCACTGTGAAGTTGTTACATTCCAGCAGACGGTGGTAATGCAACATTTATGGATGCCAACCTCCATAAAACAAAACAGAAGTTTCTTGTGGGCTAGCCAGCTGGAGGGACGCTACTACTGACTGTACGTTAAGTTACATTTGTGATTGACTTCTCTTCTTGGCAGAATTCTCAGTAAGTGTTGACAGCTGAGCTAAGTAGCTCTAGCCTACTTGCGTTAGCTTACAGTGACTGGTTTAATGGAGGAGGATAAGCTAATAGATGTCCACAAGGTAGAGTACAGGCTGGATACATATTTCAGTGCATAAAGTTACTACTGCAGTACTGATGAAAGCACAAATCTAAGAAGGCAAACTGCCAATTTAATGATTAATTTACAGGTACAAAAGGACACTCACAGTAGGTCTCTTCTTAGAGTGATTCTTTGAAATTACGCGTTGTTGTGTTGTCAACAAAAGTGATAGTTTAAGTTGTTTCTGCTGTTAGTGTTCATTTCTCACCTGTCATTTTCAGACCAATGGAATTGCTGCCAAATAGTCAGTGTTTCAGTTCGCCAAGCTAAGAGCATAAAAATCACCCTTTCATCAGACTTGTATCTTAACAGCTCTGTTTCCTGGCTACACACACAGAAACACTTGTACATTGACCAGATGCTAGCAATGAATATTTAATGTGCTGCTGAAGCATTACTGTTATTGGAATGACAGACAGATGTGAATGGATCTTCAAGTACAGCCCATTAATATGACATACTTGCATAGAATCCAACAAGAATAATATATTCACTCACTGGCAGTGTGCTGACATGAACATAAGAGAGGCCAAGTGCCTCGTTAGATGAGTTAAATTACAAAATATTTTAATTTAATTGTGTTTAATGAGATATTAATATTGTATACTTTGGTGCCTGAATACAAAGTGATTGATTCATGAGCAGTATTACAGAAAAGAATTTTTGAATTTGCAATCTTTGCCCACACATGTTCCCTCACTTTGACTGTCAGTAAGGTCTTTTCCTACTAAGCAGCTGACTACTGACTGAAATTGCAAAACAATCAAAGATAAAGGCAGGTCTCTGTCAGGTTTTGGCTGGAAGAGCAGGAAATAGAACTGTGCATTAACTTTTGATTAAAAATGCTGAAAGACTTGTTGCAGCATGTCACCCGCTCCATCCAGGATGCATCCTAATGCACCTGAAATGCATCTTGACTGGTACTTGTGTATATATTCCTTCTTTTCTCACGCCTTTCCGCCCTTTCTATTTTTCTCCTTCGCTCTGTCTCTCTTTCTTTCACATATGGATAATCTTATTAAACTCACCAGAATGAATCATCAAATCATTTCCACCAAACCATCCACCCAAAACCTAAAAGAGCTATAGATAACCTCCCTCCAGTGTTACAAACAAAAACCATAATTGACACCAAGCCCAATCATTATAGCAGAATGAGCCAATATGATGATGTGCCTTTGCTGTGAGTAGAGGCTTTAAACCACTACTCAAGCAGTGCTGCACTCTCTTGTAAACAATCCATGTGACAACAGCATTTATCAGACAGGACCACAGAAACAGGAGTGGCATTAGGAATTTATGTGGGCACCATTAAATTAAATCGATCATCCATCATTCTGGTTGCACAACAGTTTGTTGGACTCAAGGATGTCATGTTTGTTGTTTCAACCATGCGAGACAAACCTTCTCGGAATTGGTCACAATTACAATTGGCAGTTGTGATGACTCCAGGTTCACATGAGAACATGGAAGTTTCTTGGTTGTTCTCCAAACAAGTGGAAACCTCCAGGGCTGAAAAATGAAGCCAACAAGGAAGTGCCAAAAACTGCAGTTCCTCAAACAGCCACTTGAGGCTGGCTCCAAAAGCGAATCAACCCCCATAGACTCCCATGTTGAAATGCCCAACTTTACAGCAGAAATAAACATGTCTACAGCCTGGTACAAAAAACTGTTTTGGTCTCTATAGATAATTTCCCCATTCATGACAACTGTATAGGGGGTGAATTTTTATATAACTCTATAACGCTATAACTAGCTTTGAGTGACAGGTGCTACCACAGCAACAATATCGGTCAGGTAACGTAACCATAGCGTAACCCTAGATTCACAGAGTATAGGCGTAGCCTTAGCTGTCGCTATTTTAGTGTGCTTTCAGCTCACAAAAGTTAATTGTAACTTTTTGGTCGCCTAAAAAAAGTCTCGTTCAGCGTGTGGTTGTACTAAAAGACCCACTAAGGAGTCGGATGTTCCATTTTTTTCTGGTAAGTACATTTTATTTGAATGGTTTTAAGCCTGTTTTTCACTAGTAAAAATGGATATTAGCAATATCATAGTTAACCATTGATTGTAAATGCACTGTGCTAACCAAGCTAGCAGCTAGCTGCTAGCATTAGGGTCAGCTCCACCCTCTCGTCCAAATATGGTCACTTCTGGCTCCTAAAATCCAAGATGGCAACAGTCAAAATGCAAACTCGAGGCTTCAAAACAGGAGTGCACAAACCAATAGGTGTCATCACAGTGACTACGTCCATTATTTTTTTCAGTCCATGTCTCCAAAGCAGAAGAAATTCCTTGTTGTACACAAGAGACAACTTATATTTGTAAAAGCTCAGAAAAGAACTTAAACTTAAAATCTATTTTTAAACAGCTCAGCTACCAGACCTTCCTGATATGCATTAGGTCTCACCACAGACAATGAATATATATATATACAGAGATCAGTAGGTTTATGATGATAATCAGAATCATGATACTGCAGGAATATTCCAGGAATCTGTTGGAATTTACCAGTGCACATAGCAAGTTAATTCTCCTTAGATAGTTTTTCTTGCTTTAATCATTCCTCCTGTTCATACGGGCCTTTAAGAGATCCGTTCATTATGCACTTTCCATTGTAAGTGATGGGGGACGAAATGCTCTCCTTCCGTGCAAACATGTATTTAAAAGTTTACTTGAAGCTAATATGAGGTGTCAGCTGTCTAAATGAGTCAAATCAAGTCAATATTCCCTCTTTTTGTTACAATCCTTCCTCTGCAGCTTAGCAGGAAAACACTGTCCATCAAAACACAAAGAGGATTTTTTTAATAAAAAGACTGTAACTGGAATATATCCACTTTATTTGACTAACACAGATGGCTGAAGCCTCATATTATCTTCAGAAAAACGTTTAAATACGTTTTTTCTCAAGACGAAGACTGGATTTCATCCGCCATCACTTACATAGGCGTGTTTGGAGGTGATCTTCTAATGGTCAGTATGAACAGGAGGAATGATTACAGCGTGCAAAAACCAGTTTCAATGTTCATATGGGCACCAGACTATTGTTTTAAGACAGACTTGAAAAATTGTGAACCTATCCTTTAAGTTTGTCCCCATTTGTCAGAGTCAAGTCTGTGTTTGTGCAACCGGCCCAGGTTTAATTTACCTAAGTATTATAGCTTTCTGGTAACAATCTAGAAACAATGTGATAACATTTTACATCTTGTTGTTAGATTTCATGTTCCAGACAAATAATTGATTAAAATTGTGGTCCCATGTGGAAGATGACTGCCTCATGAACAAAATATTTGAAAGTACTGATCCTTGTTTGCTTTACAGAGGAAAATAAGAAACCAACAAATGAATATCAGGAACTAAACCCCTGCTGGCGGAGGTAGAGAGAATTGAAATGAAGGGAAATGATGCTCGAGGCCTCGAACTGTGGAATCATCTGATCTTGATTCTGATCTAAATGAATCATTGCTAAATGCCGCACACACAGATATTACACTAGATCAACACTGTAACAATGCATTCTTTGTCCTGTGCTGGAAGTTTCTGACCCGTGAAGAACACACAAATGTTTCCCACGCGTACACATGCCAGCTGTTGACAACTGAGTTCAGCACATTCACTGCTTTGTTCGTATTTACAGTAGATGCACAATACCACAGGGTTGAAGGCCGCTCCTATTGATGCCAGCTGGCAGGACTGTCTCTCTGCCTGTCTGTCTATATCAACATGTGGAATGCCTTCTAATGTTGAGTGTAATTGTATACACATCTATTATACATACACATATAACATAAATACAATTCATAAAACATTATACAGTAAAAACATGAATAAATGTAATCAAAACAACGACCCAACAGTGAAATAAACAAACTTGTGTCATCACAACATTAGGATGTATGTTTTCCTTGTATTTTAATGAAACATTTGCATGTTACACTGTATTAAAGCCAAGTGCATGAATTATAAATTAAACCAAACCAAAGGAGTACTTACTGGAAATCAGAACACGGTCAGTTTTGGTACAATATTAATCATACAAATCATGCAGTGGTATATCCATACTATAGCAGATGTTATTATTAGTCTTTATTAAATGAGGACCATGCGCAAAAAACATTAATCTCAAAATGAGAAGAGATTATTTATGCCAACTATTAGCTATTGGCTAATGTGGAAAGTAACACAATGCATTAGCTCAGTACTTTAGTAAAGTACAATTTTGAGTATAATACTTGATTATTTTCACCTCTATACCTATGAAATAGTCATGGTTGAACATTAAACTATCCAAATTGAACCAAATACAACATTCATGCATCTTACACACGAATGAAACTATGCTGCGAATACTTCCATACTCATAAAGATCTTGTTTAGCATCTTTTTCAAGAATCAATGTCCCTGTTACTCTGGAAATTCCACAGGTTTCATTGTCAACTGTTTATGCAGGGACTATTTTTGGGGGGGTAGAAAAGAGTTCCAATGAAAACTGTCCACGGTATTTTTCAAAGCTGGAAGCACAAAAATCAAATTGCAATAATTTTCGGTTTTGGCAAAAAACACAGAGACAAATATCTCAAAACCTGGACAAATAAAACCTGAAACTATCTTCATGGGTAATTGAGAGAATATTACATTTTATTGTTATATATTTTATATTGTTCATTCATTTGTTGAGCAAACCTTTGAATAAAATTTTGAATGCAGGACTTTTATACCTACAATTGTTTTGCTAATTCTACCATTGCACACTCTAGTAGTGTCATTGCGTGAGGCTAACAGTAGCTGTGTGTTCGTAATCCTTGCTAGTAAATGGGTCTTAAGGGACTTAACAAGCTCATTGCTCTGCGATCCCTCTGTCTGCTAATTGTGGTTAGTAATTGGAAACTTCTTTGTTGGTTATGGGAACGTTACAAAGCTCACTCAGTAGCTTTGTAGTGTATACTGGGGATTCTCGTTTGCCTCTAAAACTGGGAGGCCTGTAACATGGAGTGTGTACAGAAGCACACAGTGTTGTGCAGTGTTTACCTCTAAATAAAGAAAATAAGCCATACAAATGGAGTAGTATTTTCTTTCAAAAAACGTGTTCCCCTGCTGTAAATCTTTTCAAAACCACCTCAGGGTTTCACTTTGCCTTACTTCAAAGAATGAGCACAAACCACCAAACACTAGCTTTGACTCAGAGACGCCACAAGAGGAACAGGTGTTGCGAAGTGCAGATAAAAAATTACACACATCATAAAGCAATGGGGAAGTCCCTGGTAAGTGAGTCCATCAGAGTTATACAATGAAATATACTGAACAGAGTCTGAAGGAAGAGAGTGCAGAGACAAAGATTTTGAGTTTGTTAAAAGAGGAATTTGATCTTTTGTGTTTCTGCATAATCTAATTTAAGAGAGAAGGAACAGATTTAGTATTCTTTTAACCATATTATAGTACTTAAAATCTTTGAAACCTACCATAGGGATACCTAAATTGAGGTCCAAGGGCCACCAAAGGAACAGTTCTTGTAGTTCCAGCAAATTGGACTTCAGTTTTTCCCATACTTTATCAATACTTGAGGGGCAATATATTCTGATGAGATCTCTCACTCTTTCTCCCACTGATGTTGAGTAGATACATCAAGAAAATCCCATCTTAAGATGGTTCCTGGCACAACATCTTTAACAAAAAGGCCTTTGTTAGACACCTTTGACATCACGCTAAATTGGACCAAATGAGGTGCAATGAGTGTCAGCTGTGTTTTGTCCAAATATAGGCTAGCTTTGCTTTGATATTTAGCTTTGATTGTCCAGGATTTGGGAATTTTACATTCCCAATTAGCAGTTGGGCTAGCTTTGAGCTAGTATTGACCCTTGGAAATCTGGTATATCATTCAACAGGCTACCTGAGACCTCAAATAGGCCTGCATCTTTTAAAGTCATTTGAGCCAAGATTCCTCTTTAGTTCACATTTCATGACCATCAAGTTTGATGTTTTGAAATTTATAGTTTGTTGGCTCACTCCCAAACTGATTACTTACGCTCAATACAACTTCTACTACATTGGTACAGCTTAACTACCTACAGACACATAACCAAATGTATACACATGCAAGCAACAGCACTTCAAATACACACACAATACAAAGTGGGACATCAGCGTCAAATGTTTTTGTTCGACAAGTCTGGTCCTGAATTTGAGACAAGCAATTATATGGTAGACTTAACAGAGAGACCATCTGGGAGGAGTGAGACTTTCACAGTCACAGAGGTATGCTACTGCTTCAGTGTTATAGGGCAAGGCCAGTGTCCACACACACACAAAGAAGGGTTGTGTTACCCCTGGGGCACAGACATAAATGGACAGCTAGCTGAAGCAATTCTTCCAGCCGTGGAGTACAGAAGTGAGTCATGATGTTCTTGGTCATGACAGGAGGATTCTGTAGCATAGAATCAACTTCATCATCCAACCGAGACCTCAAATTTAAGCATTTGAATGATTTAATTACTTGCTCTGTTGCCCAAAAGCTTTGGAAATGTCATTTCTGAAACCTCTACCCTTGAGCAATTTGTTAAAGTCTGACTAGAGACCCTGATTGAGCTTTTGGTTAAAAAAAAAAAGTGTATTCTCTGTGTATTTTGGGCCACGCTATCAGCATGGCTCTGGGGATGGCAGCTGGTCGGTCG
Organism: Scomberomorus guttatus; assembly: GCA_038419695.1. Lineage (NCBI taxonomy): Eukaryota > Metazoa > Chordata > Actinopteri > Scombriformes > Scombridae > Scomberomorus > Scomberomorus guttatus. The sequence continues at coordinate 20,740,095 of CM076460.1, read as the reverse complement.
GTCAACCACTTTGATCAGAAATTATCTTGACAAATATTGGATAGATTGAGATATCCATGTTCCTCACAGGGTGAATTGTAATGACTTTGGTAACTCTCAACTTTTCATCTAGCACCATCATCAAGTTAAACATTTCAACAGGCCTTTTTTTTTACAGGAGACATTTTGACATGTCTCAGTAGGAAAAGCAAAGGTGTAAATAATAAAATTAATGATGGCTGAATTCCATTTAGCTGCTTCAGGCAGCTGGCTATAGACTCGTCTTACCTGGACTGCAGTGATGTTGATGTTGTTTCACCTACTTTATCTCTGTAATCTCTGTGGAAATGGTTTTGCATGAAATCCAGTTGAGCAACTGATTACAGTTTTGTAGTGATATTGAGCTGAGATGTAGAGTTACAAATCACTTTTTGGTTGGTGGTTATGTGTCCATGTCTGTGTGTTACACAGTCTGTAAGTGAACTCTGGCTTAACCTTTTTTGGGCCTGTAGTGGAAACCAGGCTGCAGCACAAGCATTTCCCAATCAGATAACTCTGATTTTAACTTACATGTAGAATCCAGTACATTTAGCAGGAGCAGTGTCCAGACGAATTACAGCTACTGGTCAGCAGCTGCTGTTAAACACCCCCATCATCACACACACACACACACTAACAAGGAGACAACACACACTGACAAGCAGACCAATTAAAACACTCTGGGACTCCTTGTTTAGACAGCCTAGAATGTCACAACTGAGACGTTTTGGCTTCCTGTTAAGAACCTCCCAACTAAAACACGAAAAAAAGAAAAGAGAAAGCATTTGTGAGGTTTTGAAAGACAAAAGTTAAAGAAAAAGAGGTTTTATATAACAATAAACAATGCTGTATTTTTTCTTTTTCTATTCCCCCATCCCTCCTGTTGCCACCCTCTGTTTCTCCCTTCATCATTTTTAAATACTTTGGTCTAGCCCTGTACGGGAATGTCAAACAGCACTTATGAGAAGGGACTACCAAACAGTACACACCAACATACACACATACACACGCACCCCGACCTACTCACACAAACTTCTGCAGCCACCCACTCACACACTCACAGGAAGTGGCCTGGTGTCTGGCTTTTGTTTCATTTTATTTCTTGAAAGCTTGTTTACCTGCCTTCCTCCTTTTGCTCCAAAAAAGCATTAGCTGAACTAAACCAGGCTTCAGTGCAGACAGTTAAACCCTCCAATGGCTTCACCAACAATGTGAAAAGTGTCATACGCACCTTGAAGGTGAATCATTGGCTTAACTGGGGAAAAAAAAAAAATCAGTGTCAAGTGTTACCTTCTGCCAGGCACAGTTGCTCATCCCTGCCTCATGTATGAGTGCTGGAGGTAATTTGACATTTTTGTGATATACTGTTTCCAGAGGAGCATTGTGTCATCATGTCATCCCTGGAAGAACACAAATACTGCAGTTTTACCTGAAAAAAAAGTGTTTGTTCAATAGTTCAACTACAGTTTCTCAACAGAAGTGACTGCTCCAAAAATGTGTTTGGAATAAATTAATTGTAGAAAATTACTGTCTAGAACTCTTCCTTCAAGGTCTTTAACAGAAAAGCACCCAGACACAATGAAAAACAGATTTTCTTCATCCCCTTATCTTTTCACCATTACCAGCTGTATGCTGTCATGTCATTTCACTGAAGCAGTCTGAGAAATTTTAAAAGGTTCAGGGTGTGTGTGTGCTGTACGAGTCTGCAAAGTGTCTGTTTGTGTGTGTATTGTTTGGATGATGGGAGCTGAACATTTCTCAGACATCCCTGAAGAATGCTCTCAGAACCTGTTTACAGCCTTCCGGGGGCTTCAGGGACTTCAGTGGCTTTAGGTACTAAGCGAGGGAGAATTTAACCTTCTTTGCATAATGACTTCCAGACTATCGCGTGTTGCTTCTCTTTTATGCTGCATACCCCTGTCAGGGTCCATCATCGAGTTTATCCCTCAGTGAAACAAAGTTTTTATGGCATGGATTTAGCGTTTGACTGATTTATATCAGACAAAAAAGATGTTAATAAAAATCGGATGGAGTTCAGATTGCGCAGGATTTCCTTTCTTTAGATTGAATAGGTCAGCATTTTGTCAGTCATGGTCAGGAGCTAAAATGGGTCAGCTGAGTTTGGGTTTTGTGGTGGATCCTCACCTGCCAAGAGTAACAACATGTTTTCATTACACCAGTCCCCAGAAGAGATAAAATTTCTCAAATTTAGGTCAACTTGAGTCAAGTCAAATTTATTTCCAAAGGACTTTTTTTTTTTTACAAAATACAAAAGTGCTTCATACATACAACATCAGTGACAGAAATAGACATGACTGAACAAAAAGCCCACACAGACTGAACACTCTCAGTAGCTAACCTTCAACAATCGGGCCACTGTGGGCCCATTACAGTCACCATTCTTCGACTGAGACATAATCATGTAATTGAATCCCCCATTCCCTCTACCATGAAGACTAATTCAGTTACAGGTGTTTGGCATTTGGGGGGTTATTTCTTTAGCTACTTGATGGCTCTGCTGATGCCAGTGACCTCATGTCTAGTCTGGATGTTTTAAGAATTTTCCAGTGAGGTGAGCAACAGGAAAACATGCTATTTTCAGTTTTTGTTTTGAAAGATTCAGATCTTCAGAACAAGATATATAGAAAGTACCTAGAATCTGTCTGACTAAATCTACATCGTCATATCTGATTGGCACGGTTTACGGGTTTTTTCTTCCTCTTCTGTGTCTGTCAATGTCGTTCTCTCAGGGACCGGCTTCACTTCCTTTAACAGGCTGCGGTCTTAGGATGCATGCGGTTTTTGGCCTGAAGTGATCAAGTGTAATTTAGTATGAAATGGGAAGACGACCTGGGGGCCTGAGCTCTCTCTCCCAGCCTAAGCTCCTCTTTGAAAGGTTGCCATCCTCCCTCGGCTCCTTGATTGCTTCAGCACATGTCTGAGGGAGTGTATTTTTGTATGCCTCCCTGTGCTGTTACCAGTCAACCACCCTTTCCAAATGAGAACAAAGTGCACTGGATGTCAATGTAATTTGACAGGCAGCAGCAGTACTACAAACCCAAGGTCACACAAAACTATGTTTTTGTGGATTTGGTGGGCTCATAATTTACACAAGGAGGATGATTTGACCTGCTTCTCGACTGGGAACCTTTTGACTGCCAAGCTGTCAGTTAGGTTTAGTTGTGTAGCCCTAAATCACGCTTACTTTATGGAACTATAGGACTTAACAATTTTCACATTATCAAACAAAGAAAATATGTATAATGTGGGAAAACAAAAATGTAAATTAAATACCAACTAACCTGGATAAAAACATTAATAAAGAACACTGGAGCGAGGCAGTAGAGCCAACTCGGTCATGGAGCAGCATCCATTCCTTACTACCAGTGAAAGAGAGAAAGTAAAGGTCTCAGCCAGGCAGTGTCTGCTAATCTGCCTTTCTCATTCACATCTTTTATTGCTGTGGGAACTACTGAAACAGCAGACAGGAGGGAGGTTTCCAGTCCTTGTGCGGTATGAAGTCCACAACCGCCACAATCCTCTCTGGACCAAAAGTAGCCCACTGGAGACTCAACCTCCAGGGTCGTGTTTTTAAAAGGTCCTCAGTCCTCCCCCGCGTGACGACTGTTGTTTGTGCTATAAACCAACTTGGGGCCAGTTCTCTGAGAGAAGTGTGTGTTGGGTTCAGTGTCGTCAGATCATAATACATAATGTATAGGTGGAGGTGACCTTGTCAGTGATCCTAGACAGAGAACTCTTTCTGTAGCACTTCAGGTGAAAATAAACCTTGAAGTCACAGATGTGATCTATTTTACCCTTTTCTATTTTATCTATTAGAAATATTTTATAGAGCAACAACAAAGAGTATATTTGTAAGTTTGCTTTTGCAACCTTGCTCATCATTATAACATGCTTCTAAAATTTTAGGTGGGAATCTAACATAAGGCCAATATATTTTACTTCTCAATATTAAAATAACCATGTAGACCAAAATAACTGGACTTTTTCCAATGAGCCACTTAATTCAGTTTGTCAGTCACAGAGGCATCAGCTGATTTGGGTTCAGTGCTTTGCTCCAGGACACTGCAGGGGTCATTTTTGTTAATATGTAGCTTTAACATCTGAGTCACAGTCACTGCTTTCATTACAACAGAGCACTTGGGGTCATCCGTCTCTGCACACATAAGCTCTTTGTGTTAATAACAAAGACAACAATCTGCAGAATACTGTTGCAATTACCTGTAAGATTTTGAAGTAGAGCTTTCACCAAAATTGAGAGGTTTCTTTTACACATTAAATGTCAAATGTTGAGTGCACTCATCTTTGCATTTTGGATACTTTCGTCTGTATTCATAGCTACAACTGAGTATAGTAATGTAAATGTCCTGCCTGAAAAAAAAAACAGATTTCTGTGCTATTACAACTCATCCTGATAAAAAACTAAATACTAGAATGCCTTAAACCAGCCAAAAACATAGATAATGAACAGCATATGTGTTCCTTTTTTGCACTTCATAATTTCTCTTGTCTAAAATATGCAGCAACAGAGGAAAGGAGTTTTTGAGGAAAGCAGCGTATGATATACAGTAGTGAGAGTAAAGCAGCTCCTGGAGCCAAAATATAAATATAAAAGATTGCATGCAAGTAATATCATAAACAGGGGTGTTTTAGCTTTATGTAAGTAAGTAAGTAAGTAAGTAAGTAAGTGTGGACACCGCCATTCACGGACTGTAGGTATGATGGTGGGTGATTAACTGAGAAGAGGGCACAGATTATGGTAAGAGCTCTTAAAACTCCAAACTGAGCACTGTCCTGTCCTGTCCTGCACCCTTCAGAGCCTGTGGGTGATCTGTTGGTAAAAGCTGTTCCAGAGGTCGTCTGTGGGATTTGTGGAGTCTGTGCCCAAAATTGTGTACTGCGGCAGGTCGTCTAGTTCGTCGACTGTAAAGCAAACAGAGAATCCAAGGTCAGCATGTTGAAGAAGAACGCAAACCTCTAGTATGTATATTAGTAGATGTGTTCTAACCTGAGATAATAAATATTTCAAAAAGTGACATTCTTCAACAGGCACCCCAACAATTTTACACATGAAGATCAGTTTAATTGGCATTAATTGGTAATCTATCGCTATTAGATTTAAATTATAACATTTTGGAATGATTACTGCTATAAAGGCAAGCTAAGTGTATCTCAAGCCAGACTTTTAACATCCTTCTAACTCACATGCATAGAGGGAAGTGTAATATAAATAAATAAATAAATATAAATAAATGTAATATAAATAAATATATTCATACTGATTTGCATGCTAATTTCAGCCATAGCTACTGTACATGTCCTCACCAAATCCCTTTCCAATACCTGATCATATGTACTTCTTTTGTAAGCTGAGTAAGTGATGATGATGATGACCAAACACACATTTACATCCAGACTTTACGCTTAAATGTGTAAAGTTCAACTGATAGATGGACAGCCATCATTTAGATGCCAAATGAACTGGATGTCGCCATCTTAAGGCATTATTTTGCAGATTGATTTACTCGTCTTTTCGTGTGACTAAATGTCTAAGAGACAGCTGTCCATGTGAGCCGTTAACTAGCAGCATTTACCTGAGGAAGATTCACTCCACTGGCTCTCTGGACTGGTGCATGCTTCATTGTTCAGGAACTCCTTGCCGTCTAAACTGCTCGGAAACCAGTCTGATTCTTTCTCCAGTTGCTGGCAAATCTGAAAGAGCAACAACTGGACTTAGTATGACTATATTTTGCACAACTAGAGTTTTCCCATGCCAAACAGTATTATTGTTTTGGGTATTATTACACAAGCCAAAGAGGCAGAATAAGACAAACATGTAATGTCAAAAAAAATACATGCCGGTAAGAGTAGGAGTCAGCGGCCATGCTTACCTTAATAATGTCGCTGGTATAGTCGTAGTCTGGAAGATCACAGCAAAGGAGGGGAGAGAAAGAGAAGGTGACATGAGTATTTGTTTGAATTTACTTCAGTGGCAACAAGTGATGCTACATAGTATCACAATTTGCACTCAAGCATTTATTAGCTAGTATGACATTTAGCATTTGCTGTTATCTAAACACTCTGCAGAGCCAGTGTGGTGTGTTGTGGCTGTGTTGTTGTCTTACCGGGGCTGTGATCAGGTGAAACTTCAAATTTGTGGCAAAAGCTGCTTGGAAAGCTGTCAGGCCCGATCTCCACTGACGACGACCAGTCAGGAACCTCAGATGAAGCCACATATGTGAAATCTGCAAGGACGACAAACAATAGAATTAAATGCTATAGGAAATTATATTGTATTGTACAGTATATTCTGAAGAATTATCTTATTAAATTTATTCTCCAATTATACATATTGCCTTGCTCACCTTTCTGCTCTGTGTCCACTGTGCTATCGACTGTGTTTTCCTGAGTGGATGAGGTGTCATCATGCAGCTGTGACTGATCAATCGGAGACTGAGTATCGCTGTAATCCGTGTCTTCCTCTGTCTTGACCTGCAGAGGCAGATAATAGCCACATTCTGTGAGATTTGTGAGATTTCCATGAGGAAAAAAAAAGAAATACAGAAATCTGCAGTTGTATGTCTAGCTACTGCACCGGTGCCATTAAAAAAAAAAAAAACATAATTTGAATAGACCTCTGACTATGTAAGAAGTGTCACAACATAGATAGCAAATGCAAATATCACTAAAGTCAACAAGTAACATGATCATAAAATATCTACAGTATTTACCTTCTTCCTTTCCTTTGTTTCTTTTGCTTTGCTTCGTTTATCTGTGCAGATGGAGAAAAAAAATGAGTCACTTGACATAAACAGCTCACAGTGTGATTGTAGAACAAACTGATTAATGAGTAAAATTAAAAAAGAAAAGAAATCCAGCAGCCTGCAGATGTTGCATACTAACGTTAATTCATGTTAGAAAAAAAGCTTCCTGTAAGTTGTCTCACCTCTTGACTTTGGGGTGGCAGGCAGCATCCTGAAGACGCGCATGGCTTGGTGGCCTTTGTTGATGCTCTTGTCTTACATTTCCTTGATGTCTGGCAGTGAGTTCATCGCACAGCGGAAGTTTTCCTTCCATGTCTTTGGGTCACAGGTCTGACCTTCAATGTATTTCCCTGCAGAATGCATTTTGTTTAGTTACATACCCGTTTCACCCAAAAAGGATTTTCTACTTCATTTGCAGAGTTAAGGTGTATATTCACACTTGCTCACCTGTGTGGATGGCCCATTCTTTGAAAAGACAAGTGTCCTTGTCCATCTCCCAGCCGTGTCGAGCTGCATGCTTCCAGGGAATGGAGAACATTTTCTTGTCCTGGAAAAAAAAAAGAAATACTTTGTTGGAACGAGGGTGGCTGCACATTTATCATAGAATATATATATATTTTTAAGTTATTACTGCCTGTTTTACACTCTTATTTCTAAACCCTCTCTTAAGGATTTTTTTTTTTATTTAAAGTTTAATACACACACACTTTAAATTTCATCAGGTGCACTAAGTGAGATTGCCATCAACATAATATGTGCCTTCACACTTAGTCACACATCTTGTGAGGTATACATGAAATATAATTGAGGTATACATGAGATATAATTAATCCAGCGTTTTATAACAGTATTTTAACCCTACTAAAGGCTCAACATGCAATATCACATTTAACTCATTCTGCAATGCAATTTTGTTCCCTTCAGCACATCACAGGTCTTTAGAAATTATACCACACCATTCAAACTGAGCATCTAACTTGTAGGCTTCTGTTAACAGTAACGTCCTGCAAAAATATGATTTGCACAGCACTGTAGCAAAGAACACCCACACCAAACAAGCTTTATCAGTTTGAACCACAGTATGTAGGTTTTTGACATGTTTTGCCCATGTCCCACTTGCCGATAAAGTATGACAGAATATGCTGCTGCTACTCTGAACCAGCTCTTCCAATTATAAATCAAGATACATTCAAATATATCTGTGACATAGAGACCAAACGTGGGTCACAACTAACTCTTTGTGTCTATTTTTCACCTGTTTACAGTGCCAGGAAGTGTTTGGTTTGAAAGGCTGCAATAGTTGCATGTGTTTGTTTTCCAGACCCAGCACTTTTATGTACCAGTCAGGTAAACATCAACTAAACATCAAAAAAGACTTTCTTTGCTATCTGATGGTGAGGTTCTCCATCCCTATGACATACACATTAAAAGTCTTTTTCTGTACTCATTTTAATATACTGGCTACACTACGTAACATTTATTTGAACCAGTCCAATTTGGCAGGTTGAAATAAGCCTCTCACCTTGTCCACCCAAGTCAGACCGGAGATGGTCTTGGACTCGATCATCTTCTCCAGCCATGGGCGCATCCTCATCCTTGACACAGGCATGTTTTTCTAAAATACGCAGCAACAGAGGAAAGGAGGACAAAGTCTTTTTGAGGAATGCAGTGTGCGATATACAGTAGTGAGAGTAAAGCAGCTCCCGAAGCCAAAATATAAATATTGCATGATTGCATGCAAGTAATATCGTTAATATCCTTTAAGGGATAAATATCGGATCACTCACAGACTTTGCTTGTTCCATGATCCGTAAGAGGAAAGCGCACAAGTCGCCTATATGCCGATGTTCCACAGAAGCTTCCTTGTTTTTGTGTTATCCACTTGGAGACCTTTCTTGAAATAGAAGTGGGCAGTGACTCCTCACCATAGAGGAGGTCTTTTTATAGGCCAGTTGTCAAGGCCGGTATTCCCTGGCTGGGAAAAAAGGCAACTACACTGCAAAAAATGTCCACGTAAAAAATGTAAAAAAAAATGTAAATCTCATATATATATATATATATATATATATATATAGTACAGGCCACCCTTTGCTCTGATTACTGCTTTGCACACTCTTGGCATTCTCTCGATGAGCTTCAAGAGGTAGTCACCTGAAATGGTTTTCACTTCATAGGTGTGCCTTATCAGGGTTAATTAGTGGAATTTCTTGCTTTATCAACGGGGTTGGGACCATCAGTTGTGAAGTTAAAATTCATATTATGGCAAGAACCAATCTGCTAACTAAAGAATACATATATATATATATATATATATATATATATATACACACACACACACACACATACATACATACACGCCTCTACACCAAGTATTAAATACATTTCAGTTAACCTGTTCAGTTAGCCTGCACATAACTTTTTTTATTGATTAGAATATTATGATTTCTTTAGCTGTGTTGCCTTATCGAGTTAATACCAATGTCTGGTCTTAATTGCATACAAATAGCTGCACTGGAAATATGTTTACTGAGAAAAATGTTGACATGTTGAATACTTATTTCCCACACTGTATATAATGATAATTTTACTGGTTTTTACCATTGCAAGTTCATTCATTCATGTTCATGTCTTTTTTTTCCCAAATTAAGTGGGCACAATGTGAAATGAGGCTTATTAATGCGGCTTACTGCAGTTAACAACAAAAAATGACTCCTGATCCAGGAAAATAAAGATTTTTCAACCAAGCTGGCTTGCACTGTAAACAACTGATCTCATCTCTGCAAACCTGCAGATATTTTCACCAGTTCTCACAAAAATGTGATTTGAAGACACACGACAGAACCTAATTCCTACTGTAAATCAAGTTAAGTTCAAGTGGATATATTTTACAGTGGGCCCTCCAATAATAATAATTATGGTAGCTTGTGGCAGCTGCACATGACTGGGTTGACCTTTAGACATGAATGACCTGATTAGTTTGTTTATATATTTAGCATTGGACTTTTCTGCCAACTTTGTGGTTGGTCACACATTGCAAATTGTATTCAACAGTGATATTAACACAAAGCAGAGTGAAATACTATAGCATGACAAGATATTTACACTTACAATTTACAATTTCATTCAGCAGATGTTTTCATCCAAAGCGACGTACATCTGAGAGTTGACACAACACAATCAAGGATCTAGTCAGGAGAGAACAACGCGAGTAAATGCCATAAAGCTAGGAGGCCAATAGGACATAGGCGCCAACAGGCAATGCACAGGGGCAATGCATAGAAGCAGATTTTTTTTCCTTTTTTCATCAAGTGCGGAGGTGTTCGCGAAAGAGCTGAGTCTTTAGTCTTTTCTTAAAGATTGAGAGGGACTCTGCGGATCAAACAGAGTTTGGTAACTTGTTCCACCACCGGGGAACTACAGAAAAGAAAAGTCTGGCTAGTGACTTAGGGCCCTGTTGTGGTGGTAGTACCAAGTGGGTAGTTCCAGGCCTGAAAAGTGAAGCCAAGGTGGAAGTGCCTTAAACCTGCATTCTCTCTAATGGCCATCAGGGGGCGACTCAACTGGCTTCAAAAAGAAATCAGATTGTATAGAAGTCTATGGGAAAATGACCCTACTTCTCACTTGTTTTATTACCTCAGTAAACAGTTTCCTAATGAATTTATTGTCTCAATTGCTAGTTTCAAGTCTTCTGCAGTACAGCATGATGTTCATTTTGCAAATTATGGTCCCATTTAATTTAAATTTGATGATAAATCAGGGTATGCTTTAGGGGGCATGGCTACATTCTGATTGACAAGTTGCTACCACAGCGACAACGTTGGTTAGGTAACATAAACATGATGTAACCCCAGATTCACAGAGTAGGTGTAGCCATTGCTATTTGAGTGCTATTTTCAGTTCATGAAAGTTAATTGTAACAGTTTGGTTATTTGGCCTACATTTCGTTTTAATGGTGCAAAGGTTTTACTTTAGATGTTTAGATTCTTATGCATCACGCAATACCATCTGATTGTCCCAAATTCATTATGCTGTATGACAATGACCCCAAACACACAACCAGAGTCTAAAGAATTATCATCAGTGACAAGAAGAACAAGGAATCTTGCAACAGATGGTAGGGCGCCCACAGAGCCCTGATCTCTGAGTTAATCTGGGATTACATGAAGAGAGAGAAGCAACTGGGACAGTCTAAATTCCCCAGAAAAAGTGTGACAAGTTCTTCAAGATGCTTGGAACAACCTACCTGCCAACTACCTTTAAAAAATGCTGCACAAGTGTACTGAGGAGAACTGGTGCTATCTTAAAGGCAAAGCTGTTTACTGCACTTTGTATGCTACCTTGGACCAAAGTGGATGCTAGTTTACTAGGAACACCGAGTGGTGCACACTTGGGCTAATTTTAGCTACTTTGGCTAAATTGTGCTAACAGGGCAGACATTGTAATCAGGGCGGGAGCGGTAGCATTAGAAACTTTTTTTAAGATAACATTTTTACACCATTTGATCTGAATTTAGTTGCAATTTAGTCATTTAGTCACCTATTTTACCCTTTTCTATTTTGTCTTTTAGAAATATTCTACAGAGCAACGTCGAAGAATTTCTTTTTAAAAACTTATGTTTTTCCATCTACGTGTACAAACATGTTTAATGAATTTCAAATTTTCACAATGGTTTAGCATTGCTTTATAATTATTCAATTCTATCTTTGGGTGGAATTTCCCATTACTGTAAATATTGCATGCATCATCAAGGGAGGGTATGTTACAAACTCACAAGTTTCTTTGAAACAAATGGCTAGTTTGGACATGGCAGGTCAAGGATAAGCCTCGCCTGTGCGTCCTTCCTTCTGTATTTCACAACCATAATAGGCTCTGACCTGTTTGTGCATCTGCTTGAGCTGCCTGTTCTTTCATTAGAAAGAGCTGTGTCAACATTGGTGAAGCCGTAACTCACTGATATGTTGAATGGTTAGATAATGCTTCAGTGACAGGAGTGTTTAGTCAAATCAGGTGTGTGCAAACACACGTCCACAAATCCCTCAGAAACACACAGGTACTTACATGCACATGCCTTAGTACGCACAATAAAAAAGGGCAAAGGCTGAGACAGAAAGGAACTGAGAAGAAGGGCATGAACAGGATACAAATTATACAGAAATTCAACATTATGGTATTCATTATTACATACTTGGGGTTAATAATTAACCCCAAGTAATCAGGGATAATATTGAAAAATAAGGGATAATCCTAAAATGTCAGGAATAACCAGTTTTTTCTTGACTTCCATGTTATCTCAGATTATTCCTGAATTGCATTTTCTTTGAATTTTCAGTCTTATTCCTTGACTTTTCACGGCAGTTGACAACTTTTGCAGGTTATTCCCATTTTTAAAAGTGTTCAGTTATTTTGTTTGGGTTAGGTTATTTGTTGTTTGAGTTGTTTCAAACTTTTTCATGTTTATGCCAGATCTCTCTGTGTTACTCCAGACTTTTCAGGCTTAATCCACAAGACTAAATTTTCTCAGCAACTATTTTATTTTATTTACTTAACCAATCATTAGCAAAATTTTGAGGTTGCTTGTGGTTTTGGTGTGTACCATTCACAGACTAGGAGACGTGGTGACTCTGTGGTTAGCACAGTCAAAGACACGCAGACTCCACACAGAAAGATGAATTGGTGACACCAAATTGCCTGTAGCTGTGAATGAGTGTGAATGGTTGTCTGTCTGTATGTGCCAGCCCTGTGATAGACTTTGACCTTTCCAGGGTGTAACTCACACCCATGGGCTCCTCCTGTGGCCCTGAACGTGATAAGTGGATATAGAAAATTGATGGATTCACATGCTGTCTGTTAAGTTGTCAATAACACACCAATCAAGCCAACTTCATGCAACATTCTTGTGATTTCTAAAAGGTATCTGGTGTCAAACACACACGCACACACATTTGGGACTCCAAGCTCCCTAAAACAAATGGGAAGGATTACTTCCAAATAGTGTTTGACATCAGTGTGGTGTGAAAAACACTTTGTCTCTGCTGTCCCAAGGGGCCTCATTTTGTCTGTGCTGACAGACGGCGCATGTAACCCAATCCTCAGGTACTGAGTGAACAGCCGGCCCTGGAGTTATACACACATGCACACACACACAACAAACAAGCCCCCTAAATACAGTTTGAAGTGCTGCATAATGTTTACTTAGGTCACTTTTGGGGACATTACATAAACTTACATTAATTTCCCAGAGACTTACCCTAACCTTAACCCCTGACCCACAAATCCTCTTTTTCCCAATTGGGTTTTTTTTTGGGGGGTATTTTAATCCGCAACAGTTTAAAGACATCTCAGGCTTGAACAAAAAGCTGTGTCTCATCCTCAAAGTATGGCCACACACATAAACGCATGCACACACACACACACAGAAAACACACTCATGGGAATGCCCCCTCACACAGCAGACTGCATGATCCCTCTTTTGTGTGCTTTTAATGTCTTTTTTCTGCCTCATTACCTGGTTGGAGTCAGTGGACCAGAGACACACACACACACTTTTCCACACTGTTCCTGTGTGTCTTACTGTGTTGTTTAAACTCCCACCGGGGTGGAATAAATGGCACACAGGCTGGAGTCACTGTCAAGCCCCTGAGCTCAGCTGATGAGGTTTGATTAAAGCGTCTGAAACCCAAAACTTGCTCTGTGTGTGTTCACTTTCAATCACTTAGGCTCAAGCAGAAGGTCAGATATTCGCCCACACCAGAGAGTACACATTTACTTCACTGTCTCTCGAGTGTGTGTCCTCCCTAAATCATCCCTGAAAAAACAAGGGAGCATCTTTGACTTTGTGACCTTTCAGATGCACGACTTACCAGCCGGAGTCAAGTACAAGATGAGCCTTAACATATGGAGGTGCTTGAAACATCTGGAAAACCTTAACCTCAGCTAAATGAATAGGTGGAAGTAGATGCTTGGTTTTCTGTAGTCATTTTGTCATCATGTGACACTCCAAAACATGATGCCACTGATTCCAGACGGAGCCAGAAAACATATTTTGTGCACTGATGTAATGTTCACAAAACAATGTCTCCAACACTATATGTCAAAGATGGATGACACATTCTTCAGCCTTGCTTTACTACAGTATTTGTTTACTATTTTATGATTGGTTTCTGCGTGGTGGATGTGTGACATGCCAGACATTCAGTTCTCTATGTGTAATTACCAGTTCACAGCTTCACACCCTTTTTTTTTTTTTTTAAGCACAAAGCTTCTGCTCAGGTGTGAAAATTGCCTGATGGTTGGCGTGATATTCTTCGACCTCAACAGCCATGCAAGTAAAATACCTTTGTGTTTAGATAAGAACAGAAACACCCTGTTCAGTCAACAAAGCCAGACTTGTGGTAGGATTCTGTATATTCTGTTAAAAAGTTAAGTACAGATAAGATGTTTCATCTGTACCTGTAATAGACAGTGTGAAATAATGATTACATTCAATGTAGTAAATCATTACGGTGCGAAATATGCAATAAGCAAGAGTGACACCTGTTGACAAACACATAAATAGCATTAAAACAATTTGTGGGTCACTCTTTCATAGCTTGTAAGCTATTTAGCCTTAGTGTAGCGCATCAAATAGTGCTTGTTTTGCTCATCAACCTACACCCAGTTAATTAAAACTTCTTGATGCACAGTCTGCCGTCACCTGTTGTGAAAAGGGCATATCGCTGTGAAAAATCCCTCTAAAGCACAGATCATTACATATTACTGCAAGCAAAACAAGCAGTTTGGTTGGATTAAAAAAAAAAAAAAAAAAAAAAGTAATACGTGCAAGTTGAGGTGTGGCTGGCCACATTAACACAGAATCCAAGTAAAAAATGTGTCACATTCATCAAAATATCTGATGTAATGTGTGTTTAATATAAAGAACAGATTGACAAGAAATTTCTGGGTGTTGTTGAGGATCTTGGCACAAATTACCACTTCAATGGTGAAGGTAATACCTAGTGAGGGTGCTTGACAACTTTAAAGTTTCATCCAATGGATAAAATTCAGATCTTTTAGTCATTGAGTTTTGCTGACACTTAGTGGACATTAGTGAGCAGTGCAGCTGTATTGTTCCTCCTCAGCAGTTTGAAGTCATGGGGTGTAAAATTATGTCATTCTAGAAAATAAAAGAACCCACTTACTTGTTTCACCATTTTGTTTTCAGAGAACTTGAAGTCTGCTGCAACTCGCAGTTCCTTTAAACCAACACTTAAGACTTTTCTGTTTGCTGCTGCCGTTTATTAAATTAAATTTGGGGCTTCTTATTCATATCTTGCACTGCACCTTTTAGCCTCCCGTTTTATTCTATGCAACTCATTTTAATTGTCTTATCTTGTTGAAATGTGCTATACAACTAAACTTGCCTTGCCCGTTGTCCATTAAGTCTTAAATTTAAAAGTGTAAATTGCTTGCTTTAAGTCTAATCATTTCTCTAATTATCTAATTGAAAGTGACACGCTTTGTTAAGGCTAGGCTAGTGAACCCAAGTACAGCACACAGAGACAGGAGGTAGTGAGTAATGTTGCGATGAGGTTTTTTTGGAAGCCTGGAGTAGAGGTTAGAGCAAGAAGCTGGGGCCAAGCTGAGGGGAGCCAGGCAGAGCAGGTTCCAGAAAGCGGGATGTCGAGACAGACGAGGCAGGAGGACTGGAGACTGGGGCTGGAGTCAGGCTGAAGTCTTCTGCAGGCACGGGGAAACGGGGATTAGGCAAAGACAAAAACTGACAAAGCAGTAGCAAGATAGATGGCTGGAAGCGTGGCTGACTAATAAAACAAACAGCGTCTACGATTGGGTCACGAAGTGGAGGCTGAACCAGGTATTTATGCAGGACTAATCATGATGAATGGCAGCTGGTAGCCTGACTCCCGCACACCTGTCTCCACTCCTGTAATTAAACACAGACACACAAGGAAGGGAAGAGGGAGAGAGTGGCTGCAGGCGCAGAATCTTCAATCTCAGATGTTGATTTAATACAATTTGTAATCTTTGGTAGGAAATATCTAGAGCAACTATTACAACATGCACATAGTTATCTGTTTGAGGCCAAGTGTAAAGTACAAGTTGGTACGCCTTACAAAGTATCTGTGTCTGCTCTTTTCATTAAACACAATTTTCCCTCTCCCCTGATGAGTAATGATGAATCATGATGTGTAAGAGATGAACCAAGACTTTTCAAGCCCTGAGATAATGGGGCATGGCTTGCAGGAATGGGATTATAATTTAAATTTTTTTATGTTTAGCTGTAGAAACATGTAGATTGATCAAGACCGATTTGGCCACTTTGACCTTTTCTGTGGAGCTGTGTTACTTACAGTCATCAAACTTGGTACATTTGGTCCCTGTGTGGATACCCTAAACCTATGAAGAAATAGCATCTATGGTGCCACCATGTGGCCAGTTACAGATAATTATGTGCACATTTTGGTTTTTGACTAATAACTCATTAACCCCGAGGCCTAGAAAAAAACTTTCTTTTCTGTGGATTCCTTGGATCATTTTCTTCAAATGGGATCATCCACTTGCGCCTTCCTAGATTTTCCACCATTTTGATTTTTTTGTTTTTTGTCAAAAAAAGAAAACTCTGCTCTGTGTAAAAGGTTAATGGCAGTTTGCTGAGAGTCTGTGGAGTGTGAGGCTCCATTCCCAGTCTTCCCCAGTAGCCATCAGCTCCTCTAGACCTGTCCATATTGGTTTCATGTACATCCAGCCTGCACCACTGGTTTGCCATTAGCTCCAGCCCTGCTGACACCCCACCAGCCTGCTGCTGGTCCACCAGTGACACTGCAGCCTGCAGTTTCTGCCCGGCCGGCGACCTCCTAGTCTCTTGTGCTGCAGCCCTGTCAGTCTTCAGTGCCTGTGCTGCAGCCATCTCCTGTGGCTGTACTTCAGCAGCCTCCTGGCTCCACTGGCTCACCTGCCTGTCTCCCAGCTCACACAGCCTGCATCTTGGCCCGCACTCCAGCCTGCATCTTGGCCTGCTAGCCTTCAGCCTGTACTCCAGTCTGCTAGCCTTCAGTCTGCACCCCAGACTGCTCGCAAACCAGCCTGCAATCCAGTCGATCAGGCTCAGGTTCATGAGGCTGCAGCCTGCCTGTCCTGAGCCAGTTAGCCTGCTACCCGCCTGTCCCCATATAGGCTATAAACTAAAATACAATATGTTATTCATTGTAGAGATGACACAGTTGTGTATTGCAATCACAGGGAGTGTTTCATCAGATGTGCTTTAGCCTCCCACATTGTCTCCTTTATAGTACTAGTATCTTTCCCTAGTAGCCTTGTATGAAATGTTTTTTTGTGGTGGCCTTAATAAATGTGTTAAAGTCCAATTTCTACCATTGTTTTGCTTTTATCTTGTGGTGTGTTAAGTGTTAGAGGACCGCAATAGAAGTAAGTCTTTGGGCATTATTGTGTTTTCATCCTCAGTGATTTTTAGTGTATGTAACGACTGCAGGGCAGTGTTATATGTTTTTTTTTAAATCATCAGATAAATTCATTCATTCATTCAATGTTTTTCTCCAGATGTTCAGTCCATTCAGAGAACAAGCCCTAAAAACCCCACATCCAAACTGTAAACGTGACGGACTGCATGGATTACATTACCGTAAGTATTCTAAAAGATAGAAATTTGCAGCTAAAACATGATTTTGATTGATTTCCATTCATTAGTCTCCTTTGTTTTCTGCAAGAGCAAAATTTACATCTTTCAAAGGTCTCTTACTGGAAATACCAACTGATATTTATAGACTGGGAATAAATTGCAGTCCTACATGAAAGGCCTTTGTTGCCATGGTTTTAGTCAATCCATCACTCACACATACAGTAAACATTAATTGGCTATTATGATTAAAGATTAATTTTTACTAATCCCATGATTCTTCTCTTCACACATAACATTCTACATACACAACATGCATTTGTTGCAAGTAGTGAAATGAGATGATAACTGCTAGACTTCAGTTTGCTCAAATTTGATAATGCTGTTGGAGGTGTGGTTAGTGGTTACTTCACGGGAAGTGAAAAATCATCCTTTTGTGCACTGTTCAGAAATTAGTATCAGAGGAACACACATGAACAACAACACCATAAAATAATGAATTTCATCTTTACTTATTGTTTAGCATCAATGTGAAAAAATACATGTTTTTTATATTTTTATATTTCTTAAATTTAGAAATGAAGTTGCATTTCAGACACAGCACCAGGCTGTTGCTGTTGCCATGGAGGCATGTCAGTGACCTCAATCCATAGTGAGCCCAGAGGAGAGCAAATATATTTCAAAATAAATAAATAAATGTTAATAATTGGGCACACTCGTGGCTAATATTCTCCATCAGAGTAACTGACAGGGAATGTGAGTGATGTGATGTTGATTCACCCTTACGCTCAGTAAACAGTATGAAAAGGATATGTGCTTTAGGCTCAAATACCCACAAATTGTGAATCAAATTGTTGTCATGCATTTTTCGGCACACTTGAATCTTGTTCTTTCTTTTGGTGTTAAAGCATCAGCAGCTGTATAAAACTATGTATAAGCTATAAAGGACCCTTGGTTGGTGAAGTATTTAAATTCAGTAATAAATTCAGTGACAGAAAAAGTACTCAGATTTCTTACCGAAGCAATACAGCAGTGTAAAAATACTGCATTTAAACAGCAAAAGTACAGATGTCTTATCAACAAAATACTATTTAGTAAGGTATTTGGTAAAGTATTTGTAATTAAGGCAAACACCAGTGTGACTGGTATATTATTGGATAATTGTTACTGATGGATACATGTGGAAGTAGGATGTTGTAGTTACACAGTGCAGCTGTGTAGTTTAATCTGTAACAGTGTGACATATTTTATAAGCTGATTATGCGTTTTATATGTAACATCTTATACAGCAAGGTAAATAACTATAGCTGTCAAAAATCATCTCCTTCTGGCATGTAGGAGTATAAGTAGCTATAAAGTAAGAAAATACTCAGTTAAAGCCTACATCCAAATTGTAGCCTGCTTAAGTACAGTTTTTCAGTAAATCAATTGAATTACAAATGAAATTGCAGCCTAGTAAAACGACACCCTATGTTGTCCATAAAATTAGCGTTGCTGTTTTTTCCACTTACTTGCTAAACGTTAAAAATTCCGAGCTTACGAGGCGTACTTTAAGGCAACACATATATACTGTAGGAGGAATGTCCCTGCGCATCTATTAGGAGTATTAAAGTCAGCCCTCCAGGAGGTTCTGTACGTGGCAGCGACCAAAACCTTCTCTGTCGTATTCACAACGCCGGGGTGCCTAGTGAAATTGCTTCTACATACCAAAGTGTGACGCTAATCTTCTAAAGCCAGGAGAACAAAGGTAACAAAACATAAAATATTATGTAATTAGCAACAAGAGCCCTTTTTGACATCACTGGGAAGGGGGCTGAAGCGTTGAGCTCGCGTAGCTTCCGAACATGCTGGGATGGTTGTCAATAACTGGGTCCAACAGGTTTTTTTTTTTTTTTTTTTTTTAGGTGTGTTAGCAGAAGCGAGAGATTTGTGGTACCAAGAATGTAAAGCAACGACGACTGGTTATTTAGTGAGGTGTGTGTTAATTTCCGACATGTTAGTCGCGCTGTAATGGTGCACTCTGTGAGGCCGTCGGGTTACAGTGTTTCACAGCGGAGAAAGTTTTGAAACTTTGCGGGAGCTTTGCGACAGAGCATCTCAGACGGCGTTACATGACCTTGCGTTTCACTTATACACACTCTGTACATTTGACAGTGAGCTGAATTTTTTTTAAAAATTTTCGGACAAAATAAATCTCTTCACATGTAGCGAACAGCAGGCTGCAGGGTATTTACGGGACCCTGAGAGCTGAGGTGGGAATTTCTAGAAACAACTATCTTGGGCTGACGTCACCGGTCCGGCTCCTGTCCAGCTGGAGATGATGAGCAGGCAGCAAGGCAAGGCCCAGAGTCTGCTCAGCTTTTACAAAACTTCAGCCAAAAAACAGATTTTTTTTAATGTTCTCAACAATGAGGTCTTTCGGTTATCCAGAGGACTGGGGACATTATGTTGCCGATTAACTTTTTAAATATCGTCTTCATTGCTGTGAGCACCACAAATAACGTGATGTCACCTCTATTGTATTGGGGTGTTGGCAGAAACCCTGGCAAAAAAAGCCAACAGTGTTTGCATGACTTGGTACCACCAGTGGGGAATGAAAGGATCTGTTTTTTTGCTAAAGGGTAAACCAACCCTTTAATTTGAGTTGAGTTCAAGGACAGCTAGCAGCTCAGCTGTGTTCAAAAGGTTAGTTCATAGATTTAAAAGAAAAGCTTCAAAAGAAAAGGTGTTGGCTTTGTCCACCATTGACAAATAGTATATAATGTCACTGTACACACTGTACTAATATAAAGCTTTTTAAAAATCAGTGAGGCAGGTGAGTTAACAGTGACAGCAAAAATGAGACTAAGCCTAGTTTACAGAGACTCACAGAAGTTGACGTGTGTGTGTGTGTGTGTGTGTGTGTTTGTTTTAGATAGTTGTATGAGGCAGATGAGGATGTGTGTGTGCAAACAAAACAAGCAGACAAAATACTATTAATGACAATAATATGAAGAAGAAAGATGGAGAGAAAATAACAATATAAGATAAATACTAGTTATTAATACTTATCATAAAGTTGTAGGTCTTGTTGGGTGGAGTCAGTTAGATTTGGTGGCTGTTGGGCAGGTGATTGGTGTCCTGCAGTGATTTATATGTACTGTAGTGCAATCGGCAGCGATTGGATGTGGCAGACATTGGATTGTGAGGCAACACATGGAGGGAGGGATGCCATGAAACTATCAGCAGTAATTGGGCTGTAAAGCAGGTGACATGCCTGCTGGGGGGAGGGTGTCTTGCTAGATCCAGCTGCAGTACGTGGAAGTATATACAACATCTGGATATATAAATGAGTTACAAAACTTGTGTCCGTTTTATTAAACATTATTCATGTAAGCCTCAGTGTTTACATACCAGGAAAGGCTTTTGGAAGTGGATGGTGTGTTTTGTGAACTCTTGCACATAAAAAAAAAAATCCCTGTGTGTTCCTTCATGCTTGTGTCCACATCAGATGCTTGCTTATGTAAACTAATGCATGCAACTTTGAGCATGTCCGTATCATTATGTTAATACTTGGTTTGAAATGAGTCATACTCCGTAAACAGTTGAGCTCTTCTACCAGGTTGAGATATGAACCTGTTAGCAACGCAGCATTTTAGTCATAGCCACATTTGGATGGTTGTGCTTTAAAGAAAATAAATCTTATAGCTCATTTTTACCTGGCTGCAGATGTTATTTTGAAGCTCTTATTGCATCTGAAACTAATTTGCCCTAATGTCAACCACATATGGTCAGCAGAAATCTTGGGTGTAACTTCTTTAACTTCCATTTTCGAAAAGTGATTTTTCTACACTGTCCTTCCTGATTATTGTCATTTTCATAGCAAAAGGAAACTGTTTTGGAAATGCTCACTTCCTTTGTCCTTTGCAGGGAGAAACTAAAATGCCCTAAGTAGTCGTTCTAGTGGCCGGCTGGCTGTGTGAAGTTGTGAAATTGCTTTAACCCTGGAAATTGTGTTCTTTAGTCACCCGTGGTGTGATGCTCGGGGGGGGGGGGGGGGGGAATGAAAGTCAAAGTAAATTTTTGAGCATGTAGGCTGACTATGTCACAACATTTACAATGTGTTTTAGAGTAGATTTGATGATCACTACTGATCCTAAGCAGAGACGAATCAGGTCATCTTTTGTCACGATTAATGAAAATTCCACCATCTGTAGCAATGCCAAATGTCATATGCATTGCATATCCAATAAGCTGTGACATATTTGCTTTAATCTAAGTTAAACATAGTCTAACTGAAGAGGAACTGTTCTTGTACTACCCACAGTGTAAATTGAAATGCACAGAGCAACAGTATTGAAGTTGTTTTCTTTGCTAGAGGAGAGAGTTAAATCTCCTGGAGCCTGACAGGCAGGGATTGCCTGAGCATGTTCACAGCCTGTGGGTGCTATACACGCACATATACTGTATATGGCGTAATATATCGTGCGTATCACTCTGCACAGGTGTGTGTGTTTGCGTGACGTTCCTGTATGTGGGGGGTACACACCAATCCCGCTTACTGATTAACATCTGTCAGAAGAATATCTGTTTAGCATCAACCATTCGTTGTTTATCTCAGTGCACCATTTACAGCCTTCAGGGTGAAAAGAGCTGGCAAGCATCCTATCTATTCTTTTTTCTGGCATACAACCTCCATTCTTTATTTAACATAGAGAGCTGATTTCTTACTCCGTGCTAGTTTTATCAAAATACTGGAATTAGGTCTTTGCTGCCAAAGTTTTTAATATTGAAAAAAATGTGAATTACCTTGATGCCTCTACAAGCAAAAAAAAAGCCAAAAAGCCGGGTATTCCCACACTGATAGCGTTGTAACAACTTTTACAAAGAGGCACAGGAGTCACAGTGAAAGTGTGGCTTTGATGGCTCTGATCTGATTCTGAAAGTGTTTGGTTTGTAGAACCCATTTCCTACAATTATTGAGAGTTTTAACAAAGCTTTGAAGCAGGACAAATGGTAGTGAAGTGTTGTTTCAGTTGCCTTGACTACTCACTTTAGCCCCACTATAAATCTCAACAAGAGTTTTTTTTTTTATTAACTTCCCCAATTGGAACTTGTGTGACTTAAGACAGCTGTTGCTCTGATCAGCCAAGTTCTTTTCTGTGGAATTGTTGTCAAGTGAGATCCAGCAAAACAGAAGACCAAGACAACCACAGGTGTCAGCAATCAATTCTCAGAGCAAACATTTGCTCCTAAGAAACCCCTGCCCCATTGCAGACCTTGGATCCCGACTGCTTTGCCAGAGCGTGTGTAACTTTGGTTTCTTATCTCGTTGTCATGCAGCCACACTTCGACATAAAACAGCAAATGTCTGGAGAAACATAAACCCAGTAGTTGGCTAGAAAAGAGCACAGATCCTGTGGGCTGTTTTGCTACACCACTAGCACTAACTTGTAAACTAGGGGTATGCGATATGACGATATTAGATTGTGAACAATTAAAATGTCTCCACGATCTGCCTTAACAGAGAGATCTTTAGTATAGTGCACATTATATCAGTTCAGCTCTGAGACAGAGTGCAGTCTGCTAGCAGGAGGCTAACAGGTAACAGCACTGACATGGTGAGCGCCTCGTACCACATCTCCAATCTGCTGGTGAAGTCTACAGCAGTTTTAATGTCCTGCTAGCAAACTCACCTGCTGCACATCATGTTAAACTGACAGCTGGGCTGCAGGTAAACACCACTGTTTAGCGGTTAGCTGCTAACTGGCAGCATAACTTCTGTCAGTTAGTGTGATGTCAGCTCTGGTGTACTGTGTTTGTGCCTTTTTTTTTTTAAATGGTGCACATCCTGCTAGTTATCTGAAACAACATCAACTGCTTGCTTTTCAGCTGTGAAATTGGTTTGGTTGTACTGCTGGTTTGGTTTCCCACTTCAATATCCATTTTAAACAAAGCCAAACAGACGGTCACTACTTTTTAATGCAGCTTTGCACACCTGCTCTTATTTCTTTATGGAATTGTTTGTGTTTTAATGTAATTTAAAGTCTTTCATGGGTGTATGTTTTTATGTTGTTTGTGAGCCCCTAACCTAAGACAAATTTTTTGAATCTTGAGTACTGTTCAGTAACTTGCAAAATAGTCTATAAAACCAACATGAAAAAGAATCATGATAACTCATTAAGTACAGTGGCCCATAAGGACAAAACACATAACAAACAAAAGTACAAACAGTAAGGAAATGTGCTCGAAATTAAAAAATGCTACATACTGTAAAACACATACGAAAGTGAAAGTGAAAACAAACATTAGGGGAAATGCGCTCTGAAAGGGAAAAAAAAAGCTGCAGTTGGTCAAACACATACAAAAAGGGTAAATAAAATCTTGTTGCCTTGCAGCTTCAGTAAAGCTGTAAAGGGCCTATTTTCAAAATACAGCTGTCAGGACCGTCCTGTCCTCTCGTGACCTATCATATTATATCATATCATATCATATCCTGTTCTGTTCTCCCCTCAGTGCAATTCCTTACATTTTTAAGAAATGCCAGGGAAGGGTCAGGAACTCATTAGGCAATAAATGTAACAGGCCTCTTTCCAGGAATGTGACATGGGTGTTACAACCTGCAACAACAGGCAAGACAGTGTTTGGGCTGAGCAATCGCACAGGCTGTAAATGACTGGGAGAGAAATGTGGTCCCCTCATTTGCAGTTTCAGACTGCTGGAATGGTCATCGGGGTCTGCACACATCGAGCAAACCAACACTACTCCTAGGCGACACACTGAAAGAACTAATAAGAATGCATTTACCTCAGAATAAGATTCAAGGGTCAAAGGTCATAAAGCTAAACAGTCACTGTCGGCAAAGACAGTGACTTCTGTAGTTCCAGTCAGCATATTCAAAATACTGATGGGATGATCTTAGTATAGTAGTTTGATGCCGGAAAAACTAGATTAAATACAGAAAATAGTGTCACCTGCACACAGGGGAAGCCTGACAATATTCTAATAAATGGATGCAAATGACAAATTGCAGTTTAATTATTGTACTTTTTGAGTTCAGTCTGGTACTGCATCCACCGACTGCACTGATGTTGGTCCGCTCTCATCGTCCAGGCCAGTCTGTGCACAATGTGCATTCAAGCTAACTGAACACAAGAACCATGCATGCATAACCGATATGCCTTTTAATCTTTTCAATAACCAGTGTAAGGTGGTGGAAAATTATTCAATATTCATGGCACAAGAGCTTCTTCCGAGTCATAGCTGTATTTTCTTGTGTTTAATTAAATGTAATTTGCAAGAATTTTACAGAGCAGGCACAGTTTTGTAAAACGAGTATCCCTGTCATACTCCGTTGTAAGAGGTATAAATCCATTTGATATCTTCGAGAAGGCTTGATTTCATTTTAACATTGAGCATTCTTTATTTCTACATGTGTTGAATATGTGAGCATGTGTGTCCTGTCATTCCCAACCTGCTGACAACTTCCAACAAGTTAGGACAGCCCTGTAGCTCTCCTAGATCCTGGAGGTGACAGCTACAGTATTTTAGGTCGAGAAAATTGATAAAGTGCTTGTTCTGCTAAGACAAAAAGCAAGACCAGAAATGTGTCGCTCTATGAGTTTTGATTCAATCCTATTCTGAAATGTTTGATATAAAGGCACTGACCTACACACGCACACCCGATGTGGCACATTCCAGCAAAATAACTATAATTGTAAGCGCTAAAATGGATTCTTAAGACATGTGAAGGTCAAAGAAAATGAGCACTGAAACGTCTTTTCTTCAGTTTTCTCAGTTTTAATCTCTGATTAGTAACAGAAAGTCTGTTAAAAGGGGGCACATATCGGACAATATATACACCGATATATCCGGGATAGGCCTTCTACATACTTTACGTCATTATTTGAAACTTTGGCCATGTTTAATATGAACATCCGACATTGTAACATTATGACAGAAAATAAGGAAAAGCATACTAGGTCCCCTTTAAAGGACAGAGAAAGTTCAGACAGCTATTGAATTAATTTTTTTTCCACATAATTTTGTTTTGGGTTTGACCCTGTTTTCTTACAATACATGCTGGGCTGAGACATGTGGAAAAGTGTAATTGGAATACTTACTGCATATGTTTTTAAAGCCATTCCTCAGCTCTTCTCCAATAATGCCTGCTGTTGGTAAGCACCATATGGCATGGTTGTCTTGACGCCTCATTAAAAGGATCCATTTGTCACCAATAAGCCAAATTCTACCTTCCATCACGCTTGTTTTACGAATGGATTCACTGACAAGTGGTTATACCTTTGGTAGACAGATGTGCTGCTGTTTAACTGTTCTTCCTTTATAGTGTTAAACAGCTGTCATGTTGTCTCTAGTCTTCTCTGGAAATATGTGTTGATGGCTCAGACTTAGCTTAGTGTTCCTGCTGAATGCATTAACTTTATCATAACTTAATTTGATAGAAATTTGGCTTGTATTTTGTCAGCAGGTGTCATGTAAGGGAAATGGTAAGATAAGGGAAAAGGGAAACGATTTCTTTTTCACCTGCAGCAGATTCCTCACTATGTCATTACTACACTAACAATTACGGTGCCAATTTTCTGCTTCAGATCCTCCTTTCTCTAAGCCTTTGATTAGATAGTGGTGCAGACAGAAGTGTGTGTGTGCCTACATTTTGAGTAAAGGATGTGTATGTACGTGTTACAAAGTTAAATAATCATCACTGAGGAGTGATGTGGTAAAGCAGACTTAGACTAAATCCCAGAGGAGAAAGTGGAACAGTGTCACTTTTCACCTAGAAACACAAACAAAGCTGGTCTCAGTTCTGGACTGTGAATGGGGAGTTTCTACCAGGTGAGACATCATTGTTTAGTCCTTTTTTTTTCAGCTTTAGCTCTGTTGTTGCCTCTACAGAAGCTGAAAGTCCACGCAGCTAATGTTCCTTTCGCCCTAGATAACACTACTCATTTAATAGGACGGATGGTAAACCAGCCGTTTGAACTGAAACTGACTGCTTTACGACAGCATCTTACTTACTATTTAGTGTATATTTGTCTAACATTTTCTGTTTAATGTGTCAAATAGCATTTTAAATTTCTGTTTACCGTGTAAAGGATACGACCTGAAAGTGAGTAACTTGTGAGATTCTGCAGTTCAAGCTCTGGATTATAAATCTATTACAAAAGACACTGTTTGAGTTTTATGTAGTCGTGGCATTAGTCATGAACATTTTTCATTAGGCGTAGCCATGTTGAAATCCAGAGAAAAATCGAATGAGTCATCAAAAAATGTGTATACTCTGACCTTACAGAAACCAAATGTTTGAAAATTGTGCTTTTTGATTTTTCATAATACAACATTTTGTTCAAGTGGTTGCAGCTGCAAAGTGACTATTAGTCACAGGACTCCATATATGATATGATTCGGTACATTGTGCTCACTTTTGTAGATACAGAATGTTTTATTACAAATTATATGTCCTTTTTTAAAAAGGGCTTTATTGAAATTCAGAACAAATAACAATTACATATAAAGTACATAAAGTGCGACCAGTGCCAAAGTGCAAAACATCCATAAAGTGCACAGAGTCCAGTAATCTTGTATAAAGTGCTGTCAGTTCATAAGTCCAGTATGTTCCAGGGGAGGCGCTGAGATTTGTCCAGACGTCTTCTCCTCCGGAAGTCAGCAAGTATCTGTTTGGTTACGGTGTCGCTGTAGATTACAGTCGGTTGTATTATCATAGCACATCTTGTTTTCCACAGTTTTAAACATTACAGTGCACATACATTACAATACATATACAATACCTACAATTATCTTTATCAGCTCTGTATGTTTGGATGGCAATTTATCTTCCATAATACACCACGTGACAGATTTATAACATAAATCAAAATGTACACCATGAGCTCTCAATTTATCGCAGACTTCCTGAGCTCTGTAACAGTCCATTAAAAGATGCTGCTGTGTCTCAACGTCATTGCAGTAAATCGTTGGACATTCTTTTGTTGAGACATAACAACTCCAAGACACAACAGCTTTAACAGAAAGTTTCCCACAGATATCAGCTCATGAACATCCCAAATGCACACTGATAGATTTTTTTTTTATCCCCTCTGTGCTTTCGTTATAAGTTTTATAGTTAATTAATCCCCCATATTTAAAATCATTCATTTTATAACTTTTTTTTTCTTTCCACATTGTCCCTTTCTTATTCTTTCTAAATGAGAACTGGGCAAAGAGGCTTATATGACAACATAATAGGAAACATACTGGAAACACTGAATGTTGTTAGACCAGATGGAAACACAGCATCATCGCAAAAACTGCTGACAGTGATGTGAACTACACTTTATGTGTGGCTTGAAATTTAAGAGGGACAATTTCGTGATAGAAATGCTGTTTGTTAGTTTTTAGTCGTCAATATGAAAGCAAAGCACAGCATAAATTGTGGATGGACACAGTATAAAGACAGACAACAACCATGTGTTTTTTAATACAGATACAGTCTGGCACAGTTAGTTCAATAGTCTGATTACGGGAGTAATTTTCAACATGAAAAATTAAATCATGTAAATCTACTGTGGCATGATGTGAACATTGTTGTCATTGCAGGTAATTGAAAGAGACAGAATGAGGAAGTTCCTGTCTTTCATCTCCTGGGCTCTGCTCTGCTGCTGCTGCTGCTGGACAACGCAGGCAGAGGTCTTCACCTCCATAGGTAGGTTTAAAGATCTAGGTGAACACCCCCCCCCCCCCATGTTATATTAAAATTTACAAGTAGTCTGCTTCAAGCTTTCATTCGGTCCATTGTGGGAGACTCTTGACTCAGTATGCCACAAAATCCTCTCAAGAGGCGGATAACACACAGTAATTGTGCAATCTTCTGCACACTTGTACATGTTTGTATTCACCTATCATACATGGCTATGCATTATTTTCCATCTTATCCTAATACAGTTACAGGTTATGATTAGCTACACCTTACAAATGTCACTAAGTGGTTGTAATTATTTATGGTCCACTGATGGTGTCACCTCTACTTTTTGCTTCATGTTTAGTCTGAATGCACCTTAAGAGCCTCCAGGCGTAGAGCTCAATGCTTATTTGGAGAAGAATATAATGAAATTGTTCTTAATTGATGCAAGGCTCACCACGCCTGATGATAAATTCAATTCCAGCACCTCGAGCCACAAAAACAGCAGCAGTATTAACAGCTGAACACATCCCGGCGTGTAAAGCCCGTTATATATCCGACTCACCTTCTGTCCCATCTTGAGCAGACCTGGGATGGTCCGAGTGTAGGCCGCTGTCCGAGCCCTGCCTGTTGGAGGTCACGATGACGGTGTGTGACATAAAATAAAACGGGTAAATGAATGTTTAAATAAGTTTAAAAACTAACTGTAACGTTACCAGTCGATGGCGAGTCTCTG